>OY288108.1:65669701-66269701 GCA_958431115.1 Syrphus vitripennis
AAAAAAAATCAAAACAACGATTCCAGTCAGCCAAAGCAGACAAACACTGAAATGGACGCCATAAGCCAAAATGCTCATGAGAATAAATTGTAAGTTTTTTTCAGTTTTTCTAATTATAAAGATTATATAATTATATTTTACTACAGAAAAAGGAGGAACTGGACAAAGGAGGAGACCATGGCGTTACTCCAAGCCTATGCCAAACGCCAAACAGAGTTTGCCCACCCAAGGGGGAAAAAATTTGCCATGGCAAATGTTCGCGAAGACCTGCTGGCACAAGGGGCATTGGTGAGTGTGTTGTTAATGGCTTATGATTTTTTTTAGTTGGATTTGTGAAAAAAACAATTTTTGAAATGCGTGTATCTCCAAAAGTATTTATCGCAGGAAGATGATTCATATCTGCCTGAGTTCTAATTAGCATGCACCTAAATGTGGCGTTTACCAATTTCGATTTGGACTAATAGCAAAAATTTTGGCTTTTGGGAAGAATGGATTTTTTTTAGTTGGATTTGTGAAAAAAACAATTTTTGAAATGCGTGTATCTCCAAAAGTATTTATCGCAGGAAGATGATTCATATCTGCCTGAGTTCTAATTAGCATGCACCTAAATGTGGCGTTTACCAATTTCGATTTGGACTAATAGCAAAAATTTTGGCTTTTGGGAAGAATGGATTTTTTTTAGTTGGATTTGTGAAAAAAACAATTTTTGAAATGCGTGTATCTCCAAAAGTATTTATCGCAGGAAGATGATTCATATCTGCCTGAGTTCTAATTAGCATGCACCTAAATGTGGCGTTTACCAATTTCGATTTGGACTAATAGCAAACATTTTGGCTTTTGGGAAGAATGGATTTTTTTTAGTTGGATTTGTGAAAAAAACAATTTTTGAAATGCGTGTATCTCCAAAAGTATTTATCGCAGGAAGATGATTCATATCTGCCTGAGTTCTAATTAGCATGCACCTAAATGTGGCGTTTACCAATTTCGATTTGGACTAATAGCAAAAATTTTGGCTTTTGGGAAGAATGGATTTTTTTTAGTTGGATTTGTGAAAAAAAAAACCAATAATGAAAATGTTTCATACATGTCTAAATTATAATTTAGTTTTAGCTCTTTGTTAGAAGAAAAATTAAAATTAAAAAGGGAAAAAATCGACATACTTAAAGAACATTGTACAAATAAAATTAAAAAAATGGACGAAATGGAAGAAGGGCGAAATAGAAGGAATGAGTCCAAAATAAAACTCTTAAAGGAAGTTTTTGAAGTTTAGAATTTCCCCTTCTATTTTTTTAATGTTAATTTTCTTTGAATTATTTATTTTTTTTTTGTTAATTTGTTTTAAATAGAAAAATATTTTATTTTTGTTAATTTATTTATGTTCTTTATGAACTGAACTTTATGACTGAATTTATTTTTTTGAATAAAACTGTTTTTTCGTTAAATAAGGTTAATGTTTTTTATTTATTTAGATGGGCTTTCATTTATAAAAAGTCGTTGGAACAATGGATGTTGTCTTTGTTTGTTGGGGTTTGTATTAACTTCATACAAAGATTTTCCCACTTCAAACAAGTTTGGGAAATAGATTTTTATTTTTTGTATCGCTTTAAGTAATGTTTTTAGAAAATAAACTGTATTTTCAAAAATATAAGTACTATGCTGAACCAATCTCATATCATATAATAACGTTTTTTTTTGTTAGTTTTATAAATGCTTTTTATTACAAAAAAAAATTATGAGCGGAAAATTATAACCGGATAACATTTGGGTTGATTAAGTGATTCACTATCTCTTGTCTCCTCGTACTTTCAATGTTCATGTTGATGGCTTCAGGAACTGGTACAACAATATCATTTTCTACTTCTTCTACTTCGATATCGTTTTCCGTGCACATATTGTGCAAAATACAAGCACACACAGTCAAATTTACCACCATGTTAATATTTGATTGCTCAGTGAAATGGAGCAGTCTTCGGAACCGAGTCTTCAGCAATCCAAAAGCGTGTTCCACTACAACTCGTCCACTGGAATGCAATTTATTAAACTGCTTTTGTGACTCTGTTAGCATTCCATTGTCTCTGAATGGCGGGATTAACCAATCCAAAGAAGCGTACGCAGAGTCTCCTAGCAGAAAAGTGTTGTGCGGAAAGAGATTTCTATTGTTTTCCGACACATCACGGTACAATTTGGATCTGCGAAGAACTCTGCTATCATGCAAACTTCCTGGTTCACCAACAAATATATTTATGAATTTTTTATCTGCATTAACCACGCCTTGCAAAGCGATGCTATAGAACTTTTTTCTGTTAAATAGCTCTCTTTGTTCTCTGACGGTGCTTTGATCCGTATGTGGGAACCATCAATACATCCTATGATTCCTGGAATTTTGCACCGTTCTTCAAAGGATGCATTGTTTTGCAAAATTTGCAATTCGTTTGGCCATTTCACAAACTCATGGCCTATGGTAATTAGCCACAAAGATAATCTTCTCACGGTATTCCATGCCGTCGATTTACAAACCCCAAATAAATTCCCCAACTCTCGGAAAGTGTTTGTATTTGCCATGTACCAAAGAAACATATATGTTTCTTTGTCCGGAGTTATTTTTGGCAACCCCCTTTTAATGGCGATTTGAAAACGCTCTGAGGATTTATAACGATCTGAAAAATAGGAATAAACATTCATAAACTAAAGTAAAATATATAGTTTTTAAGTATATACATACCTATTAGAGGCAAAACTATTGAGCGTTGAAGGCGAAAGTGACTTTTGAAATCCTCGTCGGAATACGATCTTATAACACTTTCGAAATCTTGTATTCTATGATGGTTTTCATTTTCCAAGTCATCAGAAGAAGAATCACTGCTGGTGGTTGAATTGCTTGAAGAACTAAATTCCATTTGTTCATCGTCGATGTCGTATAAAAACTGTGAAACAATTTAATTTATTGAATTTCATAATTCTAAAAGTTATACTTGCATCCACTACGCCTGCAATCATTTTTTTTTTTTGATGTCAAAAAGAGAAACGTCAAAAGGAGAAATGACAAAATAAAACACGGCTGCCAACAACGCAAAGTTAAATTTTTTTATAACCTAGATCGTTTTATTATCACAGGGTAACCCATCCAGGTTATCGGTGATAATAAAACGCGGCTAATGAATGCCAATTTTATGAAGAATCTGAGTTTATATAAGTTTCGTTAAATAGGTTCGTGTATATGCTATAATTAACATTTACTAGTACGGCAAGTGGCAGTGAGATGTCATTAGTGCTTATTTGAAATATAAAAAAGCTAATTATGTGCTTATTATATTCTCTTAAATATCTTGTTTGTTGTTTTTTTTTTTTTTTTCTTTCTAATTCTCTATTTTTATATTTTTGTCTAGTCACTGACATTTTATATTCAGAAACTTTTTAGAGACACACATTCAACTTAAATTGTAGGTTTGTAAATACCTGAAGTTTAAATGTTTTTATTCTATTATGTAGACAGCGTACTTATGTAATAATTAAACCTCTTCACAGCGTATTTTGCACCTTATTTATATTTTAAATTCGATATTTTTCACCACTCACAAACCATGTCAACCACTAATGACCAGACCAGCGTTGCCATGATTTGATATGAATTTGGAACCGTTATTTTTTAAAATCAAAAAAACTAAAAAAAAAATTATAACTCGAATATCCTTAGATGGAAAAACGATATTAACTTTAAAATAATTTTATTTTACGAAAAATGTTGCTTTTGACTACTGGTGAAAATTTCAAAAAAATTCAATGGACAGTTTTTTTACAAAAAATTCTACCAAAAATTGGTATAAATTGTCTTTTGACTCAAATTTCTCAAAAACGGGTAACGATATTGACATCTTGTTTGTTTTATTTTCTACATAACATAATTGTTAGCAACTGATAAAAAATATTGAATGGGCAGTTTTTTTAACAAAAAATCAAAAACTGTTAAAAATTCTAAAGCAAAGTAGTTACAATTGTATTTCAGCTCGAATATCCTGAAAGGTTAAATTTTGACAAATATCTAGTTGACAGTTTTTGACAAAAAATATAAAAAAAAAATAAACTAAAAAAAGGTAAAGTAAAATTGGTTTTTCTACTCGAATATCTTGAGAACGAGCAATAATATTGACTTTGCCATTAGGTATTTAATTTTATACATAATAAAATTTTTTACAGCGGGTATGTATACTTAACTGACATTTTAAACAAAAATTTAAACAGAACTAAGAAAATAACTAATAACTAGAAAATATTGTTTTTCGAAGTTTAAAAACCACACCCAAACAAATACCGGCCTTACAAATAATAAATTAAAATTGTTTTAGGATGTGTTGTACATTATGAAAATGGAATGAAAACCTTTTTAACGAAAAAAACAAACAGGCACAATATGATGACATCTAACCAAACCATATCATTTATATGTATGTATGTGAATATTTCATTTTAAATTTTTTTCAATTAAAATGTCTGGAACCGAAATAATAAATAATTTTTATGATATTATAATTTAATTATAAATTTATTTTTATGATATTATAATTTTTTGTTTTTAAAATTGTGTAATATAGTATAAGCTTTGCAGTAATACATCAAATTCATCAGAGTTTATAAAACCAATTGAAGAGACACAAGCAAACTAAAGGTGAGGAATAGGCCTATTGGAGATACCTTGTTAAAAAAAACGCGTGGAAGTTTACCTCCTGGGTCACGTGGAAACAACTTATACATCAACAATCTCTATAATATATGTGCATTTCGTAAATATCTTTAAATAATTAAAATGCTTTTCAATCTTAAAATAATGATTGAATGAATTTAACAGCTAAAGTTTGTTTCGCAGAAAATTTGGTTATTTGAAAAAAAACTAAATATAAAGTTTTCATGATCACAAATGGGAAGTTATCAGTGTGGGTCGCACCCAGCCTCTTTTTTCAAATATTAGATATTAAGACTATACTTCACGGGAATTCACTTAAATTGGACTTGTGCATGTAAAAAAAAAAAATCGGAAGGAATTAGGTACGTAGTAATTCAAAATAGATACTTGATTCATATGGGCTGTTTCTGTTTGTCAAATATCTTATTTTTTATTTGCAGAATTTTCGAATACGGAATTATATATGTAATCGCACACTTAGGTTTAATCAGGGACGGGATTTTGTTTCATGTTTCACGTTCTTCTAATGACAAATATATGCATTTTGTTCTGCTTTTTTTTTGGCCTTTTCTTGCCTTTTTTCCTTCTCTTCCGTTATTGCCTTTTTTGCTTTTTTCCCATAAAATGTACAAACAAAGAGCTTATTTACTTAATGTGCAATATACAATATACATGCATGCATATTGCATATGCATATATGTATCACATTCAAATAATAGGTCAACAAAAAAATTTTAGTGAGCTTTTTTGTGTGCACTTATGAAGCTTAGAAATGAATCTTTTATGTACTTACATGTTCCTCAACGGACAATCATAAACTGTGACAACAACGGAATAAAGTTTTGCCGATGTGCGCGTGTGCAGCGTCGAAAGAAAGTACTATACCTATTCAAAACCACTAAAATTAAGTTTAATATTTACGTTTCTTCTTTCTTTTTTGAATAAATGCTTTTTTTCGCCTATTTGGGTGCTTTATTTTGCCTTTTTTTTAATTATTAGGTCCAAAAAATCCCATCCCTGCTTATAATAATTGTTATTATAATAACTTTTTTCAATTTCCCTCCCTCTGTAAGCCATTACTTTACATTTTTCAATTTTCCTTGTCAGCAGCTGAATTTTTAAATGAATGGAAGTCTTCGTTCTTAATCCCCATTTTTAAATCGGGTTCAAAAAATAATATTGAAAACTATAGGGGCATCTGCAAGCTATCTGCAATTCCTAAGCTTCTTGAAAGTTTGGTAAAAACCAAACTTGATTTTCTTGTAAAAGAACATTTGAGTGAATCTCAACATGGGTTCATTTCGGGAAGATCAACTATTACTAACCTGGCTTGTTTCTCGTCATTTGTTGTGAACGCTATCGAAAATAGAAGTCAAGTGGACGCTATATATACTGACTTTGGCAAAGCTTTTGATTCGGTCAACCATGATATTTTGCTTCTTAAACTCGATTCATTTGGAATCCATTCAAACTTACTTAAATGGATTTCTTCATTTCTAAAAGGAAGAGTCCAAAAAGTAAAAATTCAAGGATGTACATCAAGACCAATCAAATGCACTTCTGGTGTTCCTCAGGGTAGTCATCTGGGGCCACTGCTTTTTATCATTTTCATAGATGACATCGTTAAACATATCAGATATAGCAATTGTCTTATATATGCCAATGATTTGAAATTATTTTTAAAAATAACCTCCATTGATGATTGCGTTAAGCTTCAAAAGGATTTAGACAATTTGTCTAAATGGTGTAATTTTAATTGCTTAAATCTTAATATAAAAAAATGTTTTATTATTTCTCTTTCTAGAAAACCTCTTCCTCATGAGTTTATGTATTCTCTTGAATGCAATACCATTCAGAGAACTTCAAAAGTGAAAGATTTAGGTGTTCATTTCGACTCAAAGTTTTCGTTTTCTTTACATGTTGATACTGTTGTTGCTAAATCTAACGCAATGTTAGGATTCATTTAAAGAAATTCTAGTGATTTTTCTGACCCTTATACTCTGGTTTCACTGTATACTTCCTTGGTAAGACCAAATCTTGAATATGCGGATATCATCTGGAACCCTTACCAACAGTCTTTCTGCGATAGAATTCAAAGAGTTCAGAATCGTTTTACGAAATACGTATTCTATAAATTGAATTGGAATTTTACCCCTTCTTTTCGAGCCAGGCAAAGCTTTTTGGGTCTGCAACCTCTAAAGTCCAGAAGAATTATTCAGGATATTGTTTTTGTGCGTGACATTCTTTGCTACCACATAAAGTGCCCCTTGTTACTATCTATTGTACAAGTTTATGCCCCAATACGGCCATTAAGGGAAAGACACCTTCTTTTTGAGCCAAGGCATAGAACAAATTATGGTCAGAATGAACCACTTTCAAGTTCAATCAGAGAGTTCAATAATGTTTATGAGCACATTGATTTAATTTTTTCTCGAGAAAATTTTAAAAACATATTGTACTACTTATTTCTAAGAATTTGATATTTGTATAGTTGTGTAACTAATTTATTTAACTATTGTTATTGTTATTATTATTTATATTGTAGCATTTTGTATATATTTTTTTTTTAATATTATTACTTATTTAAATAATTTTTATAATGTAATCTGTTAAGCTTTTTAGCTCGTAGATGAAATAAGAAATAAATAAATAAATAAATTTCTTTTTCTACAATTATTGAATCTCCAACACTAACACAGAGTTTAGAAGCATAGCGTTTAAATTTTCTACAAAAGTGCTGATTTCATATAATCTACATTAATACCTGTTGTAATCTTGAATTATCTGAAAAAATTCCGGAGACAAAATAAAAGGAAGCCTTTTAAGTTCTAGAAGTTTCTTCGAAGAAGTACAATTTTATTCAGTTGAAATTTTAAATATAAAAAGTGTTGCCAACTTATCTAAAAAAAAAGTGTTACCACTTGTACAAAATGATAATTTAATTTTTATTTGCAACATACTCACTAAAAATAAATTTACTTAGAATGACAAATACCCGTTTTATGAGCAAACATTTTTATTTTAATATTTGTGAGTGGTTTTGTTAGTATGTCGGCAATCATGTTTTCAGAGCTAACAGCTTTTAGTTCAATTTTATTTTGAAATATGGTGTCTCTGATAAAGTGATGACGAACATCAAAATGTTTAGTCCGGGCGTGATATGATTCATTCAAGGCTAGTTGTAAGGCTCCATGATTGTCGTATGATAGTTTTGCTGCACTTGACTGCATACCAAAAATTTCCGCTTCTAAGCCTCTCAACCAAAGTGCTTCTTGTACGGCAACACCCAATACACATGTATTCTGCCTCACACGTTGATAAGGCTGATGTTGTTGCTTGTTTTTTCGATCCCCACGATACAGCTGAACCTTGTCTTAAGAATAAGTAGCCACTAATTGATTTGCGGTCATCTGAGTCGTTCGCGAAATCTGCATCACAAAAACCTTAAAGCTGGAACTGGTCACAAGAATTAAATTTTAACTCGTAGTCAATTGTACCCTAGAGGTATCTCAGGATACGCTTTGCTGCATTCCAATGCTGCACTCCATAATTGTTTGTTAAAACGGCTTATCAGGTCTGCATATAGAAGATATCCAATGAGTTCCTGATACGGATATTTTAACATTTCATCTTTTTCTTTTTCATCTGTTGGAGCTTCGGGCACGAGTACGATTACTTGGGCGCCGAAAATTGATAACGGTTTTTTGTAGAGTGGTCCAAAACAAGCATTTTTTACTATGGGAGAGGGGGTATATCTTACCCCGTTTGGGCGGGAGAGGCAATTTTATGAAAAGAGTACTAAAAGTGGAAAAAAAAAATCATTAAAAAATAACGGTAATACTTACAGTTAAGTTTAGTACTGTTTTTTACAGCCAGTATTTTGTACTTTAAGCCACTTTTTGAATAAATCAAAAATTATGCACAGTTTTCGAATAAATGAGTTTCAAACACAAAATTCGGGAAAAAAAACAAAAAAAAAGTTTGAAGTGTAATTTCTCAAAACCATAAGTTTTACTACAATTTTTTTTTTTATAGAATTCGGTGCTCTTATTGATTCTAAATCAAAAACTGAAAACTAGATCATTTTATGTCTTCTAGTTTTCGAGAAAATTACTATTTAAATAGTAGTAAAGTACAAACAGTTGAGGTATGTATTATGGCATGCAGTCAAAAAGCTAAAATCTCACAAAAAAGTAGTCAGTAATTTTCAATTTCTTAAAAACTAGAAGTCATAAAATGATCTAGTTTTCAGTTTTTGATTAGGAATTTATAAGAGCACCGAATTTTATTGAAAAAATTATATTAAATCTTATGGTTTTGAGAAATTACACTTCAAACTTCTTTTTTTGTGTTTTTTCCCCGAATTTTGTGTTTGAAACTCAATTTTTCGAAAACTGTGCATAAATTTTGCCTGATGTAAAAAGTGGCTAATAGTACTAAATACTGGCTGTAAAAAACAGTACTAAACTTAACTGTAAGTATAACCGTTATTTTTTATTGATTTTTTTTTTACTTTTAGTACTCTTTTCATAAAATTGCCCCTCCCGCCCAAACGGGGTAAGATAGACCCCCCTCCCATAGTAAAAAATGCTTGTTTTGGACCCCTCTGCAAAAAACCATTATCAATTTTCGGCGTTCAAGTTATCGTACTCTCCCCGAGCTTCGTTCTTACTGAGCTTAACATTCGGGTCCATAGGCGTTGTAACTGGGTTACATGATGTCATTCCAAAACGCTCCAACATTTTCGTTATGTACGCCTTCTGATTGATTGACACCCAAAGTCCTTGCTGGTATTTCATCTGTAATCCTAGGAAAGATTTCGCAGTTCCCATGTCTTTAAGTTTAAAAGCTTCTTTCATTTTATCTACAAAAATGTCTTTTTGCTTTTCATTTTTCCAAAAAACAAGCAAGTCATCCACGTAAACAGCTAGGATAAGTACATTGCTTCTGTCATCATTCTTCATATAAATGCATTGATCTGTTTTTGATTGTTGCATGCCGAGTGTCTTCAATGTGTTACTAAGTTTGGTATTCCACATCCTCGATGATTGTTTCAGGCCGTATATTGGTCGATTAATTTTCAAAACTTTTCCTTCAGGAACCTAGATGCCTTCTGGTGGAGAAATAAAAATATCTTCATTCAAATTACCTTGCAGGAATGCATTGCAAACATCCAAATGATTTATCTTCAAGTCTAAATCAAGAGCTAGTGATAGCAAGTATCGAAGAGAGTTATATCTCATCACAGGTGAATACGTTTCTTTGTAATCAACACCGCTTCTCTGCGCGCATCCTCTGGCCACTAATCTCGCTTTATGACATTTAACGTTTCCTTCTTCATTGCATTTTTTCTTGGAAATCCACTTAGTCGTCAATGTTTTCTTGTTTTCAGGTAGATCCACCACACACCATGTTTCGTTCTCCGTAAGCGATTTATTTTCATCTTTAATTGCATTTAATTGCTCCGTGTATGTGAAGTAGATCATTTGCTTGCTCTACGTTCATAAAAATTGTTCTTTTTTTCTTCAATGGCGGAATTCATTCCAATTTTCAATCGAAAACGGAAATTTTATTAAACAAGAAGGGAAGGATAAGAAGATGATTATCGGGTTTTATACCGATTCAGCAAGGAAAATGTTGATTTTCTTGCTAATCATTTTCTTGGGCCTAATCAAGAAAGAAGACATTGACAAACAATCAAAAAATGCGAATTTTCCTACGATACCTAGGAGATCCCGGCTTTCAAAGTGGAGTTGCGGAAGACATTGGTGTACACCAGTCTACGGTGTCTAAGACCGTTTCCATTGTTTGTGCGGCAATCAAAGAAAAGGCAAACATCTGGATCAAATTCCCCACAAGTGTTGAAGAACTGCACAGTGAAAAAAGAGAATGGCAGGCAAAATATAATTTTCCCTCTGCAATAGGCGCAATTGATTGCACCCACATTCCCATACTGAAACCAGTTCTTCATAGAGACGAATACGTCAATAGAAAAGGATTCCGCAGAATAAATATTCAGGCAACATGCAATGCCAAGGAAGAATTTACAAGTGGTGCCTTTCTAGGCCTGGATCAGTGCACGATTCAAGAATTTGGAAAAACTCTCGTGTATTTAAAATAATGCAATGGAATGAAGCTAGTGCCCCCCTACTCGTTGATTCAGGATACGGACTTACTCCCTGGCTTTTAACTCCATATCGAAATCCAGATACTCCAGAAAAAACCGCCTTCAATAAATACTTAACCCGAGAACGTGTGATTATTGAAAGATGTTCTGGGCAGCTCAAGCAACGATTCCCTATACTACACAATAAAATGCGTGTCAAAACTGAGACAGTTCCATCTCTTACACTGTGTTGTTTTATCCTACACAACGTTGCAAAGCGGATTAGAGATGAAGACTTCCAAATAGAGGATTTAAATTACACAGAAAGCATCAGAGCACAACATAATGATGAATATAGTGACGCTGGCGCTGTTGTGCTTCGTAGGGGACAATTGCGAAGAAATGTTATTGCTTCGATAATTCAAGGAAATCGCATTTCATAAGTAAGTAAAAGCCAATATTGTATTATATTTTGATTTATTTATTTGGATTTAATTAAACAAGAAATCTTCAGATTTTTTTTTATAACAAGATTTTACAACCCTGAAAGTTTCAAGTCGTTCCAAAAGAACTAACCGTTGTAACTCGGAAGCTGTCAAGTCATTAGTTTAATCAGTTTCTGGTAATTTTCTTTTTCTCTTTTCAGAATTGCCAAGTTTTTTCGTTCCAAACAATGTGGAGCAACAATTTAATGCAGCACTTGAAGCTTCATTTTGTACATTGTCAAATTTTTGTCGGAAATCGTTTTCGTTTTCATTTTCATCTTCAACTTCATAATTTTCTTTTCCTCGTTGAGGTACTCCAGCTGAAATGGATTCTATATAAAAAAAAAAAAAAAAAACAAACAAAAAAGACGTTGTTTAAATACTTTATGTCCATATATACATAAATTATTTAAGAAACAAACCTTTTAATCTCGAAATTGTAGGATTTGAATCACCTTCCATAAAATCCCAAAACTTTTATTCCCATTCTTTAAGAACAATTTGTTTATTTCCTGTTTGTTTTTTATCCGTTTTTGATTTGATTCTTGATTTGATGTTATTAATTTTTTTCCATATTTGTGCCTCTGTCATTAATATGCCATTTTCCGTTATTAATTTGTTCTTTATTTCACCTATAGCTTTATTTTTTTATATTTTATATCCGGTACTGAAGTACGTCTGTAGTTTTGCTGATCAATGACTTAAACGGAATTTTAGCCTGTTTTCCTTGCAAGCAAGCAATACATTAACCACTTGTCACCGTCGGCCTCGCATCCGTTTCGACCTCTAAGACATCTTGGTGACAAATTTCTTGAGTACTTGCATCTGCTGCATGACATATGCGCTGGTGCCACAGTATTTTGCTTGCAACAGCATAAGTCCTTGATTCAGTTGTGTCAACGCCTAACTTGAACATATTATTCTGAAGGTAGCAACTTGCAAGAGTGTTGTTGTTACGAAGAATGATGCATTTATTTTCCAAAAACCTCACATCGCAACCCTTCTTTGTCATTTGAATGACAGATAATAAATTTGTGCAAACCTCTGGCACATACAAAACATCTTTTATTATTATCTTCTCAACAACATTATCTTGATTTACATTTACGCAAATATCACCCTTATTAACTACTTTCAGTCTATTATTGTTTGCAACTACCACGTATTGATCATTTGATGCAAATGGATACAAGTTAATGAAATCGTACCTGTTCTTAGCCATGTGTGTTGTAGCACCTGAGTCGAATATGCACCCATTGTCAGCACAATCAAAATTAGCTGCAAAACTAGCTGCCAACGTCTTTTGGTTGCATGTTGATTGTAACTTCTTTTTCTCCTTGCAATGCCTTGCGATATGACCATCCTTTCCGCAATTAAAGCAGGTAACATTGCTGCTCTGTTCATTGTTGGTCATTGTTGGTCCTGTTCCGTGTGTTGTAGATCGTTTTCCTTTCTGCTTCGTGTACATCGCCAATTCAGATTGTGAGCCTGCTTATAGTGAATTGTAGTTTTCAAAATCTTGCAACAATTTGGTTTTGATGCTATCTGCAGATATTTTGACGTTGCTACTCTCAATCGCCATTATCATCGGTGCGCATAAATGCTCCGGCAGACCACTCAACAGTAAACTCCCAACCCACTCATTATTTGATGCACATTTTGAAGGGCTAGCTAGCTATATAATCTTCGAACGTCAGGTGATATGGTCGTAAAAAACGAAGCGAATACGAGGAATTTATATGACGCGCCCATTATTGCGATTGGGTGCCTTTCGTTAGACTTGTATGTACCAAATGTATAAAAATGGTGGAAGCACATGATACGGCTGACTTCACCATTTGAGTGTTCGGAAAGCTAATTTTCGTTCGGTTTTGATATTGGCTTCCTACCACGTCCGACTATTATAGTTCTACCTTAAGGTTTGAAGAAAATCGCTTCAATAGTTTAGGTTGGGGTACAGACAGCTGTGGCACCCACTTTTTCGATTTCTCTTTCATCGTAATGTCAGGTATGATTAATATCTCTGTTCCGATATTTTTTTGAAACCCAAAACTTGCATTATAGTACCTATGGTCGCAAGTAAAAAACAACTTGTTGTTATTGTTGTTTTGCTTAGCCAGCGAGTGTGTCACTTTGGTTAGGAAGAACCTTTGCATTGTTAAAATGTAAAATTCCCGCTTACTTGACTTTAAGTAAAAATTACCAAATTAATTTGTTTTCAATTTTTTTATTTTTATGTCTGTACTCTAGAAATTTAATTTATAACAATTTAATTAAGTAATTGTGCATTCATGATTTTCGTTAATACTAACAATTTAACAATTTTGAATGACATTAAAACTTCTAAAAAAAGATTGTTTTTGTTTCTTTAAGCTACGCTATTTTTGATCGACTTATAAAATACTCAATAACAACTGCTAAAAAGTATACAACACCAATTATAATAAAATAAAAAGAATATACAGTATATTGACCGACTACACTAAGTGCAAAACCTGTCTCTGAAACAACGACAAATGTTAGAATAGACTGTAACAGAAGTGCAATCATAGTATTGATCCCAAAAACCAATCCGTAACTCTCTTCTTCCAAGTAACGAGCAACTTCCGCACTAGAAAAAAAAGTAATAAAGTTAACATACGTAAATATGTACATACATGATAATAAATATTTTAGTTTTAATATAAATACAGTCAAACTAGATTTTAACATCATATCAGAGAAATCGAAAAAGCATCCAGTGAGAATTAAACAAACAAATCAGAGTGTTATTAAGTGTTATTATTTTTAGAAAGGCAGACATATTTACTTCGGAATGGTTTTATAAGCTGCACGGGTGCTCTTCTAAGGCTTATTCTTGGACACTAGAATCGGCTATCTAAACAGTTTCTTAGATAAGTATCATTCAATTAAGAAGCTAAACTAGGATCCTTGTTTCCAACAGATTACCTACTTCTTTTGGTAATCAATGATAATATACGTTCTTTATTTTCAAGAGATCCTGTTCCTTATCGGATTCATGTTTTGTGATCTAAAAAATTCATTTGGGTCTTGCTGAATCGTAAATAGCTCGAGAATGGGTAAATTTTATGGCCTAATGAGTAATGATTATTTGAGTTAAGAAGCTCTTAAAGTTAAGGATGGATTGCATTTTATCTCGATGGTTTTTTGAAAAAAAATATGGCTATGATTTTCGATTTCAGCGAACCTAAATTTTTTTTTTTGGTTGCGGCAATGACCTCATAATTTGTTAACTAGTGTAATCCTACGAAGTAGTTAATTTTGTATTGGTGTGTCCCGAGTTTTCTTTTGTATAAAATTGAGAACAAGAAAACAATCAGAATATTACTCGGAACAGTTAGTCGAATACTTTTATGTCGTTTTCAATTGGCAATCCGGAATTGGTTTTAGATTCGTAATCCCAATTGAACAGTTTTTTTCGATTCTGAAAAATTTGATGTTTGGTGTGAGAGTATTAGTATTTCAAGCAATCACTTCACAGTTGTAAATTTGAAAAAATATGACAGTTATCAAGCGTGACATTAAGTCTTTGAATGTGTGAGTGATTCTGTTTTTGCTTCTAATTTCAAATCCAGAAGAGAAATTCTCTTTTTTTAGAATCAGAACTGTCACTTTTGCCCAATTGAACGCATTCAGAATGCTTTTTTCTACTTCCAGCTTCCAGATTGCCAATTGAAAACGACATTAGAGTAATAGGAGTCAAAAAAGAGTAACTCCGAACTGTCAAATAAAAACGACATTTTTTTGGAATTTGGTGGAACGAATTTATTGTATTTGAAATTAATCTTATGTATATGAAATGAAATAAAAAGGTCTTGCATACAAAAAAAGAGAACTTACCCGGAAACGGTAATGGTGAAGGCATAGAGTGCTCCGAAAACAATATATCCAGCATACGACCAAAATATATCCGTTGTCCAACATGCAAGTAGAACTGCTCCTCCTTCCATAATGGATAACACCGCCAGTGCTAAAAGGCTTCCTCGCGGATTTAAACGTGAACCATGAATGAAGCCAGCTGCCAGAGCAAAAATTGCTGCCAAAAGTGTTAGAATTGCATCTACAGCTCCATTCCAAACAGTCTTAGATAATTGAATTGAAATAAACCATCCGACTTAAATAAGTGAAAATTACCTCAGGGTTAGATTCCATTGATATCCATAGAACTTGAATATATGATATAACCTGAAAATAACCACAAACGCCAACAGCATACCAAATACTCCATTGAACAACTTTGACATTGGTGTAAGCATTTTTGAAGTGTGACCAAAGTAGTTGCAATGGGGGTAACCGAATTTGTTGTCCTGAAGTATGACTTCCCGCTGGATCTATTGTAGTTCTGCTGCCTTGATATCCATTTGATGCGATAGATATACTTAATGAAGGTTTTCTGTGAAAATATACACTTGTTGTTACTTTTGGCAAGCCAAAAGCCCAAACCGTTGCACAAATTTGAGCTGAAATAAATTAATTGTTAATTTACTTGACAATCAAATACAATAGAAATAAAATGCACGGCTGGATCGCACGAAACTAGAAGATGAACCACAAAAATAATATTAAAAAAAAAAGAATTTTTAATCATTAGAAACTTTTTTAAGAATTTTTATAAAAATTTAATTTTAGTAAGATAATATAGAACCTTAAAAATTTTTATCGCAACCCAGTTTATGAGAAAATCGAAAGCCAAAAATCCAGTTTTATGGGAGGCAGCGTCAGTAAGGGTTATTTGAAAAATATTGTTTGACTAAATAAATTTAATCACTTAAAAAACTGGAAAAAATTCATAAACTATCGTTATAGCCGTTTTTGAAATGAATAAGTTTTGTATAAACAGTTATGTATATGACAGACACCTTCATAGCTTTTAGTGCTAAAACAATCAATTTCAACTAAGTTCAAAGTCTGAATATTTTTTTTAAATTTTGTTATTTATGTGCATTGTGCATATCAAATTTTTATAAAAAACTTAAAAAATTTTATTTATATATATTTTTTTTTAACTGTATTATCGATTAATGAGATGGCATCTTCAGTTTCGAACTTTTTTGGCTTATTTTAGCAATTCAAATGATGAATTTTATACTTTTTCATGATCTTTGCCAAAACTTGTTTTTAACCAGTTTTCATTTTTAATTACATCTTCCAAATTTCGAATAGAATGGTAGCAAGCATTTAATATATAACCTTTTAGAAAGTATTGTGCCTTTTGCATTTTATATGTTGATATTTGATTATTTTTCCTTTATAAAAAATGTTTGGATTTATTTACATACACTGCCGCTCATTTGAATAGATTAAAATTTTACTCTCACTTAAACTTTGGTTTTTTGCAAAAAGTTGTTAACATTTTTATTTGTGTATCTATTTTTATCTTGACTTATTTGCCATTGGGCTTCTTTTGAGCAGAAAAAGAATGAGACATGTCCCATGTATGTAATGTCGTTTTCAATTGGCAATCTGGAAGCAGAAAAAAGCATTCTGAATGCGTTCAATTGGGCAAAAGTGACAGTTCTGATTCTAAGAAAAAGAGAATTTCTCTTCTGGATTTAAAATCAGAAGCAAAAACAGAATCACTCACACATTCAAAGATTTTAATGTCGCACTTGATAAATGTCATATTTTTTACATTTACAAATTGTGCGAACTGTGATGTGATTGCTTTAAATACTAATACAGTCACACCAAACTTCAAATTTTTCAGAATCGAAAAAAACTGTTCAATTGGGATTCCGAATCTAAAACCAATTCCGGATTGCCAATTGAAAACGACATAAGTCAAAAATCTTTTTCGGGACATTTGTATCAGTCAAATGGAATGTAAAAGTAATTTCAACTTTAAAACAAAACAATATTTTTTTAACACAAAAATTAGAAATTTTCAATTTTTTAAAGAAAATTTTATAATATATTCGTCTTATTTTTTTTCTTCAAATTATATTAAATCTGGGGCCGAATTGCCGCATCAGTTCACGAGCAATACGTGACTGAATTGTGCGAGTTTGGCATTACCGCTCACGTTATTGAGCAATCTAGTACAGTAATTTGACATTTCCTCATCAGTTATCGAGCAAAATTTCATTCGATAACTAAAGAGCTCACTGATTAGAACAAAACTGAAGGAAAATGTAAGAATTTTTCGATCACTGATGGCACTCGTTCACTGATGCGGTAATTCGGCCCCTGATTTCGACAGAATTAAATAGAGTAAAAATAAAAATCGCGCTTAAAGTAAACTTCTTGTTTGTTTTACATTCTACGTCTATGACAAAAGTCCCGGCAGTGTAGAAAAAAAGAAAGTTCATTGCACCGATTTTCAGAGTTTCTTACATCTGCGATGTACTGTATTTTATTAAGAAAAAAATATATGAATGGATACGATATTTAAGTACATACTTGCCAATGTTATATAATTTAAGTCCTTATAATTCATAAGTCCCAAATTAAGAAGTGTTTGAGCGACAACACTTGCCACTAGTTTTCCGCAAAACATGGCTGCTCTTGTATGTGAAGTCACTTGAGGATAATGCTTTTTATCGACTTTCGCATAGATATAAGTGAAATACGCCACTTCAGCTGCCATATAAGTACCGTAGAACACTTCAAGAATCTGAAGAGCTAGTAGGGATGTTGACCAGAGCAACATACTCCATACAATTATACCAGCCATTCCCATAATTATGATGAGTGGTTTATATCTAGATCAAAAATTAAAAAAAAATGTCTAATTTATTTCGAAGATCTTCAAATCTAAGATAACATTATTTAAATAAAATTTAAAAGTTCCTGTTCAAACTGAATTATTAAAAATTCCATATTAATTATGAAATCATTTATTACTAAAACATTTTTCAATATTGGTATATCTCTATTATTTTGATTATGAGCTTACTTCTTTACCCAAATCTTTAATATATTAATATTATTTTTAATCAACGTTCATAGAAAGTAAACATTTTTTACAGCTTAGCTACTTTTAACCACAGACATATACCAGTTTATTTTTTCGACCTATTCCCAGCCGTGATTTAAAGTTAATCAATCTGCTTAAAATTTGAATTTAAGTCCAAAGCAATATGACTAGAATCGCAAAAGTACCTTTTTTTAGATGGTATTGTAACGAAAATTAGTTAACTACTTTTGAATCATAATATAACGACTTTTACATTCGAACTACATATATCGATTCTCGAATGCGATGACAGCGCCATCTAGTACCTTTGCGATTTAAACCAACCTGCTATGAGCTTTGAATGACCTTTTTCGAACATTGGTAAATGTCGAAGCCCGAAGGGGAATTATTCCATCTATCTGTCAGAACATCTGCAAACGTGAGAGGGGGGGGGGAGGTGTTCCCACTAAGGCACCTCTCTTTTTATCCAGACGGCAGCGGAGGAATTCCCAAGATGAAATCAACGGTGGCGTCTACAGTTCCAGTCAGGTTGAACTACTTAGTGAACACCTTATAGGACTACTACGACATATTCGGAGCTTCAGCTCCCCATTTTTGGAGTTAAACTAAGGATCTGGCCCTCCAGGTTGGGGGTTGTGCCGTCGGGGTGACTTCCCTACCACGTCAAATATATTTAGTAGCGAAGCAACAACAAGCCTCGGATACGGACGGATTTACTCATGACGAACAAAGCAAACGAAATAAGGACAACGAACTTCGAATCTGTACGTGGAATGTTAGGTCCCTGCAGCCGAACAATTAGCGGAAGCCCTAAACTGCTGCAAAGCAGATATTACCGCCATCCAGGAAGTGCGATTGAATGGACCGGGTAAACGCAAATTAAAAAAAACTGTGATGTATACTACGGCGACTGTTACCGAGAACAGAGACAGCGACTATTTGGGTGTGGATTTGTTGTTGGAACTAGGCTCAGGCAAAAAGTCTTGAGTTTCAACAGTGTGAACGAACGCATCACGACAATCTGCATCAAGGCTAAATTCGCCAACATAAGCCTCATTTGCGCGCATGTCCCTACAGAGGAAAAATATGAAGACACCAAAGACATATTCTACGAGCTCCTGGACAAAATATATGAGCAGTGCCCTAGCTATGACATTACAATTGTCCTAGGAGATTTCAACGCCAAGCTAGGAAGAGAAGACATCTTTGGTGGCATAATCAGGAGACACAGCCTGCACGACACCACCTCCGATAACGGATTCAGGCTGATCGACTTCGCTGCGGGGCTAGTATGTACATAGTTCACACATCTCGATATCCACAAGGGAACAAGGAAATCTCCTGATCAATCAACCGTCAACCAGATTGACCACATTGCAACGAACGTTCCGAGGGGCCCACATTGACTAGTCGTAGTCGTACCTTGGCTACAACGAGGTAGTGGTCGTTGTAGCCAAGGTACGACTACGGATATCCCGATCTAAGGAATTACTGTGAGAAAATTCCACGTTGGACGGCTACAATCGCAAGAGATCGCCATGTTCTTTTCCGATCGAGTCTCAAACAACCTCTTAAGAAGTCCTATGCTGCCTGCATCAAGTATTGAAAACCAGTGGCAACGTTGCCAAGCAACCATCGGAAATGCCGCCTCTAAAGTGCTGGGTTTCAAACAGCCACCAGCGATACCCCTGGTTTGACGACGAGTGCCGGCAAGCGCATGCAACTAAACAACAGGCATACAAAGCGGCGCTGCACAGAGGGACCACAGCTGCTCGCGAGCTCTACGAGCAGAAGAGGAGAGAGAAACACCGGCTTCTCAGAAGGAAAAAGAAGGAGCATGAGAAGCTCGAGATCGTGGAGATAGGGGGTGTCACAACAGGAATGAGGTTCCGAAGTTTTACCAAAAGGTAAAAAAGACATCCCAGGGTTACCGACCGCGAACCGAAGCCTGCAAAGACGAACGAATTCCGCTGCAAGGGAGATAACACCAACACCATTCGACCTAGTCGACGCAGACCAACAATTCAGCCTACCCGACCTCGACGAAGTGAGGATAGCTATATCCAATCTTAAGTCCAACAAAGCTGCTGTTCAAAGCAGCAGGCGATGACTTGGTATGGAGTATGCACCAACTCATCTGCAAAATATATATATATATATAATATATTGTTTTATTGGTCAATAAGGGCAAGACGAAGTATATGCTGTCTTCAAGAAAGGACATAGAACGGCGACATCTTGGACAAAACGTCACCATAGGCAGCTATAACTTCGAGGTAGTTGTGGACTTTGTCTACCTAGGCACCGCTATCAATACAGACAACGACACCAGCGCTGAAATTAAACGGAGAATAACTCTTGCGAATCGCTGCTTCTTTGTACTTAGAAGGCAATTGAGTGGTAAAGTCCTCTCTCGAGCAACTAAAGTGACCCTTTATAAGACGCTTATCATCCCAGTTCTTATTTATGGCGCTGAGGCTTGGACCTTGTCAAGGCAGGATCAGAACGTCTTAGGATGCTTCGAGAGGAAAATTCTCCGGGTGATTTTCGGTCCCGTCTGCATAGATGGTGAGTGGAGGAGAAGATACAACCATGAACTGTACGGGCTATATACAGCGACACCAACGACTTAGATGGTTGGGTCATGTAGAGCGAGTGGACATCAACGCTCCTGCCCGGAGAATCTTCGAATCCAATCCCGAGGGACCGCGCAGTAGAGGAAGACCGCGGCTCAGATGGCGCACGCAAGTGGGAGAGGACCTCAACCAACTTGGTGTGCTAAACTGGAGACAGCTAGCTAGGGACAGAGCTGGCTGGAGACGCATGTTTGTTGAGGCCCAGGTGCGTCCCGGCCTGTAGCGCCACCTTAAGTAAGTAAGTAAACTCACAATTTTAATTTGCAGAAAGACGTTGATGAATTGAATGATTGGTGTTGTAAGAACTGTTTACATTTGAATAACAAAAAATGTACAATCATGTCCTCTTCAAGATCATCATTTCCTATCATAATTGATTATAAACTGCAAAATAATACACTTCAAAGGAAAGTAAGCCAGAAGGATTTGGGAGTTATTTTCAATTCACATTTAGCTTTTAATTTGCATTTTGATTATATTATTTCCAGAGCCAATGTCATATGGGGATCTGTATTTAGGAACTCCTCTGAATTAAGAGATCCTTATACTCTGAAGGCTTTATTTGTTTCATAGTTCGTCCAATTCTGGAATATTGTTGTGTGGTATGATCTCCTTTATTTAATAAAGATATGCAACGTATTGATAGAATTGAAAAAAGGTTCACGAAATGTGCGCTTCGAAAACTGAATTGGGCTCATTTCCAGCCTTCTTATGATGGTAGGTGTGCATTAATCGACTTAAAGCCTCTTTCATATAGAAGAAGTTATTTTTGTATTTGTTTTTGCTAGAATGTCATAACAGAACATATCGATTGTGCTCCACTTTTAAGGTAGAACTATAATCGTCGAACGTGGTAGGAAGCTAATGTCAAAACCGGACGAAAATTACCTTTCCGAACACTCAAATGGAGAAGTCAGCCATATTATATGCTTCCACCATTTTGATTTTTGTATCTATCTCTCAATTCACTTCCGCAGGAGCGGTCGATGAGCGCTCTTGCTATCGATAGCGAAAGTTAACGAAGCCTAACGAAAGCCACCCAATCGCAATAATGGGCGCGTTATATAAATTCCTCCTATTCGCTTCGTTTCTTACGACCACTTCAGCTGACGTTCGACGATTATAGTTCTACCTTTAGCCTTATTTGGTATCTAGGCTCCTTTTAGAAATCTTACCTAGAACTGAGGATTTTTTTCAATATATCTCGTCATGCAACAAATTATGGTCGTAATGAACCCATCACAAGTGCTTGAGTTAATTTTAATCGTTATGCAAACATAATCAATCTGGATTTGAATAGAAATAGTTTTAAGTATATTATTCTTGATGCCATTAATGAATGATATATTAGATATCGATATTTCTTTTTTGTATAAATTATATATTTAAGTACTTTAGTTTATGTACATATATTGTAGACTAAGCAAGTATAGACGTATGTACATATAAATAAATAAATAAACAATAGAAATATTAGGTTCTGTGACATCAACAAATTTACTGATAACAAAAGAATTATGAAGTAAATTTTGATAATTGTGTTTCTTGATTATACGAGTAGGACAATTAGTTTAAGTTAAATAAATACAATAAAGTATAAACTATAAACCAATTTAAACAAAAATAGTCGAGTGATTTTATCAGTTGACTTAAGTATTAAGTTACTAAAATGATAATAATAGTTACATGAAATAATTTGAATTATCAGATGCATTATATTACTAAACAAACACTTGACTATGCGATAAGAAGTATGAGATTGAAATCTAAAAAGGTAGATATATTTCAAAGGTCAGTTATCACACTAAAAGTTTTTTGTTAGCCTAGTTTCTAATAGAAACATTTTCTACATACATAATTGATGTAATGTGTTTATTGAAGGTTTTGAATGAAACAACAATTCTTGGATGAGCAAAACATTAGGTTTCATTAATTGAAAATCGCATTTGAAACCAATAGATTTAGATTTAGATTTAGATTTTTATTACTTAAAATTGTTAAATACAATAGTTTCGGTTACATTTGATTGGAATATAAATTTGGCAATAAGTGTTTTGGCGGTGGCAATGCCATCTGCCAGATTGACTATGTGTTTTCAAATTATGTTCAAAGAAAATGTTCACTATTTAACAAAATGTAGATAAACAATTGCAAAAATTATATAAAGATGCAAATAGGGCTTTCAGTTTAGCTAAAACAAAAATAAATTACTTAATAATTAATACATAATTTTTTGGCAAAAGAACTAACAGCTTTTAGTTTGGCAAAAAGAAAATTAGAGTTGAGTAAAACTTGGATTCAAGATTACAAAAATGAAGAGCTTTTAGTTTGGCTAAAACAAAAATATAGGGTATTTGAACTCATTAAAAATTAAGCGTTATGTAAAGACTTTTAATTTAGTTAAAACAAAATTTCAGTTATTTAAAATAATAATATAATAATAAATAATATACAACAATAATATATAATAGCAATTAGAAAAAAACATGATATATAATTGTACTGTTTTTAATTTAAGAACTATTTCTCTGTAACACATTGATTTTTCAAGATAATT
The DNA here is from genome assembly GCA_958431115.1 of Syrphus vitripennis. Taxonomy (NCBI): domain Eukaryota; kingdom Metazoa; phylum Arthropoda; class Insecta; order Diptera; family Syrphidae; genus Syrphus; species Syrphus vitripennis. The sequence goes on from OY288108.1 coordinate 65,693,101, forward strand.
TGACAGATTTTTCCAATTTTCACCATTTAAATTGTCAAAGTTTGCTGCATAGTTAGAGTAGGTTTTCCTAAGTAGAGGACTCTAAGTTCTTTATAAACTGGCCATATTGATAAAAAATGAAAAGTATCTTCGTTTGAATTCAGATTGCAAAGGGTGCAATGTGTAGTGGATGCACCCTTATAAGGTGAGCCGTTTAGATTAAGTTGCTCACTTCTTGCTTTACAGATTAACTAAATTTCCCTTGTACTGTATTCATCAGTAAAATAGTTATTTACGAGATCATGTTTCAAATCGGGGTAAATGACTCTGTTGATTGAAGATGACATTTTTTGTAAATTTTCATTCCGCTGGTAGATGTCGACAGCCTGTAATAACCCGTAGAGTTGTTCTTTTAGTACGAATTAATTAGTATATCGGAAATTTAGCTCAATTCCACACTTCGTTGCCCATTGTCTCCATTCTCCTATCCACTCCACTTTGTTATCTATGATGTACTTTGCTATCGAAAATTGAATTCTATTTGGTCTACATGCCAGTACTTTCAAGATGTAGTCAAAGTGGAGTTTTAGAGTATGAATAAAAAGAGCAGAAAGGCTGGTTTCGAGTAGTAGAACATAGTTTGGAATATTAGACGGTAAGTAGAAAGAAAGTTTGAGATAGTAGAAGTTTTTCTACTTCTTTGTGTGACTGATATCCCCATATTTGACAGCCGTAGCACATAACAGAGCGCATTACAGCGTCAAATTCCTTGTACTTAGCTGAGGTTGGTACATCTTTCCTGTTCATAACATCTTTCCATGACGCGTTAATCATACTTTTTGATGCTGAGGTTAACTTCATATTAGATTTTAAAAGTATTCCAAGGTATTTGTATTATGTCACAATTTCAATGGCCTCACCATTGAAGAACCACTTTTTATTCGATTTAAGTTCTGATTGTGTATTTCTTACTATCATTACTTTAGATTTTTCTAGATTAACCGTTAATTTCCAGACTCTACAAAAATCAACTAGCTTATTTATCATAAGTTGTAAACTTTGGGGCGATTCTGTTAAAAGCACAATGTCATCTGCGTACATGAGTACCTTAACGTTTAGACCCGCAAAACTTATTCCTGCGGGTAGATAGATTGATATATCATCAATGAATATAGCAAAGAGAACTGCACTTAAAAGACAACCTTGTTTGACGCCAGATGTAGTCTTAAACCATTCAGACATATATATCCCATCCCAAACCGCTGAGCGAGTGTTTTTGTAAATATTGTTCAGGACCAAAAGAAGTTTCGTAGATAGTCTCTTTTGTGACAGTTTGTAAAACAATGCTTGTCGGTCTATCGAATCGAAAGTAGCTTTAAAGTCCACGAAAAATATGTACAAACTCCTTTTTTGCCGAAGAAAATACAGTGAAATTGAGTTTAAGGTGAAAATGTTATTAACTATGGATAAGCCTTTACGGAAACCAGATTGGTATTCACTAAGCACTTCATTATTTGCTATCCATGCTATCTGGGCCTGTCGCTTTATTATTCGCTGCGTAATGCAATGCAGTTTGAATTTCTATTATTGAAATTTGACAATCGAGAGTTTGATCTAAAATTAAAGGTTCCGCAAAAGAAAAATGATTGGAGATTGGATCAGGATTGAGTAAATTTTTGAAATAACTGGCAAGAACACTTGCTTTCAAGTTTGATCCGCAAATAAGCTTAGATGCTTTCAATTCTTTGATATTATTCCAGAAACTTTTACTATCTTTGATATTTGAAAGTTCATGTGCTACTGATGTATAATATTTCTGGCGTTTTGATTTGCACAAATCCTTGTAAGCTTTATTTGCTGTAATATACTGTTTGGTGGTTGTTTCATTTTAATTTTTTTGTTTTTTGGTTTCCTTTAAAATTTCGAAGAAATTATTTCTTGCATTCAAACAGTCTTTATCAAAAACCATTTTTGTTTGAAGTTGACATTTTTTTTGTTGTTTCTTATATTGGTAGCAGCTTTTATACATTTACAAAGAGAGTCTAGACTTGAACTTGTATCGGAAAATAAAGAAGTATCAGTTAGTTTCTGAAGTTCATTCAAAGTTTTTATTTGGTAGTTCTCTTTTTGACTTTCTTTCCAAATAATTTTGGGTGGTAAGGTGATTTCTGTGTAATTTGAGTTTGTGGTTTTGTTTAGTGTGAATTAAAGAACCAAGGGCATGTAATAAGAAAAAAATCTGTGAGTCAACTTTAAAAGACAAAATACGATTCCTCCATTCCACCGATGCAGCACAAAAGTCAATCACTGATTATATACAGGGTGAGTCATGAGCAATGCGACAATGCTAGGGCGTGTAGGTTGCGTTGAGACAAGAAAAAAATCGTATAGGAGGGGTGGTCTATTCCCCTCCGTTTAGCCAGGAGGGGCAATTTTCGAAAAAACTGACTTAAAATGGAAAAAAAATTATTTAAAATCAACGGCTTCATTCACAATGCTGTGCGATACGTTTTTGAAAAGCCAATAACTTTTTCTTTCATTCTGTGTTTAAATAAATCTATTCTAAGAAATAGTTTTTGAAATATTAATTTTCAAAGTCAAAATGTTGAAAAAAAAAATTGAAAAATAAATTTCAAATTCATTTTTTTCAAAATTTTACGTAATTAAGTGCTAATTTTAATTTCAAAATTCAATGCTGTTATTAATTTTAAGTCTAAATAAGAAAACCGAATGCAAACATTTTATGTCGTTCTCAAGAAATTAAAAAAAAACCAAAACCACCTTTTTCTAAGAAAAACATTTATTTTTATTTTATTTATTAATTATTAATTTATTTATTTATTTAGCATTAATCTTAGTTTTTTTTACTTTTTTTTAATTGGAGTTTTATGAGAACGTAATAAAATGAAATAGTATTGGAATAACCCTGGATTAATATTATTTTCATTGATAACTTCTGAAAACTGACCTGTCAATATTTTTGCCTTGGCCTGCCCGCAGCCCATGGGTTCTACCTGTTATGGGGACAATAGGGACAATAAAACCGCATTTTTTTTAATGAAAAAAAAGAAAATTGCAACGCAAGATAAATAAAAGGCATTGCAGTTTTGCTTAGTAATTATTTCCAATTTGAATATTAACTCATTAACACGTAACGATGTCAAGCTCATACACCCGAGAAGAATTAACGGACATGCATTTCTGCTACGGTTTAGCTAATGGTCGAAATCGTGAAGCCGAAAGACTGTACGCTGAAAGATATCCCGATAGGAGGTGTCCCCATCATAGCACGTTTCCAAGAATCCACCGACGTCTAAGAGATCATGGAGTGCTGGAGCATCGAAGAAGCGAAAGGCCAGTTTCTGATGAGTCAAGAATCTTAGATGAAAGAATTCTGGATTTAGTCCGAAATAATCCCTCCGTCAGTACAAGAAGGATATCCACTATGCTTGGAGTGTCCCAATCTAGAGCATGTCGAGTACTTCGGGCGGAAAATTTACACCCGTACCACTTTAGGGGCTGAAGCCCCCCCGAAATGATAATAAAAAACTAAAACTTTCTTATATAAACTCAAATATATAAAAATAAGGAGACTATGCAGGTACCTATGTATTGGTTATTTGAATTAAGCTTAAGTTAATAACTACTTGAAAACACTTCGTTATGAAAAAAGATACTATTTAGGTACCCATGCATAAAATAAATATTTTTTTTGAGTTAGGATTTTAAAGGTGAAATTTATAAGGTGAAAAATATAATGAAATTTGAGGATAGTTCGGTCTCTTTTTACGAAATTTGAATTTTGACGTAACTGCCTGATGTTTTTGTTAGGACATGAAAGTTATAATATTTTTTTTGATTCATAGTACAAATCTTTTATGAATTGTTCTGCCAATATCACCATACGTAGGTATTTATGTACATATGTAGATTATTTATGAAATCAGCACTTTTGTAGAAAATTAAAACGCTTTGCTTCTAAACTCTGTGTTAGTGTTGGAGATTCAGTAATTGTAGAAAAAGAAATTGAAAAAAGTTAGTATAATAACAATTATTATAAGCAGGGATGGGATTTTGTGGACCTAATAATTTAAAAAGAAGGCAAAATAAAGCACCCAAATAGTCAAAAAAAGCATTTTCCAAAAAAGAAAGATGAAACATAAATATTCAACTTAATTTTAATGGTTCTGAATAGGTATAGTATAGTTTCTTTCGACGCTGCACACGCGCACATCGGCACCCAGTTTATGATTGTCCGTTGAGGAACATGTAAGGACATACAAGATAGGTAGGTACCCAATATTTTTTCTTTTTTTCTTCATTTCTAAGCTTCATAAGTGCACACAAAAAAGCTCACTAAAATTTTTTTGTTGACCTATTTTTTGAATGTGATGTATGCATATGCAATATGCATGCATGTATATTGTATATTGCACATTGAGTACTTAAATAAGCTTTTTGTTTGTAAATTTGAGTCCTTTGTACATATGTATAATTTAGAAAGAGGCTTAAATGATGGGAAAAAGCAAAAAAGGCAATAACGGCAGAAAGGCAAGAAAAGGCCAAAAAAAGCAAAATAAAATGCATTATAGGTATGTATTTGTCATTGAAACATGAAACAAAATCCTATCCCTGATTATACCTAATTCTGCAAATAAAAAATAAGATATTTGACAAACAGAAACAGCCCATAGGAATCAAGTACCTATTTTGAATTACTACGTAACTATCGATTTGGGCATTGCCTTCCGATTGTTTTTTTTTTTAAACATGCACAAGTCCACTTAAAGTGATTTCCCGTGAAGTTTAGTCTTAATATTTAATATTTGAAAAAAAAGAACTAATCTAATCTAATCTAAAGTGATTTCGTGAAAAATTCACTTCCTATACAGAATTAGGTAAAAAGAGAATGAATATGTAATTCAAAAACACAGTTTTGTAACGCATCATTTTCTAAGACCAAGATCATATTTTAATTTTTATTTCATGAATAAAAACACTTACCTAAAATAATTATTTTAGTGAAAAAACAATGTTTGATTTGTGCCATTTTTCCAAAAAGGATGTGACCTGTGTCTTTTTTGTGAAAATGCCGAATTTGATTTTGATTACTCTTCCAACAAAGGGCGACATTTTTAACTGTCAAAATCAGAAAGAACAACGACAACGTCAAAATACAGGATAGCTCATAACCCTGGCCTTGACTTTTCCATACAAATTATCGATAATAACAATAGTTTTTATAGTATATAGCTAACTCCATATAATTATCTCGAGTTAACAAATGTCTATATAGACATAAATGTTGTTGCGTTTAATATGTAATAAATTACTTTGCTTTTTTGTTGTGTTTTGCATAATTTTATTTGGAGTTTGAAAGAACACACCTGATATCATCATTAGTTTAATTTTGAATTGAAATGCATACCTACAATATGTAGTTTTTTTATTTAAAGAAATCTTTGTAAGATTTAGGAGCAAGCCCCTCCCGAAAAAAAATCCTGGCTACGGCACTGGCCCCACGGAATGGCCGCCTAGGTCACCAGATTTAACTCCCCTAGATTTCTATGCATGGGGATTTATGAAGAATTATGTTTACGAAGTGGAAATAGTATCATTGGAACAACTGAAGGAACGAATTGAAGTCGCTGGAGTCAAATTGCAGGAAAATTTGTCAAGCATAAACTTATGTGAAGCCATTACAAGGAGATATAATCTATGCCTTTTAAACAATGGAGATCATATCGAGAATTTTTTATAACTACTTCCAATAAAAAACATAGTAAAAATAAAAGGAATAAAAAAACTAAAAAAAACTATGATTAATGCTTCTTAAATTGCTTCGTTACAATAAAAATAAATGTTTTTCTTAGAAAAAGGTGGTTTTGGTTTTTTTTTTAATTTCTTGAGAACGATATAAAATTTTTGCATCCGGTTTTCTTATTTTGACTTAAAATTAATAACAGCATTGAATTTTGAAATTAAAATTAGCACTTAATTACGTAAAATTTTGAAAAAAATGAATTTGAAATTTTTTTTTCAATTTTTTTTTTCAAAATTTTGACTTTGAAAATTAATATTTCAAAAACTATTTCTTAGAATAGATTTATTTAAACACAGAATGAAAGAAAAAGTTATTGGCTTTTCAAAAACGTATCGCACAGCATTGTGAATGAAGCCGTTGATTTTAAATAATTTTTTTTCCATTTTAAGTCAGTTTTTTCGAAAATTGCCCCTCCCGGCTAAAGGGAGGTGAATAGACCCCCCCTCCTATAAGATTTTTTTCTTGTCTCAACGCAACCTACACGCCCTAGCATTTTGTCGCATTGCTCATGACTCACCCTGTATATATCTATAAAAGTAAACTCGACATTTCTATCATGATTGCAGCAACCGTTAAGGATAAACAGATCATGATTTTGGCATAAATCTAAAAACAGACGTCCATTTTTGTTAATTGTTTTATCTTTAGAAGATCGAGTTTCACGAAACTCGGGGGGTATTGAATTCGGGTGGATATTTGCTGGAAATATTTGGTTTCTGGCGTTAACGTCTCCTATAAGCGAAACATTTTGGACAAGCGAAAAGTTGAAAACATTTTCTAACGCAACAAAGTCATTTTCCCAATTATTACAATTAAGGTACGTAGGTATTACATAAAAAGTTAATTTTGTGCATAGTATTTTAACACAAGGTATGCTGTTGACATCTACAAAAACAGTGTTAATTTTTCTTTTTTAAAACCGTATAAAAGTCCACCACTAGCTCTTCCAAATTTAGTTGATTCCACTGCCAATACTCAATGCAGTTCATACCCAGAGAAATATTTAGAGTATTGTTCAAATTTTTGGATTGTTATAAATGTTTCGAACAGAAAAAATGTATCATGTTTTTTTACAAAATTGAAAAAATCTACATATAATAATTTGTTACTAAGCCCAGCAACATTATAAGCTAATAAGTTAATATTTATAATTTAATTTTTTTCGCTACTATTTACAATACTACTTTTCTTGGTACTACTTGCTTTTTGACAGCCTGCAACACTTTTTCATTTTCATTGTTTTTCATGGCGGCTGCCGGGTCCGGGTGGCAGAGTTGATGACAACCCTGGAATGACAGCTGCTGTTGACGTTGACATGAAGTTTGTTGATCGTGGATTTTCTTTTGACAAGTTGGCTTGAGTATTCAGAAGATTTGATTTATTTTTGTTTTTATACTCATCAAGTTGTAGTTCTCCAAACATGTCTCTCAGAACCTCCATCCCATCTCGATTATCACAATAAAGTTTTCCATCATGTGTTTATGGTTTTATTGTTTATTTGCAGTTTGAGACCACGGACCAGAGGATTAGAGGATGGATGTTTTTTTTTGATAGCGTGTCTTATTTGCAACAAGATTTGACGTTTTTTCTGCTCGTCTCGTGTGTAGTCAGGATTTATGTAAACACCATATCCCTTCATCCTGCCAGAATTTTTGAAGATTTGTGAGGTTAATTTGTTGTTTCCAGTTCTCACAAGCAACCGAGTTTGACTTCCTCTTGAAGGAAGCTCTTTGACGTCTTCAAAGGTTATGTCTTGGCGGTCTAAAATTTGATTTGAGCATCGATTAATTGTTTCAGATGCGTTCTCCTTCAAATTGTTTGGTATAGAAAAAATGATGTGATTGGATTTGTATTGCTTTTCCATGTAGTCCATTTTCCTTTCCAAAATTAAGTTTTTTTCTCTGACAGCCAACACTTCATTAGAAAGAAGTTCATTTTGAGTTTGTAGACTTTGTATCTGCTGAAACATGCAATCAAAGTCCTTCTTTTTTGGAAGATCGGATAGTTTTTTTTCAAGCAGAGTAACGAGTAAGTTTTCTAGCGCAGGCACAGACAATTCAGCCACCGACATGGTATCACAGTTGTTTTTTTTATTAGCGTTTAATTGCTCCGGTGACATTTCCAAAGGAGGTCTCTTGTTAGAGCCCTACATTAGCACTTTTGCGATTTTGGTGGTAAAACTTTATTTTGAAGAATTTTGTATCTATTTTTTTAGCTAAACGAGAGATCTTATTTCAATTCGTTTGTTTGAGATTTCTGAATTGTTTACTTTAATTACTTTACTCAAAAGGAAAAGTGGCTTAAGTCGATTTTAGTGATTTTTCAGGAGAAGCAAATCCGTTTCGAATAGAAAGCTGAAATTTCATCCAAAAATCAATTAAAAATCACTCGTTACGAATTGATATCGAGATTTAAAAATTTAGTTTTAATCAATTTTTTATAAGCAAAAACCTGACTTAAGCCTTTTTAACTTTTTGCGATGTCTTTTTAAATATGTCTTAAGCCACTTTTCGAAATTTTGTACTAATTTTTATGGATTCTTATCTATACATAAGCCATTTTTCCCTAAATGAAATTGAAACAATTCATTACTCATTACTTTATGTAGATACATATGTCGTTGGCTTAATTGAACTTAGTCCTCTTTTCCATATTATGTAATTGTTATTTAAAATACATCAAAACAGGCTTAAATAGACATAAGACATTAAAGAATCGCAAATAATAAAATACATGGAATTAAGACGTTATTCCTAATGCACTTTTATCAAAGTCATTGAATTAAGCCGTTATGACAAATTCAAAAAATGTCTTCCAGGTGGCATAGAAGCAAGCCGATTAAACAAAAATGAAGCCAATATTTTGTTTTGCTTAAATATTTAAAAAAAAAAACGTTTTTGGCTTAAGTCGACTTAAGCCGTTTTGCCTTTTGAGTAAAGTTTATACAAAAATTTAAAATTTAAAAGGCCGCGGGAAAAATTGCTTTGCGACCTTTGACAACTCAAACGTCAATCTTGAAACCAGTATTTTAAATAGCTAGCTTGTTGCTGTGAATTCAATTTCTTTCTTTTTCTCCGTACTAGATTTATAAGTATATATGTATGTAAGTCAATAATTCGATGAACATATTATAAAGATGAGATTGCATGATAAATTTGACGTTGGTTAGGAATTAATTTCAATCAATAAGCTGAATTTGTGTGATAGTCAAGGTATTTTTTGTGTGATAATCAGTTTAATTTAGGTCTTGTTGGTAGAAAATTTTCGTTATTTTTAATTCTAAATTAAAAATCCAACCAATGGTTGCATTTGTATATTGATTTTTTTTTATACGAAAGCTACATAAGTCAGGGACTGGTGGACCTACCAATATTCAAATTTAACAACGAATTAAATATTTCGAAAAAATTAAGCATTATGTTATGGATCCTGTTCCACTAAAATATTAAGGTCATACAATGTACAATGTTTCAATATGATCCATTTCACAGATATATTTAAGTCGTCACTAAATTTGATTATTGGTGGCCCAATGTGCCTATATTACGTGATCTGAGTGAGGGTCTTTAAATACAAGAGAGATTATAATAGGATACATTATAGTAGTACCTACATTACATATATAAGAGACGGGGGAAGGCAGAGATGATTTTTCTCAATCCTTGTGAAAGTTGGCGTACAACGGTTAACAAAGTTATTGCTGCAATTGATTTGGATTCGATCCCAAATAACACATATATGTAAGCAATGAAGATTGGTTCAAAATAGCTTTTATTGTACCTAAATACCTACATATATGCTGCAAAACTGTAAAATAAGAGTTAAAAAATGCTTTAGCCGAGAGCACCCAATTTGTATACGATTGACCGACAAAAAAAATGTCGGCTGTTTAAAATGTCGACTTTTATCGACTTTTTCATCATCATCATCGGCTCTACAACTGGGGTCCGGTCATGGCCTCCTTCAACAAGTCTCTCCACCTATCCCGGTCTTGAGCCGACGCCATTCAGTTGCGCACCTTAAGGCTTCGGGCGTCCTGGTCTACGACATCTCTCCCGCGCAAGCATGGTCTACCACGCTGCCGTCTATCATAGAATGTACCACAAAGGACTTTCCGAGCCGGTTCCTCATCACTCATGCGAGCTAGGTGCCCTGCCCACCGGAGTCTACCGAGCTTAATTTTTGTCACTATGTCTGCTTCAAAGTAGATTGCGTACAATTCATGATTGTACCTTCTCCGGAATCGTCCTTCCTCACATATGGGGCCAACAACTCTGATTAAGACTTTTCTCTCGAACGCGGCTAAGAGGTCGGAGTGTCTTTTGCTAAGCACCCAAGTCTCGGATCCATACGTGAGTACTGGCAGGACCATGGTACTGTACAGCAGCAGTTTTGAAGTTATGGTGAGATTTCTGGATTTGAAGAGCTTTGACGGACTATAGTAGGCTTTGTTGGAATTGAGCAGCCGCCCGCGTATTTATTCTTTTAAATTATTATCGGCTGCTACTATTTACCCAAGATATTTGAAGGATTGCACCACTTCAAATTCGTGCTCCGCTACCTTGATTGTTTGACCAACTGTTCTTCTCGCATTCGACGCCACCATGTACTTTGTTTTACCTTCACTAATGTGCAGCCCCAGATTTTGTGCCGCCTGCTCGATCTGGATGACGGAATCGTGTACAGCTTGTTCGGTTCTTCCGATGATGTCAATGTCGTCTGCGTAAGCCAGTATCTGGCTGGACCTGTTGACGATGGTCCCTCTTGTTGCCGTGCCAGAGTCACGGATTGCTTTCTCCAACGCCAGGTTGAAGAGGAGGCAGGCCAAACCATCCCCTTGTCGGAGATGTTGATTGATGTGGATAGCAATCCGGCTATTTTTACTTGGTCATGGTCAACCTACAAAGTCGTGTCAATTTATTTGGGATGCCGAATTCTCTCATGCAAAGTTCTACCCTGGCTATGCTATCACAGGCGGCCTTAAAGTCTATAAACAGATGGTATGTTGGGATATGTTAAATTCTAGACATTTTTCCATCGCCTGCCTAAGGGTAAAGATCTGATCAGTTGTTGATTTGCCTGGAATGTAACCACACTAATATTGGCCGATTATGGTTTTAGCGTATGGGGCTATCCGTTCTTGTAGGATAGAGGAGAGTATCTTATAGGCGGTACTCAACAACGTGATACCTCTATAATTGCTGCACGTTGTGACATCTCCTTTCTTATGTATGGGGCAAATTATACCTTTTCGCCAGTCCTCTGGCATTATTTCCTGCTCCCATACGTGCACTAGAATATCATGAATTGCTTGGTGGAATAGTTCGGCTGGTATGTCATCGGCTCCCGGGGCTTTGTTTTTCTCAAGCCGGGCTATAGCCTTCTCAACCTCTTCTATGCTTGGTGGCGGTAACGGTTGGGTGTCAAATCGCCCAAAACCGAATCGCCCAAAATGCAAAAAAGCGAAAAAATGTCAAATCACCCAAAAACTTTTTTGGGCGATTTGACATTTCAATTTTTTAGGCGATTTGACATAATGTCAAAATGCCCAAAAAAATAATTTTGGGCGATTTGGTGTTTCGGCAATTTTAGTTGGCCCTGTGTCAAATCGCCCAAACCAAATCGCCCAAATCTGAAAAATGTCGCATCGCCCAAAATGTTTTGTCGATTTGACACTATGACAAATCGCCCAAAAAAGAAAAATGTCAAATCGCCCAAAGTAGAAATGGGCGTTTTGTCGCAATCCAAAAATACTAACATTTAGGGTTCTTTTAACAAATCGCCCAAAATATTTATTGCAATTAGACCAAAATATAAAAAAAAAAACAAATTTTTGCAGTATTTGTGTCAGTTCCTATTTTATTTTTTTCTTTATACATAATATGTCTGCATACAGATAGGTATGTATTTACATGTACGAGTATTACCAACTTTTTATATACATAAGAGTTTATGTCTACATATATGAGCTTTAGGTAAGTTGGAGGGGATGTGAAAGGAGATGTCGGTGAATATTAGTCTTAAATTTCAGTAAATCACAATGAAAGGGAAAGACAGAGCGTGGAAGGGAATTCCACATTCGCGTAGTACGGCTAAAGAACGAATCCCTATACTTGACAGTACGACCGATATTGGGTTCAAGAGCAAACTGATGAGCATTCCTGGAAGCGCGAGTATTACGGTTGAATCGTTTAAGGGGAGGAATGCAACTGGCTATTTCATTTCATATTTGTGAAACAATATTGAAGCTTTTTGGTTGGACCTCACAAATTGCGCCAGCTTTTTATTTTTTGTTGTCAGGTTTCGCCAAAAAGCCTGACAGTAGTGGAACCAACAACCATGAAAACTAGCGTTAGGTTAAACTTGCCTTAACGCACTTCTCAACCCAAATTCGTAGTCAGTTAAAAAGCTTGCGGGCTCAAATTGAAAAATATTATGTTCAATATAATCGAACAAATTTTTATACGACTTAGTCGTTTTTTTGTTCATTAATATGAACATAAATGGAAATACCTAAGAAATAATAAATAAAAATTATAAAAACTTACACCATTCTTAGGACATTATGCTAAATCGACCAAAAATGAAAAATGTTAAATCGCCCAAAAATTATTTTTGGGCGATTTGGCATTTTTCTTCATTTTTGCAATTTGGGAGTTTTGGTTTTGGGCGATTTGACACATGGCTATTTTTGCATTATGACAAAACGCCCACTCTTTTTGGGCGATTTGACATTTTTATTTTTTTGGGCGATTCAACATAATGTCAAATCGCCAACTGGCGGTAAAATAGGGTATTCTTCTTAAATTAGTGGAGCCTCTACTTCTGCAGTGAGATGACCATTTAGCAATTCATTAAAGTACACTTCCCATTGCTTCAGTATGCTTGGGGGATCAGTGATCAGATTTCCCTCTCCGTCCTTGCAGTAAGTGCAGCGTGGTGTGTACTGCGTCATGTTTCGGACGGATTGGTAGAACTCCCGCGCCTGGTGCGGACCTCGCTCTCGGCTTCTTTCTAAATCACAGATGATGTTCTTCTCCCAGGCTGATTTTTTCAGTCTGTGAAGCCGTTTTTCTATTCTTCTGAGCTCTTTACATTCATCTTCGTGTGACCGCGTTCTATGAGATTGTTGCATTGCTCGGTACGCAACTTTCTTACGTTCAGTCGCTAGCTTGAATTCATCATCAAACCAGTCGTTCCGACTTCTACGACTGCTGCCTAAGATGGAGACTTTTTGGAAAGTTTAAATAAAGACTTTTTTATTGACTGCCAAAAACCTCGATAGTTGAAAACCTCGACTTGACAAAATATCGACACATATTTAAAAAAATCGAGATAAATGTCGACTGTTTGTTTTTTAACTAAAATATAAATAATTAAATATACTTTCTTCTGATACCTAATAAAAGTTAACGTATCATGAGTTAAGGTCAAATGAAGAACTTATTTTTAACTATGTACTTACGTATGTATAGTTACATTTATAACATTTAAGTCTTGCACCCTTCACAGTCAAGTGTCTACCATCATTTCATTGTTACCTACATTTTAACCAAAGTTTTTTCTGGGTATAATTTAATTTTATATGCATACCGTAGTGGCCGCTTAAATAGCACACATTTGTTTAACTTTGTACCTACCTCTTATTAAATTTAAACAAAAGGAACCGTTGATGTTTCAATTTTAACTAACTCTGTTTTAACTCTACCACTGAGTTAAAACAGAGTTAGTTAAACCTGCAAATTAAATGTTGCATAACTAACTCCACAAGCTATTTTTTCGTGAATGGCACGAAGCACGGTTTTATTGTTCCTTATATTCAAATTTAATAAAAGATAAAAATTACAAATAGGTGTGCAATTTCTATGGCCACCACTGTATATGTTACATCACTTTAAATTTCATCTTTATCTTTTCATTGGGTGAGTTCAGTCGACGAAGGGACTGCAAGGCAAAGGCAATTTTCTTGTCTCTGATTGGCCAGCTGTCAAAAAGTTTCCTGCAAATGCAGGTGACTTTTGACTGGATAGTAAGGGAAGAAAAATCTCCCTTCATTTCAATTGCTGTCCCTTAATTCTCCTGAACGTACCCATTCACATTTACCATTGGCCACGTTCACAAAGTTATCTAAAACAATCCAGATTGGTTTGTGTTGTTGTGAAAAACAGCTGATTATAAAACATCTGTTCTCAAAATAAAAATCTCAACCGATCTAAAAATTTCTCGTATATTCAGCTATCTGAAGAGAAATGTCAAAAACAGGTGACTTGAATTCAAATCAAACAGCTAAATTAACCTATCCGGTTTTAGTCGTTCACAAACATATACGGATACTCGAGTATCTGAGATAGCATATCTCAGCGCAATGTGAACGCGGCCATTGTTTAAATCAAGTTATTTTAGCAAATAAATTGCGGGAAAACCGTTATCCACACAGAAAAAGTTGTATGGTAGGTACAAATTTCTGACCGTTATTGTTTAAATAAGAAAAATAAAAAATCGGTTGTGCTTTTGCAAAGTTAGAACCAGATAAAGAAAAAAGAATGAAAATGATAAAACCTTTATAAGTCGAAAACGTTATACCTACTTTCTTTGCAATTTGGCTTAACAGGAGGTGTAAAAACTAGTTAAACAAAATAAATGAACAAAAACTAACAAAAAAAAAATTCTCTTATGTCTGAAACATTTTTTTTTTAAAGTAAATCAAATAATGCATTCGTCGGTTAACTTCTTTATTCAATTAAAATTTGAAAATTAAACAAAAAGATGGATTTTTGGGAACAGAAGATTTTTTACAAAGGTAGCTTTGTTGTATATTATGTATGTATGTAAGTTTCCTAAAGCCGCAAAATACCGTATTGAGTTGATTGCTTTAACAATTTATAGCCTTTTCACACCAAACTCAAAACGCGGTTTTCAGCTAAAAGTTTTCGAAAACACGAAATGCGTTCACACTGCATATTACATGTTTTCGTCTGTCATTTCAATTTTTTGACAACACTACTGTCAAATTTTGTATTGAAAATTTAAAAACTTATTTGTGTTCACATATTTGCAACAATAAATGAATGCTAAACAAATTAAACTAATTTATATACATAAAAAGAAAATTGAAGAAAACATGAATATTTTGTTAAACTTCTTTTTCTTATCTGAAAACTCTTACATGAGAATCAGAAGAAAGAAATTACTTACCACAAAAAGTTTATCAAGAAAACAAATTAAAAACTCGACAGTCAGCTGTTTTTAATTTCTTTTGAAAGCATTCCATCAATTTCTTTCTTGTGGATTTTTGGGCGCTGAACATTCCATAGGTGTGTTTGATTTAGTTCATCTACGAGTTTCCACACGTTTTCGACCGGTTTTATATAAAACATGTAGTTTATGAAAACCTGAAGCTACAAAAAATGTATGCGAAAACTTGTGTTTTCGATTAGGTTTTCATCGAAAACCGATGTTTTGGCGAAAACCGTGTTTTCGGCTTGGTGTGAATACCGTATTAGATTCAATTTGTCGCTTTAATGCAAAACTAGTCTATGTCACAGTTTTATAATTTTCTGTGAAGCGGTTTTAAAACCGCAAAATAAAAATATAACACCTAGTACATAACTGTAATTTTGTACGATTAAAATACTAACACGGCCATCAAACAGACACGCGCATAATGGCAGTGGCCTTTTTTTCTCACGATAAAAAAATATCGAAATCTTGGACTTATACTACGTTTTCACCAAGAGCTAAATCGCGATTTAAGTAGATTATCCATAAATCTTGTACAAATCTCGAAGATTTACCATATTAATAAATCTTGAGATTTCAAGGAGATTTCAAATAAATCTTGTATAAATCTTCATGGACAAATAGTTTCGTAAACCGAACAGCCCTAAATTCATATTCTCTTTGTGTTGTGGAACGTATTCCACAATTTTTTGGCTCTGTTTGACACAGATGGAACCCTCTATCTCACTCACTTCATAACAAATAAGAGAACGCCATTTGAATTTTCAAGGAAGCTGTCAAATTTAATCCTATTTAAATCTTTTTAATGTGGTGGAAACACTTCAGAAGATTTACTAATCCTCAACAAGATTAACCTTTGGTGAAAACGTAGTATTAGAATAGTTCTGCATTAAAGCGACTAATTTTGAGTTATAGATATTTCCAACTAGTATTTTAATACCATGCATTATTTGACTTCTTACAAAAAGTGATTCTAATTTTCCAGTATGATCTAAAGTGGCATAAGAAATCACCACAATAAATATTCGCTCGCCTATTTTGTTTTTATTTTTTATAAAAGCTAGTGGAAAGTATTCATACAAAATATCGTTTTTTCGAGAAGAAGAACTTCTTAACATTGATGGGAAAAGAAAATTAAAAAAAAAATATAAAATTAATTTATTACAATATTATATGTAGGTACATACATATGTATGTACAATAAAATAAAGTTAAACTAACAGTTTTTAAATATTAAAAGTATTTTACGTTGTGAAACAAAATAATTTTAAAGAAAGCACTTCTAATAAAGAAGTTAGACTTAAACCATTGTATATAAAACTTATAGTACTATCATCACGATGGTTTTTGTGTTGAGGGGTGTGGTCGTCTGAGGGCGCACTTGTATATACACAGAAACAGCAACCAGAAAATTAGTTAGGGGTGTAATCGCTAGGTGGCCGAGGTGTGGAACGTGTTCATGAGAGTACTATGCAAATTTATATACAATGCTTAAACTAAATTAAAGGAGAAAGATAGCGCTGAGGTGTTCTATGTGTGTCCTGCTACGATTAATGGTTTTGCTTATATGAAGAGTTTTAAGACTATAGCGCTTAGAAGTTTAAATATAAAATAATAATAACATAACCAAAAAGTTTATTTTGTAAGAAAATATTTGCAAATATATCAGAAAAATTCTGTAATGTGATATATATTTAAATTTGAAAACACGTTTTTATACTTCGTCTATTCGTATTCTTACATATACTATATAACATATAGGTATGAACATTATTTAAGTTTACTGTTTTATTTTTTATTTTGCAAGCAATTATATAAAAAATAAAAAAAAAAACTTTCAATTTGTTCTTACATTATTTCTCATTTGCATAAAATACCCTTCTTTGTCATTTCCGTTATCGAATGTTCAGGATTTTATTATAATTTGCTCCTTATAACACTGATATGTGCGACTCCTTGTTAAAAAGTTTTTTTTTATAGTAAAATAGTATAAAGTATTAAATTGTTTTACCAAAATAAGTACATTTGACAAGGGTAAAAAAATAAAATAAAATGATGCAAAAAAGGATTTTTTTCTTTTAGTATTGCAGATAATCGTTTTAAGTTTCAATTGGTTGGGCCCAAATTTTTCAAGGGGTGATGTGGTTACTTTTTTCAAATTTTATCCCATTTTTGGCAATGGGTTTTTAAAAGTTTTATCACTAACTGTCCAGCTAGAACAAACCAACTAGTTTTTAAACAAAATAACATTTAACATGCATGTACATGTAAAAGTACATATGTAGTTCGAAAAAGTCATGATAGCCGCTGGTTTAGACTGACAGCTGTTTTACGTGTACATTCATCTCTTTTTTCCTTATATTAAATTATTTTCCTTTTCAAAAATGATAAATAGTCATCTGTCCACTAATGTAAAAAATACTTTCAGCAATAAAGCTCCATAGAAATTAGATTAGATATTGTCTTGCTAAATATTTCCTCACAACCCGACAAGAAATATGGGTTATTGCATTGTATATAAATTTGCATAGTACTCTGATGAACCCGTTTGACCTTTGCATAAATGAAAACTATAGTACTATCATGGTGGAAGCTTTGTATATGAAAACTATAGTACGTTGAAGCTCGATTATCCGGGATTCTATTAACCGGGACGCTCTATTAACCTTGATGAAAATATTTTACATAAAAACTCTTATATCCGTAAAAAAACTCTACTATCCGTAACATGAGAACAAGACCGAACAAGTTTTTTTCACATCTTCAATTAAAATATCAATTTCTATTTTATTTTCTTTGAAAAAAAGTTCTTTTATCCGGGATTTTCGATTATCCGTGATGGGCTCGGTCCCGACTATCCCGGTTAATCGAGTTTCAACTGTACTATCATGGCGAGTTTTTATTAGGGTTGCCCAGACCCTGGTGGTGGCGATGCTGTCAGCTCTTTTTTTAGGTGTAGACTTTTTGTAGGGGAATTTTTCGAATGACGGCAATTAGAAGTAGGATTAATAAGAGAATACTAATTTGTTTGGTTGGGGGAATGTAAAATAAAAACAAAATGTGAAAAAGAATAAGAAAATAAGAAAAAAAAGGAAATACCATCGGTTTTTCTGTTTTGCCTTTTCGATGCTGGCGAGCAAAAAATATATGTCTTTATTTGTTTGGTTGGGGGAATGTAAAATTAAAACAAAATGTCCAAAAGAATAAGAAAATAAGAAAAAAAAGAAAAAACCATCGGTTTTTCTA
Organism: Syrphus vitripennis; assembly: GCA_958431115.1. Classification (NCBI taxonomy): domain Eukaryota; kingdom Metazoa; phylum Arthropoda; class Insecta; order Diptera; family Syrphidae; genus Syrphus; species Syrphus vitripennis. Next base: position 65,711,390 of record OY288108.1, read on the forward strand.
TTTTGCCTTTTCGATGCTGGCGAGCATCGTTTTTTCTTATTTTCTTATTCTTTTTGACATTTTGTTTTATTTTACATTCCCCCAACCAAACAAATTAGTATTCTCTTCTCGATCCTACTCCCAATTGCCGTCATTCGAAAAATTCCTCTACAAAAAGTCTACACCTAAAAAAAGAGCTGACAGCAGCGCCACCACCAGGGTCTGGGCAACCCCAAAAAAAAACTCGCCATGATAGTACTATTGACACTTGGTAAGTTGCATTCCACGCCCCCTGGAAGTCAGCATACGAACCCGGAATCGAAAAAAAATCTACCTCCAATTGAGAGTTCACGCGTTGACTGCCAGGTGCCGTGTTACCAAGTGCCAATACAAACAGAAAATAGAAAATTAGTTAGTGATCGCTGGGGGGGGGGAGGGGGCGATGTGAGGAACATGTTCATGAGAGTACTATGCAAATTTATGTACAATGGCCATTGTAGATTTCATATGCAAAGAACACGGCTAATTTTGACATTTATTACCTTAAAAAGTCCGTTACAAGAAAGACTATCACCAGTTGTGCCAGATAGGAATATGTACCTACAGGATAGACTTCCCTATTTACCTGAAATTATATAATACAAATTGTTCTTGGTGAAAATTATATGCCCAAATAAAAGTATTTTATCTATATATATTATATTGTATTTAATATAATTTATCTAGTAGCCCGCGTCGTAATGATTATCCGAAAGATTCGATTCCAATCTTCTTAAAAAGAGGAGCTACTAGCTTTGTATATGAAAACCTTTGTGTATATAAACTATAGTACTCTCATGGTGGAAGTCGAATGGGGCGACATCTAAAGTATGCCGGCAAACCTTACTCTTTTTTTTTGCGGAGAGCTTATGGAGGTTTTAAATGATATTTATTGATATTTTTTGGATGCAATAATCCAAAAAATCGTCTCCTCTTGCCCCTACCACCAATTTCGGACGCTTAAAGACTCCCAAAATCGAATTTTATACCTCAAATTTTGCAGCGCCACCACAAGGGTCGGGGCAACTTAAAAAAGAACTCGCCATGATAGTACTATAGTTTTCATATACAAGGTACCTCTTATTTGGAAGTGTATAGAGTATAGCGCCTTGCATATGAACTGCGACCTGCGTCTGCGAATAATTCTTTTAAAGCTTTTTCCAAAGCAAATATCAACTTTTTTTTATTTTTATTGTTTAATTAAGTGAATAAATGAACGTATTTACAAATTTAAATAGATATAATTTTGTATAATTAGGTAAAACTACAAAAAAAACATATTTTAATATTTTCTATGCGACCAACAAGTGCGAATTGCGAACTGCCAAATGTGAATTCGCAGTCCACAAAACCAAGACGCATTCCACAGAGCTGCGACCAAATAATTCGCATGAGCTTAACCTCAAAAAAAGTTGTTTGCCTGCTTTTGTGTTGTCTGGTTCGCAGCTGTCTGCGACCACTCATATGAATGAAATGTCAAACTCTGCGACCATTTGCAATTTGCAGACGCAGGTCGCAGCTCATATGAATGGCGCTTATTGTGTGTTGTGAGGTGGGTATTGTGGATTGTGTTGTATTGTATTACATTGTATTGTATTATATTGAATTGTCTTATATTGCATTGCTTCCAAGTCCCAATAGTTCTTTTATCAACCCCCTAATAGGTTACAAAGGTATCATTCATTAAATAAAGCATAGGTATATTTCCACCAATATGAAAATAATTGGACAATGTCTGGAGGCATAATTCAAATAAATTAGAGGTAATTTTCATCACCTCTTTCATTCATTATTTTCAGTATCTCCACGAAATTCAGTATCTGGACTGAAATTTTTATAACAAAAACTATCGCTGATAAAAATAGAATGTAAACAAAAATAATTGTATGTTTACCTCTCCCTTTACTATCGAAGAAAACCACGTGCTAATATAAATGTTATTGCTCTCTTAGATTCCACAATTAGAGACTCGCTCTTATATCAAGGTTCATAGTCACCCTCATCATAATCATATTCATATAGACAATAAACTGGAAACTATAGACCTGGGGCCTATTTCACAGATTTTACATCATACAATGTATGATTGCCAAAATTGACTACAGACAACTCAGTGTACATTTTATATTTTTAAAGGATTTTGTGATTCCTGCTTATGCGAATAGTTTAGTTTTTTATTGGAAATTTGCACTGTGCATCATATGAGGCCAATTCGAAAAATATAATCTTCATACAAAAACTATGCATAGTTTTGACTTGATTTAAAAACTGGCTAATAGACAGAAGTGTTGGCCTTACAAAAATGTATAAAACTTAGTTGTAAGTATTACCGTTATTTTTTAATTAATTTTTTTCCATTTAACGTACATATTTTTTAAATTGCCCCTACCGCTTAAACGGAGGGAGATAGACCCCCTTCCCATAGTAAAAAAGCTTTTTTTAACTGTTCTATACAAATCCGTCATTAAACTTTGTCGCCTGAGTTATCGTACTCTTGCCGGTACATTTATCTTTTTCAGAGATTTCATTGAGAAAGTTTGTATATTGCCAATGATTGTTGTATGTGATGTTATGTAAGACACTTAGTTCGCATATTTTAATAGATTTGCAAAGCGTATAACTTTCTTTTAAATTCATAAGTTGAATAACTGAAAATTATTTTGATAACTGTACAATTGTGCATGCTATAGAAGCTTCGCAAATATTATAAAAGAATATATGTACCAGAGTTGTAGAAACTGCAGTCTTTTGGGTACTGCATTCAATTTAGTCGCAGTTAATTAACTAAGATTTTTGAATGTTAGTTAGTACTGCGACTGGAAACTTTAACTGCAAAAAAACAGTCAACAGTCAGTACTTACTTTTTGACTTGGCTGTTAAAAAAAGCAGTTAATTGACTATAAGTTAATTAACTGCAGTATTTTAACTGCGTTTAGTATTTTTAGTCAGTACAAATTTTTTTTTTACTGGGGTATTAGAATTTTTAGTCAATATGACTGCAGTCAATTAACTTTAAGTCTTATTTCTTTTTCTTAGTCTTTTGACTAAAAAGTCAAATTTATATGGCTTTTAATAGTAGATATGTTGCAGATCTCATGCATGTTAGAACAATTATTAAGAAAAGAAATATTTGAAAGTTTTTGAAGCCTGTATTTTAACAGTAGGGTGCTTTTTAGTCAAAATATACAGTATATTAGGGTAGTGAAAAAAAATATTTTTTTTTGCCAATTTTAACGTAAATTGAAAGTGTTACATTACACAAGCTCAACATCACATACATATATGTGACTCGTTTAATTTGGCCGCCATCTTGTTTTTAACGAAATTTTAGATTTTCACACATAACTCGCGTAGTTTTATTCCTTGAAGAAAAAATTACAGAGAAAGCTTTTAAAGCGACAAATTTTCTACAAAAAATGTTAAATATTTTTTTTCCATAACTGCTTTTGTTTAAGAGTTATAGTACATTTTGTTGAAAATTCAATTTTTTTAACGCACTACAGAGATTTGAAAATAATATCAAATATATGTATGTGGTATGCAATGGGTAACAATCAGAGATCAGAAATAATTGTCAACCTTTATTTTCAATTGGTTTTTCTTAGAGAAAAATATATTTTATTTTTTAAAAATATATCTCAATGGTTGAGTTGTTTACGAAAAAATTAAACGAGTCACATACATATATGTGATGTTAAGCTTGTGTAATGTAACACTTACAATACACAATGAAATTGGCAAAAAAAAATTAACTTTTAGTCAATTATATAACCGGGGCGCCGAGAAATGATAACGGATTTTTGTGGAACACCGCAATACAAACATTTTTTACAATGGGAGGGGGGTCTATCTCCCCCCGTTTAGGCGGTAGGGGCAATTTAAAATATAGGTACCTACGTTAAATGGAAAACAAATAATTAAAAAATTACGGTAATACTCACGACTAATTTTTATACATTTTTTTAAAGCCAACACTTCTGTCTATTACCCAGTTTTTGAATCAAGTCAAAACTATGCATAGTTTTTGAAAAAAAATTGTTTTAAACTCAAAATTTGGGCAAAAAATAGTTAAAAATAAGGTTTAAAGTGTAATTTTTCAAAACTTTAACATTACCTACAACTGTTATTTTTTTTTAGAAGTCATTGCTTTAATTTATTTTTGATCAAAAACTGAAAACTAGATGATTTTATGTCTTCTAGTTCTTAATAAAATTAAAAATTATTATTAATTAAATTATTTTTTACTTGCTTGAGTATTTACGTAGTCTTATTTTGATAGTAATAATCGAATATGGATAAGGAAATACCTAGGATTAATTAATTTCTCCTAAATCCAGCTTATTTAAATGCAAAAGAAACATTCACCCCACCTAGCACCCACCCCATGTTGCACGCACCCCAAATCCTATAGTGAGGCCAAGCAGGGGGGTTGCACCACCCATTCGCACTTCGTTGTGTCATACACCCAACCTCGCACCTACCCAAAATTTCTCGGCGCCCCGGTTATCATACTCTTGCCGCTTTTTTTAACAGCCAAGTGAAAATTAAGTACTGACTGTAAGTTATATGTATAGTCAAAGTACTTTTGTAAGTCAAAAGACTAAAGAAAAATAAGTCTTATTCGTGACTTAACTGCAGTCCCAAAAAGACTGCAGTCTTTACAACTCTGATAGGTACACATACCCTGTACAGTGTACATACGTGGTGTATGTTCTGTGAAACAGGCCCCAGTACCAGTCAAACAACATTGACATTGACATCTCTCTCGCATAATTCCAATCAGCTGGTTTATAACCTTATCACAAATGTATTAAAAAAAATCGAGGTTGGTTTTTGACTTACTTCTTCTTGAGTAATATTCCTCCATCCACCAAGTAAATATTCTGTGATGTAAGGCTCGGATGGACGTATTTCACGGATGAATCCAAAAACGCACAATAAACATGATATCTTTACCCAGGATTCCATTTTGTTGGCAATTTTTTTTTTTTTGACAGATAATACAAAGTTGATGATTAATTAAGAACAAATTTGTTTAGCAAAAAGCCGCGCAAAATGCATTCCCGGAAAGTTTATGACGTCTTTCAATGTCTACCGCAATGACACTAACCGAAAACCGACCGATGCCATCAGCTAAATAAAAATCATTTGATGAAATATCGCATTCTTTTTTCTTTTTTTTAATTCTTCTTCACTTGATAGTTGCCAGTTTCCATAACCCACTTGTCGTTTTGTGCAGCCGATAGGATTGTAGGTGTACATTTAAAATATTTCTTTTAAGCTTTGCTCTATGTCGGATAGATTTTAAAAACCTTATCTAAATGTGATAACAATTATAGGTTTGTTATTTTAACCGCCAGGTTAATTAAGATTGCTAACATTTTTTTATATTAAAATACATTATGCAACTCACACCATGATTTACACCTTCTAAAGAGCAAAATTAACAAAAATAAGAATTCGCGAGTGTGTTGAAGCTTAAGCACATAGACGGATAAACGTCAACTCTAAACCGAAATTGTTTGTCATGTGCAGTGCAAAACAAAATGTGAAAAACAGATAGATACTGACTGTTCAATCTCAATGATTGATTTCAATCTGAAGAGAACGAACGCAAGGCCATGTGGATTTCTCTTTGATAATTATTTTTTGTTTTGTAATGAAAGGTTAAGTACGTTTTTATTTGAAAGACAGGGGTGTGAATGTATTTCATATGTAGCTAAGAAAAAAAAAACAAGAAACCCCGAATTTAATAAGAGTTGAGTTTCAAGTTTAAAAAGATTAATTGATGTATTATCGAAGTTAGAAAAAACCGTATGTAAAAAATACGGTTTTTTTTTCAAGTTTCAAATTTTTCTTTATTTTTATAATATTTCAGTTTAGGCTCTGCTAAATTAGGCCCCAGGAAAAAAGGCCCCAAAAGAAAAAATCAAATAAGGCCCAAAATTGGGGTATTTTTTCATAATGAAACTTTGCTCCAATGAAATAAAGCCCCACTGAAATGAAAAAATGCCCCAAAAAAATGAATTAAGGCCCCAACTTTTTTTTTTTTTTCGGTTTTGATATTAGCCGTCCGACAATTATAGTGCTACCTTTACCATTCACGAAATAATCACTAGTTGAAACAAAAACGTTAGATACCTCTACTATTATGAATAACATTTGATTGTTGCGTTCTAATAGCAATGTGTTGATATATTATGCTGCCAGTAAACATTGCTTATACAGGGTGAGTCATGAGCAATGCGACAAAATGCTAGGGCGTGTAGGTTGCGTTGAGACAAGAAAAAAATCGTATGGGAGGGGGGGTCTATTCCCCCCCGTTTTGCCGGGAGGGGCAATTTTCGAAAAAATTGACTTAAAATGGAAAAAAAATTATTTAAAATCAACGGCTTCATTCAAAATGCTATGCGATACCTTTTTGAAAAGCTAACAACTTTTTCTTTCATTCTGTGTTTAAATAAATCTATTCTAAGAAATAGTTTTTGAAATATTAATAAAAAATTAATGATCGCTAAACTTTTTAAAACAAGAAAATGATGATTTGCTTTAAAAAGTCCTTTTATTTTTACTATATTTTTTATTGGAAGGACTTATAAATAAAGCAAATCATCATTTTTTTGTTTTAAAAAGTTTAGCGATCATTAATTTTTTATTTTTAGCTTTAGAATTCTTTTAATTTCTTGAGAACGACATAAATTTTTTGCCTCCGGTTTTCTAAATTTGAATTAAAATTAATAACAGCACTTCATTTTGAAATTAAAATAAGCACTTAATTACGTAAAATTTTGAAAAAAATTAATTTGAATATTTTTTTTTCATTTTTTTTTTTCAAAATTTTGACTTTGAAAATTAATATTTCAAAAACTATTTCTTAAAATAGATTTATTTAAACACAGAATGAAAGAAAAAGTTGTTAGCTTTTCAAAAAGGTATCGCATAGCATTTTGAATGAAGCCGTTTATTTTAAATAATTTTTTTTCCATTTTAAGTCAATTTTTTCGAAAATTGCCCCTCCCGGCTAAACGGGGGGGAATAGACCCCCCTCCCATACGATTTTTTTCTTGTCTCAACGCAACCTACACGCCCTAGCATTTTGTCGCATTGCTCATGACTCACCCTGTATACTATGCTCCCAGTAATTTTGTTTCTGTACAACTTTTGCCTTCATACGAATATATTTTTTTTTCTTCTTCCATTTGTGCGAGGAAGAAAAATATATGTTCCTATATACATATAAATGTAGATATGTAGGTAAGGTATACCTACTTTAGTTTATTATTGGAGAAGAGTAGGTGTGTGTTTATGTATGTAGATGTTTAAGTATATGAAGTTGTAAAAAAAAAAAAACTTCATAGGTTTCGAACTTTTTTGAAGACCGAAATTTTTGAAATTCGATAAGTGGGGCAAAAAGGAGTAAATGTACGGAAGGGTCGAAAAGCTTTATATATAAATATAAAAGTCCAAAATTGGGAAACAAATATTTTTTTAAATAATTTACCGAAAATCAGGATATTAACCGTTTTAAAAAAGAAAAATTATATTTTTAGAAAAGTAACAAAAAAAAACAACAATCTTTTATTGATTTTTCAAAAACACCTTTTTTAAATCAATTTCCGACACTTTTCTATTTTTTATTTTAAATCTACTAAGAAAAAAAAAACAGATTTGTTTATCGCCGACCGAATAGTCAGCTGAATTGTTTACTTTTCTTGTGCTAATGACGTGAGTATTTGTGATTGTATCTTTATGATGAAGGTAAATAATATTGTGTTACATTGAAAAAATACTTGAGCGGAGACATAGTAACTTGATCTTTTTGAATTGAATAAGATAGCATGATTAAAATTGTCAATATACTCCCAAAATCTTGTTTTAGGACCAAAAAACATTATTTTGTTAATTTTGAATATACTAGTCTAAGACCCCATTTTTTACCCGAATTTATTTTATTTAAGTTTTCATAACAAGAAGAGAAACATATACCTTGAATTTCTTGAATTTAAATTAAAAATTAGTTAAAAAATGGTTCTATAAGAGATATCGTTATTAAACGATAAAAAAATTCTATTAGAAAAAAACAGCCTAGAAGTATTTTTTTTATTCTGAGCTACTGTATTGTACTAACGAAATTTGTAGTTTTTTCTCATTTCTTTTTTTTTGTAATTTGTAATTTGTTTATACAAAATATTTTGAATTTTGGCTTAATTCAAATCCATAGCCATACCTAGACCTACTCCTATACAAATAATGGAAGGGCGATTAGAAATTGTTATATACCATCTACTTTTCAAGAGATTTTTAATTGAACTCAAATGTATTATTTAGTTATTAAAAAGAGCTAAAAATTGGCATTTACAAAATTTATTTTAAATTTTTGTTTGGCCATGTAAATAAAAAAACCGATAAAATTTTCATAAACCTAGGCTTACTTTTATTGCAAAAGTGATATTACTAAACCACGCAACTTTTTATTTTTTTTTTACTTACAACTAAGTTTTATACATTTTTTTAAAGCCCTAATGTCAAACATTTCAGTATTTAAGAAAACCATGACTACCAGTTTTTATTTTTAGATTTTTTTTTAGTTCAATACATAATTTACTTACATATTAGGTAGGTACTATACCTAAATTATTGTTTTTCGATTCTAAATCGAAAATTTCTATTAAAAAAAAATGAAGGATAACAACAATTAAAAATGAATGCCTGAATGAAAAGAAAATTAATTTGATTGTAAAAAGCGTGGGGTGCTTTTTATATCATATTTCTATACTAACTCTATGTTTACAAATAACTACTAATCAAATATTTACAACAATCGATATCGAGCACCCCACGCTTTTTTACAATGGAATTAATTTTCTTTTCATGACTTTTTTTTATTTTAGAATTTTTGAAAATTATTGAAACATATTGATAAGTTAGTATACTTCTTATAACCGTTGAATAAAATATAAATTAAAATTTATTTTCTGATTTTTAGTTCGATTTGCTATTAAAGCGTGTTTTTTAGTTTTTTTTAAACTATATTTTTTTCACAATAAATAAATGCTTTTGCTTGTTGCTTTAACCTGTGGTTTAGTATATAACTTCTCTTTCTTGCACTTCTATTTTTCAAGCAATTCGCAAACGTCAAAATTATAGCAACATTGCATATAAACATTAATATTTAAGTAAAAAATTGGATACAAAAATTTTAATGTTTATATGCAATAAAAGTGATATCAGCTCCTCCATGGGAAATGACGAGCTAATCCCGTAACTTAAAAGTCAGCTTCATGATAGAACTAATAGGTTTTATATACAATGCAACTGCTGAAAATATTTCGTTCTTCGTGATGCTTACGTATGGATATGTGATCAATAAGAGTAGATGTATTTCGTCTAATATCAACTCGTGTAGGCTTATTTATGACATTTGAAGTCCTTTTGATGCCATCATCTCTACATATTTCAAAACTAGTGAGTTGTTTTCATCCATATCAATGAGAGAATATTTTCCCTTTTATGTGTTGATTATTTTATTCAAAGGAAGTATGAATAAATAAAAACAAATTAGTACAGACAATGGTTAAAAAAAATGTGTGCCATTTTTACAACAATTTATTGAATTCACATAGAAATCAGATAGGTATCTATAGAAAACAGCATGTAAGTGTTTTTTTTTTTGAAGAGATATATCAAGAAAAAATAGTTTTAAACCTTTGGAATAAAAGACGACTTTTAAATATAAACCCTAGTACATAGGGGAGACTGGGTACAGTTGAAACAACACAAGTATCTTAATAACGTGCCGTGCTGTACGGTGATGCGTACAAGAGGCTAATCAAATCCTTGCTTTACCCGTCGCAATTTTCAGTTGTCTAAAGTTTTAAGGACTGTATAAAATAATAACCACCAAAAATCTCCCAATAATATAATAAAATTAGTTCCGAAAGCAAAACCGACTGCCTTCTTTGTGTTTATTTAAACTACAAGAACGTTTAGGAAAATAAACTAAAAAGGCACGAATTTTTTTTTTCAATTGTTGTTTGAAGGATTCATTCTAAAATATGGTATATATGTATTTTTTTGCCGACTACAATGGGAATAATATAAAAAATAAACTTACAAATAGAAAAGTTACAAAAACGAATCGATTGTTTTAATTTTTTTTTACATACATACTTATATAATATGTAAATATATGTACCTACTCGTATAAACAAAATTATTATATATTTTTCAAAAAATAATACACACCTTCAGCTCAATTTTTCATATTAAAAATTGTGAGAAGTTGCATGAAATCTAAGAAATGCAATGCTAGCAACTATGATTTTGGGCTAATTTCACGGCCAATAGCAATGGATTGATAACAAAAAAAAAATAATGCCGACATATTAGTCCATGTTAATTTAACTTAATCTAAGAAAAACATTAATTCTCAACTTTGCATTTTGAAAAATTAAAAAGGGGTGTTTAATTTATTAGTCTTTTAATACAATTACATACATGGATTTTATGAACGCTACATTGATATTGCACTTTTTTTTGAAAAGGTAAGAACTATTAGAAAATTAGTTGTTTTTGGACTATATTAAAAGAAACTCAATTGATAAAAAAAAGTTTCAATTCAATTGTTTTCATATAGTCCACAAACAGCAGGAATGATATTCATTTAGTTTTTTACTTCTTATACAGGGTGAGTCATGAGCAATGCGACAAAATGCTAGGGCGTGTAGGTTGCGTTGAGACAAGAAAAAAATCGTATGGGAGGGGGGTCTATTCCCCCCCGTTTTGCCGGGAGGGGCAATTTTCGAAAAAATTGACTTAAAATGGAAAAAAAATTATTTAAAATCAACGGCTTCATTCAAAATGCTATGCGATACCTTTTTGAAAAGCTAACAACTTTTTCTTTCATTCTGTGTTTAAATAAATCTATTCTAAGAAATAGTTTTTGAAATATTAATTTTCAAAGTCAAAATTTTGAAAAAAAAATGGAAAAAAAATATTCAAATTAATTTTTTTCAAAATTTTACGTAATTAAGTGCTTATTTTAATTTCAAAATTAAGTGCTGTTATTAATTTTAATTCAAAATCAGAAAACCGGATGCAAAAAATTTATGTCGTTCTCAAGAAATTAAAAGAATTCTAAAGCTAAAAATAAAAAATTAATGATCGCTAAACTTTTTAAAACAAGAAAATGATGATTTGCTTTAAAAAGTCCTTTTATTTTTACTATATTTTTTATTGGAAGGACTTATAAATAAAGCAAATCATCATTTTTTTGAAGCCGTTTGAATGAAGCCGTTGATTTTAAATAATTTTTTTTCCATTTTAAGTCAATTTTTTCGAAAATTGCCCCTCCCGGCAAAACGGGGGGGAATAGACCCCCCCTCCCATACGATTTTTTTCTTGTCTCAACGCAACCTACACGCCCTAGCATTTTGTCGCATTGCTCATGACTCACCCTGTATAGGCATTTAACCATAAAATAGAACTTTAATTTTTTTTTTGAAAAATCACAGAATACCAACAAAGGAGAATGGGCAATTTGGTCTACCTAGCGTCCACAAATGATTTATTATATCGTTGAAAAGCTTAGCCCTAGTACAGAATTTTTTTTTGTATGAAAAAAAAGCTGTAATAATTATTTTTTGTTAGAACAATTTTTTCTTGAATTTATTAGTTTCTGTAAAAATTGGAAAAAAAATATCTGATCACAATTTATGTATCTTCTACCTACTTAGATATTTTTTTCTATAATTATAATTTTTCTGATAGAATAGAAACCTTTTTCTAATTGTCAATTTTCAAAAATTAGACATAGCTTCAATCCAGTTCGATGGCTATTGGACGATATACCACTCGTCGTCAATGTTTTCCAATTGTAGACATAGCTTCAATCCAGTTCGATGGCTTTTGGACGATATACCACTCGTCGTCAATGTTTTCCAATTGTAATTAGATCTCCATAAAATATCTCTATGATAAATAAAAAACTTCACATTTCGCAATACAAAAATATTCCACATTTATTATTCCGTTTTATTTACAGTATTTTCAAACAAATAAATTATAAAATCAACATTTTTTTAAATAATATAAAATTATAATTTAAAGACAAACAAAATTATCAAAATATTATTTTTTAGAAGTTAATTCGCATATTTGTTTTAGCAGCCTGAAACATTAATAATATTTTTGTTGATCTTTTAGATCAAATTTCAAAGCAGTTTCGTGACGTTTATGATTGATAAAAACACTTTCAACCAATCTGACCACACCCTAGTTTCCAGCTAGAGGCGCGGCTCCATTACTTGCTTGTCTATTTAGTTCATCTGCCGTCACAAAATCAATAGAGGCCGAATTGATGCAATACCGTTTGTTTGTAGGTTTCGGTCCGTCCCCAAAAACATGACCCATGTGTGCGTTGCATTGAGCGCAGCGTACCTCTGTGCGTATGCGGTCTGGATATTTAATTAGTAGTAAAATATTTCCCCCTTTTATTGTTTTATTTATTCAAATTGCATTTTTTTGTTTTATTTGCAAAAAATTTTAATAATTTTTTTTATCAAAAATAAATTAAAATAAAAAAATAAGAAATTTAAAAAAAAATAAACAGGTGGGTAGGTAGGTGATGTGAAAATGAATATATGAAATATGTAACACATGAATGGAAAACAAAATGAATAAAAAATATAATTAAATCAAGTGCAAAAAGCAAAAACAAAATATATTTTCATAAATTTAAGAAATAAAAAGTGAATAAAGTTATTGGTTATTTTACCAAAAAGCAAAAATATGTAAGAAAAAAGATGAATGATTTTCGAATTACAAAATGAGAGAAAATAAGAAAAGACAATTAATTATTATGTATAAAGAAAAATTTTAAAAATCAGAATAAATTTAATAATACCAATTGTTAAGCAAAATGATAGTTTTGGTGATCGTTATATTTTTTTTTTATTTGTTGATGATATATAATATTTTTTATTTTGTTTTAATGCACGTTGATAAAACATATTTTTTTAACCCCCACACAGGCACATAAGAAGCGGAAAAAGAAGAGAAATAGAAAAAAAATATATTTTCATTATTATAATATAGGACATCACCAAATGAAAAAAAAAACAACACAAAATAAAAGTAATAAAAAAGAAAATGGTGTTTTTGTGAAATTGGTGTTGTAAATATGTGTGCAAATTAATATAGTGTTAATAAAAGCAAATAATAAATATCAAAATAAAACTACTAAGAAATAATAATGAGAAAAATGTGAATGTTACTGACTATGAGGTCGATATGGTGAGCAATTTGAAAATTATTATGAGAAAAAAAAAATATTTACAAATCACAATTTGAGTACAACTTATAGTTAAACAATGTTCACCGAAGGAGTTTTCATTGAGCAAAGGCGATTTTAAATCAATAAAAAACAAATGAATGATTAAAATCTCAATCAAAATTTTAAATTTACAATATTTTTGTCTTGTATTGCGATTTGGCATAGTTTTACTGGAACAAACTTCAAAGCTTAAATTTTGGAGAAACCAACAGCCTTACAAAAATATTTTTGAAAATGTAAAAAAATTGTATGCCTATCCTATACATTCCATGCCATAGATGTTTCTTATCTTAAACTCTAATGCTTTTATATATGTAGATAAAAAATGAAAATAGTTTACTTAATTAATTTTATACCTTCGAAATATTTATTCAAGAAAATTAGTACTAAGGTAAGCTTTGAGCTAAATTGACCTAATTTCTAACACCTATCATTAGAAAAAAAACTAGTCATCCCACTTTTCTCCAATTGGGATTTATAAAAAATAATAGGTTAATGCAAGGAAGAATGGTAAGTTAAACTTTTCTTCTATGTCAGAGCTGTAAGCCTTTAGTTTATGTTCAATCAAGAAATTTTTGAGACTTATTTTTGGAAAAGTAGAAATTTTATTCGAAATTTTGTTCCTCTTATGATAGAGTTAAGATATTCTGAAAATTGTTGCTATGTGGAATGTATGTGACATTCAAAAGGGATCGTGTTCTACCGTGGTTGCATTTGAAGGCATCGCTTACAATGTATGTCCCGAATTTTGGAGACATGCCGATATGCATCCAAAAATGATTTAAAAGAAAATTACGCTCGAACATACAAAAACATTTCTAAACAGAACAAAAATCAATTTTCTAATTAATACATTTGATTGCAATAGCATAATAAGGTAATATTTTAAGTTTTAAAAAGATTTACCAACATTAGGTGTGTTTTATTATCCACATGATCTTATCCGGATCAAATTTTAACACTTAAATACAAAAACAATCTATTAAAATTGCGATTACTTCCATTATTTTGTTTTTATGTTACGTGTTAAAAATTTATATGGATTAGATCATGTGGATAATAAAGCACAGCTATTTATTTTATTTATATGTAATCTGTTTTTGTCTGTTCGCTGCAGTTTAAAAAAAAAATGTCTTTAGTATATTTTTCAAGGCATTGGAAATAATTTGCGTGACTGGTTTTCGAGACTCTAAACCATGATTAATGAAATATTAATAAATTTTAATTTTATAATGTAACTAATTTAAGCAAAGTTCCTTTTGAATATACAATCATGATTTCAAAATGAAAAAAATAAGATAAAGTATCGCTACTGCAAAGTCTCCTATAAAAAAATTATAACACAAAAACAATGTAATAATTTGTGAATAATGACTGATTTGAAGAATAAACAAAACGAAACATACTGTTATTTTTATTTAGTTTTAGTTTAAAAGAAATTAATTAGAAGAAAAAAACATTTTCAATTAAAAACAACATTCTTTATTCGATTTTCTTTTGTTTTTGTTTTGGTTGAAGCACATAATAATTTAATTTTGAAGAAAACGAATAAGAAAACACATCAAACAAAACTAATTACAAGAATACAATAGGTTTCTTTTTTCGACATCTTTTTTAAATTAATGTTAACAAGATTCTCATAAAAGCTTCGCCTCTTTTTTAACAATTTTTTTTTCAATATATATTTATAATATAAACATATATATTTGTTTTGTATATATATAGGCACACACACGCACAAACAAATTTTCATATTCGAGTATAACTACAATTTTTGTTTTCGAGATCAATTGTCTTTTTTTTTCTTTTTGTTAAGTTATTTTTTATTTTGTTCATTTTCTGATTTAGTTTTAGTTTTATTTGAAACGAAATCAATTGAAGCTGAATTGATGCAATAGCGAACTCTTGTTGGGCCTGGACCATCATCGAATACATGACCCATATGAGCTGAGCATTTGGAACAGCGAACTTCTGTCCTCACCATTCCTAGCAGTTTCGAAACAACTACTTTAATATTTTAAGTGATTTCAAATCAAAAAAAAATAATTTAAACAAAAAATTGAAAATAAGAATATAAAAAAGGAAACAAAAAATCAAAATAATAGTTTTTTTTTGTTTAATGAAAAAAAGGAAGAAGAAGAAAAATTGTTCTATTAGGCAAATTTGAATTTGAAAATTTTGTTAACGATGCTATATTAGCTACTACGAAAATACAAAATTTGTTTTTTTTTGGTTCTAAAGTCTAAATTGCTTGTAGTGTGTCCTAATTAAGTTTCAAATTGAGTGTTCAGACAACAAGCAGTTGAATAACACATAAATAAATCAACAAAAATACCAGCTAGTATAAACATGTAAACAAATTAACAGTTTTATACATACATACATACATTTAGAATAAGAAGCATAACCAATATTGCGTGTGTAGTTGCATTCAAAATATAAAAGCAAACAAACAGATGAAATCACAATGTTTTAAAAAGCCATTAGCAAAACAAAACAGAATGAGAACCTTCAATCGACTAGTAGCACCTAGTTTGAGGTGGTGCCACTTTAAGATTGAAAATTGAATAAATTAAAAAGAAATTATTCGAACCATCGTAAAACATTTTAAGGTTGTTGCATTAGAAATAACTTATTTTATTAAAAAAAAATTCTAAAATATAAAGCGAATTTTGATTCAGTGGTAAAGTTATTAAAAAATTTAATAAGGTAGTATAAAGTTTAAATATATGGAAAGAATGAGTTATACAAAAATTGTAGATGCGTTTTAAAAAATCAAAGAATAGAAAGGTTTGGGTTACACTTTATACAAGCTTAGGATTTAAAAAAAGTGACTTAGTCGATTTAGTGCACGCCCGGAGTAAATATTTTTTAGATTTCATTGAATATCAATCTAAGTTTTATTGAATTTTTAATAGACATCCCTGATTATGTAGTAATGTCACTGGAGCGACGCTGAAACGACTAGGCTCTAGAACCGACAATTGGTGTTCCAGGAAAATGAATATGGCTAACGATTTTGAGAGGAGCGGAGTAATTTGTAGCTTTTAGAGTCTAGTCGTTTTGTTGTTATTTTGATGTTGTGACTATCTTCAAAAGTTTGCGTTTCTTGAAAAAATGTCGAAAAAACATATTGGGGCTTTAAAAATTGTGTCTTACTAACTTTACGACGCAAGTCGACACAAAATATCAAGTAAGTACATATAGTGTATTTTCTTAGTTTGTTGAATTTATTTTTGAATTTATATTTGACAGGATAAAGTACAGACTGTCCTGTAATAATTGAATAACCTTGCACCTGGCGATAACAGGACTACCACTTTTTTTTTCTTTTTTTAGTTTCCAAACTTTTGTTGAAAATAAATCAAGAATAAATAAATATTTATTCTTAGTTAGCTGAATTTCAGAGATTTTGAATGTTCTCCCAAAAAAAAAGATTAGAGGATAATTTTTCAACATACATACGTATATGTATATTGAAAAAAAAATGTTTTTCTTCAATGTGATATGCTGGTAATAAATATTAACTGCTGATTCAAAATTTTGGACCGAATTTTCTTCTACGTACAATTTCGCATGTATTGACTTTTGAATACTTTTGATTTTTTGATGATTTTTTTCGAAGCCCTTAAGTACCCAGGCCGATTGTCATGTTTAAGTTAACGTATTGTTAATACATAATACCAAACGCTGAAAGTCAGCATATATAGTTTTATTGGACAAATTTTAATTTGTCACAGCTACCAGCTATGACAAATCATGTTATAACAGCTGAGTTAAAGGTATTCCATGGATATATTTTCGTTTTATTTTGGTTTTTGTTGATAGCAAAGTAGAAGATTCAACCTGCATATCGTTTCCATTAGCCATTGAGTTAAAAGATAACTACATCTATAATACAACAACCTTAGAACACAGTTTCCAATAAAAAAAATTGAAAAAAATAAACAGCAACAATTATTTTTATCGTGGTGGTTTGAGGTGATTTACAGTGGTTGTGGTTGTCTCATTCAGTAGTTGTGTCTAAATATAACACACAAAAAAAACAACAAGTGTCAGCAAACTCTTCTTACCTGGAATACTTGCGTCTTTATGTAGTGTGATCTTTCCTTGGTCCAGAACATCGTTGAATGCTGGCCAACCGCAACCTGAGTCGTATTTTGTATCCGAACTGAATAAATCCTGATGGCACACTATGCACCGGTATACACCCTTTTCGTAGTGTTTGTTATAGCATCCTAAAAGATGAAACGTATTATGATTTAAATTAATATGAAGTAAATGAATATTAAAAAGAGAAATAGTTACCTGAAAATGGACGTTCTGTGGCTGCTTCTTGGGTAACTTGGTATTGTAGAGGAGTCAGTCGGGTTTTAAGATCCTTCTTATCTATCACAACTTTTTTGTCCATTTTGTTTGTTTGATTGAATTTTCCTGTATTTTTGTCTATATAAAAACAATAAACTGTAATAAATCTTGGTTTCATAATAATACGAATGTTTGAATGCATGAAAATATCGTCGTATAAAAAAAAGAAGAAAACTGGGAACCTTCAAATTTCACATATGTACCAACTTACGTATTTTAATAAAGGAATTTTTAAAAAATTACAAAAATGTAAAACTACGTAGTTGTTTGCTAAAGAAAATTGTATCCTATCACTAAATTTTCAATCTGGGTTACGGTATTTGTCACTGATAAACAGTTATCGTGGTTAACTTTTCAAGAAAACTGACACATTTGGAGATATGAAATATGCCCACAGTCAAAAATAAATAAAAAAATAAAATAGAAAATGGAGAGATTATAATTACGACGATAGAGAACCCGAAAAAAGTGGGTCCCGCAATTCTGTCTGTCTGTACCTCGACCTATAAAGGAAGGGATTTTCTTCAAACTTTGGACCTAAAGTATTAAGCAGAATTTAAAAATGCCCCTTAAATTTAAAATAATTAATACTTATATAAATTTAATTCAGTATCGAATCTTCTAATAGATCTAGAATTTTCAGAATTATTTACAAAACATACCAGAACACATATTAAATGTACTTTGGTAGTTTATAACTTGACTCAACCTTAAAGCAATATTTTTTATGAATGTTTTTATCAGATTTAGATGGCTCAGAACTATTGACCAAATATTACAGAACACATATGAAATATATTTTGGTCAATATTTTTTATGAATGTTTTTATCAGATTTAGATGGCTCAGAACTATTGACCAAATATTACAGAACACATATGAAATATATTTTGGTCGTTCATTACATAATTAGCCTCAAAGCATTATTTTTTTCAATCTTACCTTATTCTAATTTAATAAAAAAACTCTTAACATAATACGGGAATTCGGCAGTGTAACCTTATATTTTACAATTTACTAAGCACACAGTCACAATTCAGCAATCCCCGCAAGATTATTGATTTAGCTAACAACCATACTTACCGCAAATTGAATTAGCAACTTACAATACAGCAAAAACGCATCGATCGTCTCAAATCAAACCAAGGAAATATTTTCTCCACAGGCACACAACTTCAGTTGAGTGAGATGAGAAGGCATTATTTTTTTATTATCGTGTGAATTCCTCAAGTAATCTTATGATAATTTTTTTGCCTATTATAAACACACGGTCTATCTGGTACGTAAGTACTTGAATAATGACTGCGTATAAATTTGGATTTTATCTTTAAAATTTCGCTTGAGGCAAGAAGAGATATTAAAGTATTTGGTGAAAACTATTTTCCACCCTAATGGATTAACTCATAATAAAGTAATAAACATTTGTAAATAAATCGCATTCGAATTACGAAGGTCGACGAAGTTCGCATACTAGCTGTGATAACACACTTGAATTCAACAACAACAATTGCTTACAAACGAAAGAAAATATACACAATAAAAAATCTTAAGAAATTTTTTTTTTTATTTAGGAAGAACAGCGAGAGAAAGGGTATCGGAAGAGCTAGTCCAGGGTCGGACTTTTTAAAAAGAAACATTTTGGTTGCACCAATATTTAACAGGTTTTTAATTTTAAAATTGAGACGTTTTTCGTATCGAACAAATGTCATTTTGAAACTGAAGAGAGAAGTCGAAAATTTTTATTTGATGGACATCAATTTCGAAGGTAATTATGAGAAAAAAAATCCTAAATTGTACGATATCATTTGGTGGAAATACATAGTAAATATTGAAAAAAATAATTATTTTCGATAGAAATTCAGAATACATGATGTCCCAAATGGTTCCTTATGATCTCTTGGATCTTCATGATTAAATTCAGTGCCAAAACCAACAGATCCAGAGGGAGAAGTGTATTCATTGACTCCTCTTGTCACCCTCTTGCGGCTGTCTTTGGATGAATAACCAATAGAAGGGCAAGCAAAAGAAAGCCACTGAAGTATGTCCGCTCTGCACTTGTTTACGCCCGCAATGTAGAAAACTGTGTTTCTATTATTAGACCACGACTACCGTGTGCATGTTTTATTTTATTTAATCTGCTTCTTGCTTCTTCTTTTTATTTGTATTTTTATCAACAAAACATATAAAAAAAATCATTTCAATTAAATTCAGGTCGATGAGACTCGAAACGTTGTGAGCATGTGGTGCCCTGCCTAACAAATACTCCGCCTCTCCCCTTCGGATGCTTTTCATGGGCCTATAGAATGTGCGCGGCACTGTATCGCGTACCAACTAGAGCAAGTGATAAAACACAACGAAGATTCCCATTTTTATTTTCTGTGAACTGTGAAGCTTACGAGTACACGAGTAGAGATGGTGGCGAACTTCGCTAGTTTAGGCCAATAATAAATTTAATTGAATAAAATTATGAATGATTGATTTTATTAAATGTGGGAGTAGTTTGGAGGAGGCGAGAACGATAGATGTGGGAGCGATGATTTGGACTTCTAGGACTTACCAGAATAAAATAGAATTGTTTGCCTGTTGATTGAGGACGACAACAAAGATGGCAATGTGACTGAAGAAGAAAGAACTGAGGTGCCAGCAACTGTGGGACACAGCACCTGCAGAACTGACAATGAATTTCCAAGTTTTGTTGCACCCCGAAGCAAGAGGACACTGAGTACCATGTTACGAGAAGTCTCTAATAGATGAATGTTCTTTATTTTTTTGCAGTGGTTATTCAATCGTTCTTTTTTCTTGTTCAACTTCCTGTGATTCTTTTCAGAGAAAATTGCTTGGCACTTTCAAGGACAAACGAGAACAGAACAGTGTGGTGTATGACCGTCAAGTAAAATGATTATATAGAATACATACATATTATATTGAGTTGAGAGGACAAATTTGAATTGGAATTTCTCAGGTTCTCACAATTTAAATGTGTTATTATAACTCACCTTAATAACGCAATAACTATTGCATTGCAAAATTATGTATAATTGCAGCTGAGAATTTGTTTATGAGAGTGTGGTGCGCACCAGAAAATAATTATTCTTTTTTTATATTTTTTTGTAAGTTCTCAAATCTCAACTCTCAAGTTCTTTTCACACACAACAAGACAAAACTACAAACAGCAAAAAGCACACACAAGAAAAAGATGACATAAGAAAATTCAAATGCAAATTGGTATTCATTTATGGCAGAATTTATTTGGTGAGTTCGAAATGTCATAAGCTTAGTTCATTCGTAGTGAAAGCATTCAGAGTATATCACAAAGTTTTTAGAATATTTTTTTATGTGCGCAGTGCACTCAGCTCAAACCATAGAGGAAATACTTACCTAGAGAACCAACCGGTACCCCCCTTACCACTAAAAACCTCAAATTTTATAATATTAATATTCTTATCGGTGTACATGTATAGTGGTGAAAAACCTAAATGTCAGATTGGACTACAAAAACAACTAATGGAATTTTTCTTATTGTCAAAAATGACAGTTCTTACTGAGGTTTGTATTTTGTGTATTTTATTTTAATATTTTTGCAAATTATTCAATGCTTTGCAAATTATTTAATGTTTTTGTACCTATAAATTCTAGAAAAAATGGCACCATCATTCGATCAACATATGGAGACTAAAAAAACAACATTCACCGACTAACTCTCGAACCGATAACATCGTTCATCAAGTTACTGTGTGATTAGCTTTTTTGTCGCCAAGCGCGGAAACCGTTTTTTTGCCTTTTAAACCATTTTCTCTCTTTAATATTATTTCTTTTTCTTCTTCCTTGGTATCGCATTTGAGTGTACCCATTGAATAAAAAAAAATAATTAATATGGCCAGTCGGCCAAGCAATATAGATGGTCGTCCTGATCCCGACCTCCAGCCCAAAAAAAAAAACATAACTCCCTACTCTTGAATCCATTCCCAACTCTCCCATCTATGAGTGTAAGAAATGCTCGATAGATTGTTGTCTCCCCAAAATCCAACGATACATTACTTCACTAAGCCCCTTTGTGCTAAAAAAAAAATCTATCGATGCTATAGTATAAGTCAAGATTACGAAAGTATAAATCAACTTCATGACGGTAGTTTATTGATATTTGTAAGGTCTCAAACGACTGCAGAAATCTTGTTTTGGTCCTGGGGTTTCGTATACCTCCAAAGAGCTCTCTAGGGGCAGGGAAACTAGGGACGCGATTTTTTTTTTTTTTGTTTATTGGAAAAAATACCAAAAAGGGTATATAAGTTTTTTTTGTAGTATATTTCGACACTGCCAGGAGCGATTTTTTTTAGTTGGTTTTTTTTTTGTTTTGCTTTTGTTTGTGGATTCAATTTTTGTTTATTTCCCTAACTTAAATGTGAATAAAAACTTCAGCTAAACGCCTATGTGGATGAGATTTTTGTGTTTGCTTGTTTCGGCTGATCGAAACATGAGTTTCTTAAAACTTGATTTTTAGGGGTGTCAAGGGTAGCTGAGTTTCGGTGAAGATCCGAAACCGATCATCCACCATTTTGGGGGAATCTAAATATGGCCACAGATTCCTATGGTTGCGTGGGTAACAGATTCCTATGGTTGCGTGGGTAATGGCCACACTGCAATAACATCCGCAGTGCCCTGACGACGAGCTGACGCCGTGCATATGCAAGCAGGCCGCGTCCTCAGAGCTCAACATTCCACCTTCCCTTTCCAAACTCTTCCTTCCTCTTTTTCCTACCTCTTCCTTTTTCCTACCCTTTCCAACTTACCGACGCCCTCCTCTCCTCTTGCCCCGCAACAAAATGGCGCCCAACGTAGCTAAAACGTTGGTCCAACCTAGTTGGATCGTTTTTTGACAAATTAGTTAATGTTATCTTAGTTTGAGTTTTTTTTTGTGTTGTATAGTCCCCAACCAAACTTGCTGTGAGTTTTTAAACCTCGTATGTCTGCGTTAGGAAGGCCACAGGCGTACCTAGTCGTATCGCGACGAGAGTTTGAAAATTCACAGTGACTGCGGTTAGTAAGTGTAATGTTCCCGTCGGGGGTTACTGGAGTTTTTGCAAAGGGCGTGTGTCTGCACCAGGAAGGCCACAGGCGAACCTAGGTGTATCGCGACGTTCCTTTGCGAAAGCTTTAGTAATGTCAGTCAGTGCATTTTTGTATTGTCTTTTCCTATTCCCATCCTAACTTCTTTTTTACTTTTCTTTCTTTCTAAATTTTCAATTTTCAATTCCTAGTCTTGTCATTTTCTTGGACGATTGATTGTGCGTGACGTTTAGTCCAACATCATCGTTCCAAATTCTTTGTAAGTTTTACCTTATCGTTTCATGTCTTCTAGCAAAGTCCTTGAGACTGTCTAAGATTGCGGGAACAGTAAGGGAAAACTTTGTAATGTAATTTGTTAGTGTTTCTAGTAGTTTTCCTTTACTATTATTGTCACATCAGGGGAGTCTTGTTCGTCCGTCTGATGTCTGTTTTTTAGTGATGTCGTAAGTAGGATCATACCATGTCGCTAAGAAACCACCGAGTATTGAAGCTACCTAAAGCACCCCGAAGGCTTATGATACGAACTTAAAATACTTCATACTTTGTCTAAATTGGTTAGTTAAACAATTTAAATTATTATTCGTTTTTTTGTTTTAAAAGCTAAAAATTCTAAAGTTAAAGTTCTAAAAATTAAGTTATTGAGAATAAATACATATACATGTCGATTACAGAATCCGCAAAACTCGATCCGCAATGATTCACAGTGTAGTGTTCTCTTTTCTTCTCACGATAAATGAATAGGTGGGAAACAGAGCTCTTACTGCGGATCGAGTTTTGCGGATTCTGTAATCGACATGATAGATATATATTTATAGATATCTATAAAATCTTAAGACTAAAGTTCTTAAAAACTAAATTTTTTTTTTTGACCGTGTTATTTATTCTTGATCGTTACAAACATTTTTTTGCTCAATTCGAAGTTTTCTTATTAGTTTTTTAGGTTAAAAGTTTCAGTGTTGTTTCTCTTGAAATTAAGTTTTTTTTGATATACGAAAAAATCTTTAAATTTATATAGTAAGCAAACATAGGAAAATTTTTGAAAATAGGTTATTTCCTTTTGTTTGAAGAAAAAACTATTGAGTTTTTAAAACATTGTTTTTAACAAACTATTTATTTTCTCGTTATACCTGTTAGGTGTTTACTTTTTTTTGAGTTAACTATTTACTATTTATTGTTTTTTTGTTGTATTTTTTTTCGTTATTCTTCAATTCAGTTTTTTTTTCTAAAATAAAATACTGAAGTTGAAGATTATATTAATTCAAAACAGTAACAATTAGTTTTTTTTTAATTTAGGTTAATTTTCTGAAGAAAGAATTCTTTAAATTTCTCAAAAGCCACCAGTTTTTTCGTCTTTGATAATTAATACATTTGTTTTTTTTTTTGTTTTTCAAATTCGTTTTATTTTTTTTCGTTAATTTTCATTTTTTTGCCTTAATATTACTTTCTTTCGGTATTTGTTATTTATTTAAATTTTTTTTTTCGTAACTCAAAAGTTTTCGTTAATTAGTAATAATTTTCGAATCTCAATTTCATATTCTTATTTAATTTTAAATATCATTTTTGAATTTTTTAGTATCTTTTCAAAAGTGATATTTTACAATTTTTATATTTTTTCGTTTCATTTACAATTTCATTATTTATTATTTTTTTTTGTTTTTTTTTAATTTGTTTTGTTAGTTATTAATTTTTTTTGGTTTACATATAGTTTTTTTTATTCAAGTTTACATACATTTCTGTTTTTTTATATATTTATTTATTTTTCTTATTGATTAAACCTTTCGTTTACGAAATTTGAATATTTTGAAAACTTTTCAAATACAATAATTTACAGTTCTTTTTTATGTATTACGGTTTTCGTAAATTTTTTTTTGTTACATAAACATTTTCGCTATTTATTTATTCTTTTTTGTTAATCTTTCATTTTTTTTTGTTCAAGTTTTTTTTTCGTTTCTTATTTATTCAATTTCTAATTTTTTTTGTTATTTATTAAATTTTTGATTTAAGATTTCGTTTTTTTTTTGGTAAAATACAATTTTTGCAGTTATTTTTGATTGCTTTTCAAAAGCAATTATTCACATTTCTTGATATTTATTTACTTTGTTTCGTTAATTTTTTTATACTTTTTCGTTACTTATTTCGTTATTTATTCAATTACTTTTCAAATATTTTTTGTTATTAATTTTTTTTTTTTTGTAATTTACACGTTAGTTTTTTTTTGATTAATTTACTTTTTTTGTTATTTAAATTCAAATTTCGTTACGTTTACATATTTTTCTTTGATTTCATATTTATTTATTTAAAATTAATATCAAATTGTTTAAAACGGCGTTTAAGAACATAATTTATTAAATTATTCTTTATAAATTTTCTGTGCAAGTCAGCTAAAAATCGGCTTCGTCGGGGGTGTCACCGCGAAATAAAGTATACTTGTTTTGGTCCTGGGGTTTCGTATACCTCCAAAGAGCTTTCTAGGGGTAGGGAAACTAGGGAAGCGATTTTTGTTTTTTTTTGTTTATTGGGAAAAATACCAAAAAGGGTATATAAGTTTTTTTTTTGTAGTATATTTCGACACTGCCAGGAGCGATTTTTTTTAGTTGTTTTTTTTTGTTTTGCTTTTGTTTGTGGATTCAATTTTTGTTTATTTCCCTAACTTAAATGTGAATAAAAACATCAGCTAAACGCCTATGTGGATGAGATTTTTGTGTTTGCTTCGACTGATCGAAACATGAGTTTCTGAAAACTTGATTTTTGGGGGTGTCAAGGGTAGCTGAGTTTCGGTGAAGATGGTATGATCCGAAACCGATCATCCACCATTTTGGGGGAATCTAAATATGGTCACAGATTCCTATGGTTGGGTGGGTAATGGCCACACTGCAATAACATCCGCAGTGCCCTGATGTGCCAGTAGTCCGTCAGCGGTCGTTACTAGTCCGTTTCCTTTTTACCCTAGTATTCGTTGGCCTGATATGTGTTTTTGTCTGCAGGCGAGGTTGAGTTTCTGGAGACAAGATCCCCCCCGTCCGACGAGCTGACGCCGTGCATATGCAAGCAGGCCGCGTCCTCAGAGCTCAACATTCCACCTTCCCTTTCCAAACTCTTCCTTCCTCTTTTTCCTATCTCTTCCTTTTTCCTACCCTTTCCAACTTACCGACGCCCTCCTCTCCTCTTGCCTCGCAACAATCTTCCTTCGAACCAAAGATCTTGCTGGTATTTGTCCAGTAACTGTAAAGCTACATGATAAGCTAAACCAAAGTGATGATGGAAAACAAAAACCCTCAGGTCTTTTTCTCTTCACATTTGATCTCTACCATATCCCTAAGCCAGTTGATATCGGTTTTTACACAACCAAAGTAACAGAATATGTTCCCAACCCTATAAGATGCAGCAATTATTGCCAATTGCTGGAACACGACAAAACGTTTCAATGGCAATAAAGTATGCGAAATCTGCAGCCTTCCCCCTCATACTCCAGAACCATGCACTTGCACAATGTGCTCAAATTGTTCCCTCTCTCACCCCCTATCAGACAAAAAATGTCCTAAATACACACAAGCAAAAGAAATTCTAACAATAAAAACAACAAAAAAATGCACTATGAAAGAAACCTTCCCTTCCCATCCCTATCCTTCACGCTCGCGCTGTGTTGAACAACATATAAAGGGTTCACCATCCCCTTGAGCGCGCGCAAATTATAAAAAAAAAAAAAAAAAATATATAATCAACAAAATACAGTAATAATCCCATCTCAAGCTGATACGATCGCTGAAACCACTAAAAAAGTAACAAACCAAAACAGTAAAACAAAAGCCTCTCTTCCAAGCTCATCCCATACCCCCCATCTACTTAACCCACCCAAAACAAATTCAATAATTCAAAGTACCAACTCTTTACCAGAAAACACATCAAACTCAGCATCTGCTCTAACTAATACAAATAAACCTCCTACCACACAACAAAAAGAAAAAAACTCAATTACTTCTCAATCAACTCATTCGATCTCAATAAATAACTCACAGGTCACAGAACTCTACATACACAAATACCAATACCCAATCTTCTTCTTCTACTCCAAATCACTCTAAAAATCTCTCTGCACTCCCTCAAACCCCTTTATCAGCTGTCACCCAAAAACTTTTGAATAACAATGAATATTATATACATAACGAAAAATCAGACAATCATGATGTCGAAATGTCTTAACAGGTTTGTTCAGTGAAGCTGTTCCGAACAGTTTGGAACAGAAAATTACAACTTTTTGCTGTTCAATTAGAAATTTTCTGTTCCAATCTCTTCTGATTTGCTGTTCAGTGAGTCTGTCTGAAAAAGTTTGGAACAGATTAGAACAAAATTTTTTGCACTTGCTTTTTAGAATTTTTTTAGAATCATTGGTTGAACTAGCTAATATTTTGTTTCATCTGTCACTTGACTGGCTGTTCTAACTTGTCTGACATTTCTCATGTAAACTGTTCTGTTCTGCTCTATTCTGTTCTACTCTGCTCTGAACTTTTCGCCATTGAACAAACCTAATAATACTTTCATCCAAATAAACGACTCTGCGGTTCGAAAGTTGAATCAATCAGGGCATCAGGCTCTGAGAAGAGCCTGAGTGATTTAACACTCGAATCTCAGAGTAAAAGCGCCGCCGAACAACATAATTTAAACAACCATTACAATTTACAACGTAAAACAAATAACACAAACCAAAACCTAAACAACACTCCTTCTACCCACTCTTCTTTTGCCTCTGGTAAAAGAAGTGCGTGGAACTCTTGTAGCATTAAAGTAGCTCTAAAATTCTTCAGTGGAATATGAAAGGATTTATTAATAATCTTGATGAGCTAAATGTTATGATTAAATATCATAATCCTACAATCGTTGCTATCCAAGAATCCCACTGCCTCTTTGACAAGGTACTAAATTTCCCAAAAGCCTTTGATGGCTATCTTTATAACTCGCCAGACAATGATACTGGTAAGCAAAGTATTGCCCTTTTAATTAAAAAAAATACCCCTCACAAAACAATACCTTTGATTTGAACTCAAACCTGCAAACCCTCGCTGTTGAAATACAACATAAACAAAAATTCACAGACGTTAACATATATTTAACCCCAAAACAAACACTAAATAAAAACGACCTACAAAAAATAATTAATCAAGTTAATCTTCCAATCATATTCGGAGGTGATGTTAACTGGAATATACTTTGGGGATCTCCAATCACCAATAAGAAGGGCGAGTTATTAGAAAATTTCTTTTCAGATAACAACCTGGTTATTTTGAATAACGGATCTCCCACCCACCTTTCAACACACAATACGTTAACACATGTCGATGCAACCTGTGGCTCACCTGAATTACTTCCAAGTATAACTTGGAAAACATTAGATGACCTACAAAACAGTGACCATTTCCCGATACTGACCTCTTTAAACAGTGAAAACATTACGTTATCAAATACATTTGACCCTAAATTTATAACTGATTTATCCAACTGGACACTATTTCTGTTGAAATAGTGTCACTGAATAGTTGTTGGACAAAGCACCGTCCTCAAACAATAACAAAAAAGCCGCTCTGTTGCTAAAAGCAATCAAAACTGCTGCAAATCTGTCCATTCCTCAATCTGCTCCATTCAAAAAAAAAAAAAAAATCGGGTAGTCCTCTGGTGGAACCCTCAACTTTCATCGCTACGAAAAGAAAAAATGATTGCATTAAATAATTTTCAAAAGAATGCAACTACACAAAATTTAATAATTTACAAAAAAAACAAATGCCAAATTTAGACGATTACTAAAAGACAGTAAAGCAAAAACCTTCTCCGACTTCACTTCAAATATAAACCCGAACTCTTCCCCTGCCAAGTTATGGCAAAACATCCGTCATCTCACCGGCAACCCAACCTTACTCGCAATAAACTGCATAAAAACAAATAACGACACTACCACAGATCCGCCTAAAATATCAAACTTTATTTCACAAACTTGGTAAAAAGCATCTGAAGATACAAATTTTTCAAAAGCTTTCATTAGACAAAAATTAGATACCCTTAACCTACCACTTCAACATGCTACTAATCCAACAGCTCGACGCATCGAACAACCAATAACTTTAATTGAATTTGAAACCTCACTTAGTAAAGTTAAAGGCAAAACCCCAAGCAGAGATAGAATATCTTATCCAATGCTGAAAAATCTACTTTATACAACTAAGGAGAGAATTCTTGATCTGTACAATAACTTTCTTAATAACTGGAATATTCCCCATACCTGGAAGTCTTCTACCATTCTACGAATTCCTAAACCAAAAAAAGAAAAAAATACTATCGAAGGTTACCGCCCTATCTCCCTTACCCATATCTATCCAAAATAACGGAAAAAATAATTGCAAAACGCATACTATGGTTTTTGCGGAAACAAACAAACTTATAAGCCTTAACCAAGTTACCTTTAAATCCATCAGAGGATGCGTCGATGCTCTTCCTCATATTAATTATTTTACTACGAAAGCTCTATAAGCAAAAAACCATGTATCCATCCTCTTCCTTGATTTCGAAAAAGCCTTCGATAGAATAGGTCTCTTATAGTTTTTTTGAATAATCTTACAAAATGAGGTGTTGAAAGACAAATATACGGTTAGGTTAGGTTAGGTAAGTAGGCTGACAGTTGATCTTATTTCCGTCACACATAGATCAATGTAGATCCATTGTGATACCCTTATTGAGTAACCTATGCTAAATCCTATGAAAGAGTTCATTTGTGGTGTATGTAAATGAGTTTCCAGCAAGCTATAGCCCGAAAGGTCGAAAGGTGCCTACAAGTCAGTTGAGTTTAGGTTTCTGTCGTCGCAAGATCACCTTGGTTAGGAGAGGTTTACGCGTCAAGATTGTTCTTGGGTGTGTTCCTCTTCTTTACCCCTTCCAGGTTAGATCAGTTGTCACTGCAGGTTGACAAGAAAAGGACACCTTCGTGTGTGCTGTGTTTTTTTGCGCGTTTTGTCGCCCCCTCGTTCCCTACAGTTTATCTAACAACAGCAATAACAAAAAAAATGTACCCACAGAGCCCAGTGAGTAGAGCATTCCTTCCTTTTCCTCCCCAACCTGCAGCTGTTTGGCTTAGCAGGTGCATGAATTGCATTGAACTTGTCTAAGCTCTCTCAATTGATGCACTTGCTGAACGAATAGCAACATTGATGTAAAGGGAAATACTGTTTGATTGTTAGGGTGCGGATCGATTCACATCACTGCTAAGGCATAACACTAGTAGTGTTGTGTATTGAAAAGTATTCTATTTTAGTCTTTTTTTCTTTTATTTCACAATGATTGGAAATTTCAGAGTCGACTATTGTAATATTCCTGGGCTTAGAGCAAATTTCCTTGCTTTGTACGCCCATCCTGTTACAAACAGGCCAGCTGTTTTGGCTCTAAGTGAAACCCAAGTAGGTGAAAATACAGATCCTGCTGAATCTCATATTCATGGGTATAATTTGGTGCCATTATTCCTCCCCCACCATGGTCTCGCCGTCTACGTAAGAAATGATGTTGCTTACCAATTTCAACCACAATATGGCCCTATTACCAATCGCTTGTTTAACTTCCTGTGGTTTAAATTCTCGGTAAACAAGCACATCATTCATTATTGTTTTCTCTATCGAAGCCCTAATTTGGATAGAGTTTCAACTTCTCGCGAATTTGATGCTCTGTCCGACTCCATACAAACAATTGTATCCTTGCAACCTCACACTGAAATCGTTATTACGGGCGGCGACTTCAATGTTCACAATTCATCTTGGCTTCAACATTCGGACCAGACAACACCCAAATTTATGTGTGCCGAGATCTTTGCTGAGTTAAATCACCTTACTCAGCTTGTCAACGAGCCCACCCGAATATCGGACGTGCGGATATGATTAATTTGGGAATGAGAACTTTTATGCCGAATAAGGCTAAAAGCATCAGACCCAAAGAGAAATCATGGTTCCATGCGAGCTGTAAAGAGGTTATTAGGGTCAAAGAGGTTAGCTTCCGTTGTTTTAGAGCCAACCCAACTGAGGAAAACCGGAAAAAATTCAAACAAGCCTGGAAGGCCTGCAACGCCCATATTCGAAGGACCAAATTTTTGCATGACCAAAAATTAAGGCAAAAAATACTACAATGTCCCACAGGTAGTAAAAAATTTTGGTCATTAGTAAAAAATATAAGGAATAAAACATCTTCCTCGGTCCCAACACTCGTTGTCAATGACACTCCCTTCGTTAGCTCTCTTGAGAAAGCTAACTTACTTGTTAGGCAGTTCGCCGCCAACTGTACGCTGTCTGATAGTGTCATGACTCCCCCAGTTCTTGAGCGCGTAAATGATTGTATGGGACAAATCTTCTTTCGTACTCGTGCTGTGGCGAGAGTCCTTAAAGATCTCAACACTCATAAATCCGGTGGTCCGGATGGTATCCCCGCCATTGTTCTGAAGAGGTGTTCTTCCACGCTGGCAAAACCCCTGCGTAAGCTTTTCCATCTATCCTATTCTTCTGGGCTTGTTCCGAGCTGTTGGAAAACAGCATTTGTCCAGCCTATTCCAAAAAAAGGCGAATCTTCTTCACCCTCTAATTACCGACCAATTGCACTCACGTCCCTTCTTTCCAAGGTCATGGAAACGCTGATAAATTATCGCTCAAGAAATATCTCGAAGATCGAAAGCTTCTTAATGACCGGCAATACGGCTTTCGCAGCAATAGATCCACTGGTGACTTGATGGTTTATCTCACCGAACAGTGGAACAAATCTTTACATCGTTTTGGAGAAAGTAAGATTATTGCACTTGATATTTCAAAAGAATTTGATAAAGTTTGGCATCCTGCTGTGTTATCGAAAATGCGTGCTTTTGGTATCGATGAAACCCTTCTTCGTTGGATTAGTAACTTTCTTTTGAATCGTTCCATACAAGTAGTATTAGACGGATTCAAGTCTGAAACCCACAACATAAATGCTTTTCATATTAATTTCCAGACTCACATCCCTGCTCTTCGGACGTGGAACTGAAACGGCTAAATATGATAAGTATACATTAAATTCTGACTTAAACAGCGTTAAAGCGAGACGCACCCCCCCCCTGCCATTTTTTTTTTTTACATCATCGATTCTTTTACGTCACTCGAACACCGGCATAACGTTTCCTGTCTCTCACTCTTTTATCGTTACTTTTACGGTAAGTGCTCTATTAAAATAGCCAGTTGCATTCCTCCCCTTAAACGATTCAACCGTAATACTTGCGCTTCCAGGAATGCTCATCAGCTTACTCTTGCACCCAATTTCGGTCGTAGTGTTAAGTACAGGGATTCGTTTTTTAGCCGTACTACGCTAATATGGAATGCCCTATAACGCTCTATCTTTCCCTCTCATTGTGATGTGACGAAACTCAAGACTAATGTGCACCGACAGCTCCTTTTAAATCCTTTCCTTCTTACCTGAAGCTCGCACTGTGTCTTTGACATATAAAGGGTACATAATAATCCCCTTCAGTGCGCGCTAATTATAAAAAAAAGATCATTCCTCACCCAGGCCCATAGGGGCAGTGGCCCCATGCAACGTCTGGTGGATGGTATAGGTAGACCAGTGGTTTGGTGTACTGTGTTGTCTTGTCGAATCGGCATACTGAGCCACACATTTGGTGAGGAGAGGTTAACGCGCCAAGAAGTTTTATATGGGCGTGTTTCCCTCTTTAACCCCACCGGGTAGATCAGCCCTCCCCTAAACCTAGACCCGTAGAGGCAGTGGCCTCATGCAACCGACTAGTGGATGGGTTTGATTGACCAGTAGATTATGTATGTGTTTCTGTATTGTCTTAAATTGGTATACTGAGACACAACCTTGGTGAGGAAAGGTTAAAGTGCCAAGAAATGTTTCCTGAGCATGTTCCCCTTCTTTACCCTACAGCGTGAATCAGCCCGCTATCCCAGGTCTGTAGAGGCAGTGGCCTCATTCAACGTCTGGTGGGTTAGATAAACCGGTGGCTGGTGTGTCTGTATTGTTTCATCTTTTCTCTAAGCTATGCCACACCTGGATAAAGAGAGGTTAACATGCCAAGATGAACTTCCTGGGCGTGCTTTCCCCATTTATCCCCACAGCGGAGATCAGTCCTCCCCCAGGCCCGTAAGGGCAATGGCCCCATGCAACGTCTGGTGGATGGGTTAGATAGGCCGGTGGTTGGTGTATATATAGTGTTGAAATTGTCATTTTGTGGCTTTAGTGAAGTCTAGCAGGCTTTTACTTGGAATAGATTAGAGTTTCTCCAAGTCATCGAAAAAGTGTTTGCCGAGAAGCCTGTTTTTCAGATGGCAAAGCGCAAGACAGTGGCACAAGAAATGAGTAGTATCCTCATGCGTATCCTCGTCACCACATCCTCTGCATAAGTCATCTATACTGAGTTTCATCTTCTTCCTGTTGTAACCCAGTTGGTTATGCCCTGTGGTAATGCTCACGAGAAGAGAGAGAGATTTTTTGTTTAGTTGGTTAATTCTGTCAGTCTTTTGTTTACTGAAATTAGGCCAGAGTTTTCTAGTTGTTACACAGGTATCAAGTGAGCTCTATCTTTTGTTTGTCAAAGATAGAACTTTACTCTCAATTGCCTGTATTAGGTTACAGGGTGAGATCTGTTCAGTTGGGTCTGCCTGATTAAGATCCTATCTTTTGTTCAGCGCTTTCGTTTTCTGGGACACCGCTGTGACCAGGAACCCAACAGAACCTTATGTTATGCTGTGTACCAAGAACCTTAAGCTCTTCGCGACAGCAAGCTACAAACTTCGATTTTATTACAATGGCAGAAATTGCTTTTATAGCCGCTTGGATGTCAATGAAAAAGGTTATATCAGCTCGTAGTATTGCCAACATTGATATTTGACTAGCAGCTCTTGTCACTGCCGGGACCTCAGCTTGGAAGACACTGCTGTAATTAGGAAGTCTGAATGAGCTGGCTAGCCCAAGAATTTCTGATACGAAACCTGCACCAACACCAGTATCCATCTTGAAGCCGTCGGTGTAAACTGCAACCGTCGATTCGAAGGTTAGTGGTTCGCTGGTTAGCCATTCATCCCTACTGGAAAAGAAGGTTGTGAATCGTTTGTCAAAGTCTAATCGGGGTGTTATGTAGTCAATGCCTACATTGTTGCCCGCGTATTTCTGTAGAATCTGCGCGTGACCTATGGCACTTGATTTCCAACTAGAAGTTTGGCTAAGACGAAGTGCACTCTTGACGGCCGATTCTTCTACAAAAAGATCTAGAGGTTTTAAATTGAGAATAGCCTCAAGACCCGCGGTGGGTGTGGTCCTCATAGCCCCTGTGATTCCAGTACATGCCATTCTTTGGACCTTGGTCATGATTTTAAGGTCGGTAACTTTGTCCAATGCATTCCACCAGACTTCGTTACCATATGTCAGTACAGGTTTAACTATGGTCGTGTACATCCAATTTATAATTCTTGGGTTAAGGTGGAATGCAAGAATGCAAACATGGCCTTGTTAGTTATTTCTTTAATATTGAGACCCCAGTTAAATTTTGTATCCAAGATCACAGCAAGATATTTTGTATGGTCGGAGAGTTTAAGCTGGATCCCTTCAATACAAGGAATCTTGAAATGTGGTAATTTCCTTTTGTTCGTAAAAAGGACCAATTCTGTTTTTTGCGGGTTTACCGCTAAGCCGCATTTACTGGTCCAAGTATGCACTACTAATAGGGCATTTTCAATCTGCTCGCTTATAGTGGAGGGGAATTTTACATATATATTTTATGTAAGATAAATGATATTAATAGAAGTAAATTCTTATTTCAAATTGCCTTAGAAGAAATTATAGATTGGTCGAAAACTGCAGGTGCCAAATTGTTGATTCAAAAATGTAAACTGCTCCATATCTGCAGGAAAAAAAATTGTTCACAAAAACCTTTGTATATGAAAACTATAGTACTATTATGGCGAGTTTTTTTTTAATGTTGCCCAGACCCTTGTGGTGGCGCTGCAAAATGTGAGGTGTAAAATTTTGGGAGTCTTTAAGCGTCGGAAATTGTTGGTAGGGGCAAGAGGAGACGATTTTTTGGATTATTGCATCCAAAAAATATCAATAAATATCAATTAAAACCTCCATAACCTCTCCGCAAAAAAAAAAAAGAGTAAGGGTTGCCGGCATACTTAAGATGGCGCCTCATTCGATTTGCACCATGAGCATTGTATATAAATTGTTGCTGTTTCTGTGTATATACAAGTGCGCCCTCAAACGACCACACCCCACACCCAACCATCGTGATAATAGTACTATAGGTTTTATATACAATGACCATGAGAGTACTATAGTTTATATATAGGTACAAAGCAAAAACTCATTCAAAAAAAATCATAACCGAGGACTGGAGCCTATACCACCATCATTACAAAAAAATAAATCCTGATAAACTCACCCCAGTATACCCTACATATGTTTCTAAACACAAAATCTCCAATTTTGTACGACTTCGACTTGGACACACATCAGCCACTCATCAGCATCTCCTCAACAGAAACCCGCTACCACTTTGTATTAATTGCAACACCAGATTGGACCTAAACCACATTTTAGAACACTGCCCTGTGTTGTAGCCCATAATCAAAAATATATTTAAAAATAATTCTATCTATGAAATTCAAGAAAATCCCAGTTCAACAAATATTGAAAAAATATCGCAAACAACCAGTAGAAATTCCAAACGTAAAATTTTTCAAGAGCATCCAGAAGTTCGGAGCAAAATGTATACATAATATATATATTAAAATCTATGGAGCGGACCCATCGATCCCAACTAACTTGTATATAAATCTATCGACGAGATTGTGACATTTAAATTTAAAAAAAAAAAAACTAGGTGTGGAGGTAAGTTATAGGTTGTTATGCGTGTTTTGTTTGGTTTTGTTTTATTTATTTCCAATTCTAGTAAACATCTTCCATCTAAGTCCAGCAAAAACAAATCGCAAGGAAATAACAACTAATACTAAAAAAAAGGAAGCTCTATTTTGTTCCGAATGAACTGTTAAACTTCGTGACTGATTGTCAACCATAGTTCATATCATAACCAAAACAATTATTCGTGATAAACATTAACAATTAGTGTGACAAACAATATAAATAAATAAAGAAACAATTAAAAAATGCAAAAAGAAAAATACATATGATTTGTTCACACTTTTTGAGGACCAATTACGCAGAATAATTTATTTTTTTTTAGTATATTTTCCACCTGATCATAATTATGATACCCGTTCATATAAATTCTATTAGTAAAGCAAAGTTAATATCGAGCCCTTTCATTGTATATAAAACTTATAGTACTATCATCACGATGATTTTTGAGTTGTGTTGTGTGGTCGTCTGGCGGCGCACTTGTATATACACAGAAACAGCAACCAAAAAATTAGTTAGTTGTGTGATCGCCAGGGGGATGACGTGTGGAACGTGCTGATGATAGTTGGATGATAGTACTATCTAAATTCATATACAATGGCCCTTTTTTGTTTTATTGAAATCGAAAAAAATATCTACCTCGCGGGTTCTAGTGCTGACATCCAGGGGGCGTGGAAAGCAACTTACCAAGTGTCAATTTGACTGGGCAGTGTCTTTCCATAAAGTAACATCTCTGTTTAATTTTTTTTTTGTCGTAGAAAGTCAAGAATGACATAAAGAAAACAATGGTAAGGGATGGTACAGAGAAGAACTGCAAATTCTTTTTATATTTTTGTGGAAAAATGAAAAACAATTAAAAAAACATTAAAATTATTATACTCACCCAAATCAAAATTAATTTAACACAAAGACCTAGCAAGTTCTTTGTGAAAAGAACAACCACTTGAGACAGAAAAAATGTTCGAAATAAGAAACAAGAATACAGTATGTTTCAATTCGATGGTAAAAACTATACGAAAAAGTGTTGTGGGCACTTATCCATCCTGCCACATCCCAACCCGTTTAGAGGAGCGTCGAGCCAAAGCAAGAATTCTGAGGTATGTTAATTAATGTTTTAAATGTTCAATTTTTTTGTCGTCTGCAACAATTTTTTGAAACAAAAGACAAGAACGACGTCGCAAGCCAGACAAGCCCGATGACTTTGTGACTTACGACGATTCGGGTAGTGACGAGGAGACTCCCCAGCAGCAAGAGGAGGTTCTGAATACATCTTTTAATTTGACAGACTATCTTCGTAGTCGGGAGTCTAGTTTCGATGAGGTAAATAAAAAAACTTATATTATGGAGATCATAATTTTTTACTTTTCCATCTGCAGACGAGAGGCGTGAATTTCGAACATGCCAGTCGATATGTTCTTACCCACGACATGCTTCGGGAAACTCAAATTAACTTAGGATACATTAACAAAGTTTTTTGCTCTAAATGGCTGAGCAACCGACAGGTTGTCTTCGGAACAAAGTGTAACAAGGTTGTTCAATCCTCCATAGATTCTAGAGAACTCCTTGTTGATGAAAATTTAATTTTTCAGCTACTTGTGTACGATGTTAACATGCGACGGGTGGACGCAATACCAACATTATCAAATAATCGTGCTAACCATCCTGAAGTGCAGGGCGGTCTCCATGCAATTGAAATAAACCCAAGTCGTACTTTCCTGGCTACAGGAGCGAGAAACTCGGCAGACGTTGCCGTCTATCGATTACCCACACTCGATCCTGTGTGCGTTGGAGAGAACGGCCATCGAGACTTGATAATGGGAATGTGCTGGCTTGACGACCAATTCTTAGTATCGGGTTCCAAAGATTCCAAATTATCCATTTGGCGAATAAATGAGGATTACATGGATTTCCCTGATGGTGGCAAGGAGGCTTGCCCAACCTTCGCAACCATCAATCCGCTTTGCGTGAATACCTGTAGAACGGCACAAAGAGTGAGTAGGTACGAAGGTATTTGTTGAACTTAATTTGTATATTTCTTGTTTGAAATTTAATTCGCAGATTCGTTCGCTATGCTTTAATAAAGAATTTAAGGAAATAGCTGCACTCTCGCTAAATGGATATATTCACATATTCAATGCAGAAACTTTCAAGCAGAAGCTCTCTAGAAAATTGCCAAATTGTCAAGATAATGTTAGTATAGCATACCACAACGATGGTCTTTATGCAGTTGGATGTAGATCATACACCATACTGTTGGATGCACGAACATTACAAGTATGTGGTTTTTAATATATGTAAATATAACATCTTTTTAAGATTCATGTTTTAAGTTTTTTGTTGTAAAGCAGATACAACAAATCAAAAGAAACTAAACTACTTATCATAATTTTAGCATTAACTTAAGGTTACGTAAAATATGGCCCCAATAAGAAATTGCTGGACATTATTTTCCCATGTTTCGTGGGCTGGCAACACATGTGCAGGCTATACATATATAACTCCAATAATGTAAAAATTATGGTTTTCCAGGTATTAACCAAATAATATGTACCTCAAGCTAATGCAAATTTCATTGGAAACTGATATGTTTTAAATTAAATCGGGAACTCTAAAAAAAAGTCCTTTAAAAAGTCATGCTTTGCTACTCACTACTTTTTCCACTTTTTTCTGAATAGAATATTTGAAAGTAAAAAATTTAAACTCATTTCTAAATTTTAATTAATTTTATGTTTGGAATAAATATTATTAAGCTTGTTTTTATCCTTAATATTTTTAAAACTGATTTTCAGGACAGACTACACCTAATTAAAAAAAAAAAAATGAAATTTTTATAAGCGAATGCATATCAAATCGAAAAAAATTAGAGGCAGGCAATGACAAAAAAAATTTTAACAGAAATTTGGTATAAAAATTCATCTCCAAAGACGTTCACAAAATATCTGTTTACCATCTGATTTCTAAACATTCGAGAAAAGTTTGTATTCCGTTGTCCGTCTGACGACAAACTCTCACTCTATAAACTTTTATTAGAATCAATTCAGTATTTTGAAAGATACAGACAACTAAAAGGACAGACAAAAACACTTCACATTATAATGTATAAGGATGGAATAAAAACCAAATGCGGGTCCAAACTCTCAATATACAAAATTATAAAACATCGGTAAACATACCTTGCTAGAGTGCAAATAAATTACATAAGGTTTGTACGATTTCTACATGAAACACCAAAAATGTCCTTGGGGCTTATTCAGTATTTAAAAGGCATTTTGAAAAAAATCGCGAGATTTTTGTGTTCGATTAGTTAGCCAGTTAAAATTAGGCAAGTATAACGACTCAACCAACTTTAAATATATATATCCATTAGCGTGAAGACGTCGTTTTAAAAGTCGCAAATTTTGTCACAGTGTATATGAAAAATTAAAGAGATCTTACGCCATTGTATGAATACTCTTTATATTTATTAGTTTTTATAACGTTTAAGTTGAAGTTGTAGACGTTTGCTCAGTACTGTGTCGGGATAAATAATGAATACATCTTTCTCTACTCTTTAATATTCTTCGTTCTGATACTCTAAACTCTACATGGCAAGAAGTTTTGTATTGCGTTTAGGTATTTGTTAATTGTTTGCTTGGGCCTCAAGAAATGATTTAAAAAAAGGAGGTTTAGAACGACACTGTTTAAACAACATTTTTTAGCTGAAAAATGTATGCTTTAATCCGATTTAATTTAAAAGTGCTTTTATAGTGGTTCATTAGAACACTAAAAATCTTCAGTCTTCTTGGAGATGGAACGAGAAAAATTATTCGAAGCTCAACAACACTCAATATTCCATTTTATAATTTGACGTATGAGAAGCCCTTAAAATTTTTAGTCAACTGAACATTTATTCACATTAACATATATTCATTCAACTTTGCAGACAATCAAAAAAATCACCTCACGTTACAGCGGCTGTGGAATTCGTGCCACTACATTTGAAGGCAATCTGCTTACTGTTGGCACAGGCTTAGGAATGCTATTATTTTACGATATACGTGCCGGCAAATATCTCGAAAGCAGTGTCAATGCATCACGAACAGTTGCGTTAAAATGTAGCAAAGGCATTGTGGTAAGAAAAGAGGTAACAAACAACTCGTAGCCATTGCTCTAAATTCATCTATTTTTTTGTGTTTGTTTTCATTGTTTTGCAGTATCCTGAGGATGAAATGGATGGATTTCAAGTTAAATATGTTCCTGCAATTTATACTCACTGCTATGATAGTACTGGTATGCGGCTGTTTGCCGCAGGCGGCCCATTACCTGCAACATTAGTTGGAAATTATGCTGGAGTTTGGCAATAGTATTTAAAAAAATTAGCATAGTAATTGAGTATTATATTGCTCGCTTGTTTTTATATTATCAATTTTGATTCTTACATTTTTCAATGGTAATGTTCAGTTTTGAGCTATCTTGAAAGAGTTGCGTTGTTATAGTTCTTTGTGAACAAATAGTTGATGCAACAATAGAAAGCATATTTTTTCTCATGGGGTGACCGTAAACTTGAGTTTAGATCATTTGAAAGATAAAGTCGATTAAATCGGTAAATATTGGTTTAAAAAATAAAACACAAAATCTTCTCCATAAAAAAATAGTGGCATCATTTACAATAAGTGCTGTATACAGTTTGGGGACTAGAAGTAAATTTTTTACTTTATTTTGAAAACAAATTAAATGTGTGAATAGTTTTCGAGAAATGTTACTAAAATTGCCAAACTAGATTTTAAATTGGTTTTAAATACACGTATCAATTTTAAATCAACCAATCAAAACAAAATGGCTTTGTCAAGAAGGCAAAACAACAGAAAATTACAATTATATTTTTCAATAGAATGCTTCTTTTCCGAAGCGTCATTAACGTTGTGTTTGCAACTTAACATTGGACTATACTTTTTTATCAATTATTAATTCATAATTATAATTTCATTAAAAAATCGACAAAAAAAAAACAATCCAATAATTAAATTTAAATCTTTGAAAGATTTTTCCAGTTAAAGGATTTTTTGACATAAAAAATGAAAAAAGGCAAAACAAAATACTTAAAAGGCATTAATTATATAACATGCAGGTACAAAATATTTGCATTAAGACAAGCAGTGATCTTTTTCTTGGATTCTTTACACTTCATTAAATATTGCACTCCTCACTTTTTCCAAATTTTCGTTGAAATTTATAAAAAAATGTTTCCTAAAAAAAAAGCTTACACACATTTAAAAGTCCCCTTTTTGTAAGTCTTCGATTTTTAAACATTTTGAACATTTTTATTTTAAGAACTTTTTGACCTTCGAAAAAATAAAGGTGCGGGTGATCAAAATTTGTAAAAAAAATCAATTAAAGGCAGAAAAAGGAAAATAAGTATAAACGGGCTAAAAGAGCAAATAAAAAAGGCATTAATGGGCAAAATAAAAAAACATATATTTGCAATCAGGAGGGCATGAAACGCTGCGATATATTTTTTTAAATATTCAAAATTAAAAAAGAAGTATTGAGCTAAATTTGGTGAAAATGTTATACCAATACTTGCTGGGATAATGGACATCCTTTAAATGGAACTTAAAGTTTGAGGAAAATGAGTGCTGTGAAAAACTGGTGCTAAAATTCTTTGATGTTTAGCATAAACATATTTGCATTTTTAAGATGTTTGTTGGGTAGATTCAGCTATTTTTTCTCCTTCAACTCTTATCAAAAGTTTTTAAATTACTCGATAAAAAGTAATCAATTCACAAATGATTTCGATGTGCTACTCAAACTTAAACTCACTTTTTGAAAAACTATGATTTTTGACTTAACGTCTTTCTAGCAAACGCCAAAGATCTTCATCGGACTATGATGAAGGCCCTTTTTTTGACGGTTTACTGGACTACGCACACGACCAATGAAAAATCTCAAACATTTTATGATCAAATTTGATAATAAAAATCGGTTACTGATACAAATATTAAATTTAAAATTATATAAAAATAATTATGATTTGATTGAAAGTTTTATAGTAACAAATTGACTGAAAGAAGAACAAAATTGCTTGTGTTCAAA
Organism: Syrphus vitripennis; assembly: GCA_958431115.1. NCBI lineage: Eukaryota > Metazoa > Arthropoda > Insecta > Diptera > Syrphidae > Syrphus > Syrphus vitripennis. The sequence goes on from OY288108.1 coordinate 65,753,159, forward strand.
TTGCAATAACTTTTTTTGAACTTTATAACCGAAAAAAATAGAAATAATGTAATAAAGTTATATAATGTATTAATTAAACTGACGAAGAAATAAAAGAAGAAAAATGAAATAAACTTTCAAATTGTAGGCCCAAAAAAAAAAAAGATAGCAAATCTCATTTTTTTATAATCAATCTGTTAAATACTGGAGTAAACATTTTGGTATATTTCAGTAGCCTTGAATAAAATCCTTTTTTTTAATCTCATGTGTTGTTTAATTGTGATCAGCTTGGATCAGGCTAATTTGCTTTGTGTCCCTTTAATGTTCAACTTTTAGATGTGGTATTTGGTCCTAGGGAGCCAACGGTATAGTAAGGTCTATGTTAAGACTGAGTCCAAGTTTGCACAAATCAAAAATCGATCACATACACTCAAATTGTGAGTAGTGTTGTTCAGCACTTATTTCTGCTTAATGCGTGTCTAAGCTAACTCCAATTTAAAAGTTAAATTTCTTATTGATATAAAGCTTTTAAATTAATTTTTTTTTAAAGTATGTAGAAACAATTTTGTAAACCACGCCTTATGATTACTGTTAGGAATTACAATTTTTTCGGTTATTCCTTATTTTGAAGAAAACAAAATGGATATTATGTACATACATACATTTAATATTTTTATTATTAATAAATAAAATTAAGTCGATTAAGAACAATCCTATTTATAAGACCATAAATAACAATTACTTGAAAATCTGAGTTTTCATTTGCTAACATATTGACGGAGTTAATTTGCCAGTAGTTTCCAACTTAAATAAATAAAAAGATTTACATATTTTGTGTATATTTTGAATAAACGAAGTTTAAATTATAATATCTTCAGATTTTATTTGTTTGTTATCTATAGATACATATTTTTATATTTACAAAACTAAAAGCTACAAGTATTTTTTTTTTTGGAATAATTAATGTTAAATCAAAAATACAAAATCTAACTTTTAAAGAAACAAAATAATACTAAATGTTGAAATCTTTGTAGAAAAATGCTTTCAAGTAAATATTGGTTTAATATTAACTAGTGTTCCAGCTTGGCAAATAACTTCCCCAAGTTCGGTTGTTGTTATCCAAAGCTAAATAGAATTAAAAATAAATTCAGTTAAAGAGTCTTGCATTAGTTTAATGATGATAAACAGTATGCACCTTTTCCTTTTGCAACATTTTGGAGCATTTCTATTTCACTTGGGCTAAGTTTAAGAATTGTATTGAGAACTGGTACCAATCGTGTTCTTTCGTCACCATTGTTAAGAGAGACAAACTGTTTAAAAAAAATTAGAATTAGGTTTTAAAAACAAGAAATAATTAAATACTTTATAAGGTAAATTCAGTCACCTTTAAAACAACATTCTTTAGATATTCAGAATTATGCATATGTTTCTCCCTCTCAACTGTTCTCTCTTGTCTTCGGACTTCTTCTTTCAGCATTTCGTTCAACTGCGTTAACCTTGCCAAATCTTGCTCACTCTCCGCTAACAATGAAGTTAAATGCCTCACACGACTTTCTTGCTTCATCAAACGATCCTTCGTTTCTTGCAATTCAATCGATGGAGACAAAGACTTTCTTCGTTCTAAAATTGGATATTGGATACTGTCAACTATTGGCGAACTCAACAATTCCTCTAAAGGAATCAAATCATGATTTGATCGTTTTCTTTGTTGCAGGTATTTTTGATTTTGTGCTGTTTCAGCTTCCGATCCTTCAGCATCCTCACGTTCCATTAAAATATAATCGTTTTTTTCATGCGGTTTCTGTGTGAAACTCTCTGAATCTCTATGCTGTGTTGATTTTAAGTCAGCAATTTCTTTATTGTACTTCAAATGCAATTCTTGCATCTGTTGAAGGTGACATGAATCCAATGCTTCAATCTGTAGGCGATGTCCTTTTAACGTTTCTTGATATGTTTCGAGTTGTTTCTTATTTTCTCGTGCAATACTTTCTGATTGCTGGCGAATTTCTGCAATCGTACACTGCAATTCCGAGTTTCGATTTCTAAGACATCTGTTGTCTTCTTGGATTTCATCGACCGCCTTTTCACTGGCTTTATATTTTTCTATGAATGTTTGAAGGCGCTCTGATAAATCTTTATGTTCTTCTTTGATTTGTTTCAGTTCCTCTTCTAATTCTCGTTCCTTTGACGATTCTTTCGTTTGATTTTGACGTAGTATTGATTGGGCTTTTACTTTGTAATTTCCAAATTCATTTTGTATATCTTTTAAAGACCGTTCGGCAAGTATTATTCGATTATTTGACTCTGTTAATTCGACTTCTAGGGAATTTATTCTCTGATGAAGATTTTGGTTTTCTTTGGTCATTTGCGCTTGTTCATCGTCACGTTTCTTGCATAGAGACAGTGCGCTTTTTTTAAGTTCTTCCAACTCAGATTGTAACGATTGCTTTTCAAATAAACATTCATCCAGCTTTGCTAAAGTTTCTTGTTTACTGTGCACGACGTCTTTTAACTGAGTCTGGATTTTGTCGATTTGTGTTTTAAGCTCAGCTGAATGCAGAATCTCACTTTCTTTGCTCTCTTCAAGAATTTTGTTTTCTTTTTTCAAAACTTCAATGGCTGATTCTTTTCCTTGAAGTGTCTCACGCATACGGTCATATTCAGCTTCTTTTGCTGTTAATTTCGCACTTGTTTCATTTAAAGACTTTTCAAATGCTTCAATTTCAAGATTTAAAACATTTCTTTGTTTCTTCGATGCCTTTAGTTTACTCACATCTGTCTTCAATGAATCAATTTGATTTTTACAAAATTTCAATTCTTTTTCCAATGATTCTCGCTCACTTTCTAGTGAAGATATTTTCTCACTCATGTCTGTTTGTTTGGTTTTTGATTCGGCAGCTTGTTTTTCTAGCTCAGCAATGAAAATCGATTGCTCATGTGACTTTTTCTTCATCTTAACGGCAAAGGTTCGAAGTTTGTTGTATTTCTCTTCGAAACTTTCATCAACCTCACGTAATCGTATTAATTCTTCAGCCCGTGATATAGTTGACGTCGAAAGAACTTCACTTTGACCATCATGGCAGTCCAATTGAGTTCGAATGGCTGTAATTTCTTCTGTTAGTTGCTTCATCCGGGATTCGTTTTCACGCAAAGAATTCTGCAAACGATTTACCTCTCGTAGCGCTGACTTATTTTCTTCGCTCAGCTTACTGATTTTTGTTTCTTTCTCGTTGATTATTGTTTCTTTCGATTGCAAATCCGCTTCAATCTTGGAAAGTGCATTTGATGTTCTTTTCAATTCAGCTATCATTTCTTGATATTTTGCTTGTTGCTTGGATATAACATCTCCTCGACCTTTGAGAGCTTCATTCAACTCACGCATTTCATTCAATAAATCATTATTCTCCCGCTCTTGTTTTTCCAACTTTGTTTGAAGATCTTCACAGATTTGGTTGTTGGTACTGAGATTATTTTTAAGTTTCAGCACATCGTCAATATCAGTATTAGGGTGTTTGGCTTTAAAAAGCTCTTCTTTAAGATTTTCATTTGTACTTCTGAGTTTTTCAAGCTCTTTGCTTAGTTGGGACTTGAGTTCTTCATTAGAGTCTTCTTTGTTTCTATTCTTTAAGATATCTATGAATTCCGTTTGTTGTCTTTGTTCAATAAATGCTTTTTCGCAGCAATCAATTAAAATGGGTAAATATTTTGAAACAATATTTTTGTCCATTTCACCTGAACTGCATTCAATAGACTTAGTATTGGCGAGTTCTGTTTCAAGCCTATGTATTTTTGACTGCATACTCTTAAGGGTTTCGACAGCATTATTTCTTTTTTCTTCAAGATTATCATTTTCGACCTGCGATAAATAAATTTAATTATTTTTTGTCAATAATTAAGAAACAACAATTCTTAAACACTTTGATCACACCTATGATAGGAACTAAACGCAATGGATTGAGTAAATCCAATGAATTTGGTAGGAATTGGATAACTTAACTAGGGCCTTGGGTGTTCACTCTTTTCAAAATCTTTTAATAAAAAAGTTTACTATACCTTCAAATTTTGTATCTGTTTTTCAACAAGTTTCTGGGTAGTTGTTGCTTGTTTTTCTAGCTTCTCCTTAAGGTTCATCATAGTGGATAATTGATTTGTTAGATTTATAACCTCAGATCTGAGAGCATTGATATTGCTTTCAGTTTCTAAATTTATTCCTTCACTTTTGTCTAATTTTTCCTGAATATCTAACTTTTCGGAGAGAATTATTTTTATGTCATCCTCTTTTAGATTATAATTTTCCATTTTAAAGTGCTCAATAATTTCTAAATTTTCTTTTCTAATTTCCGCATGGTCTCTTTCGTCACTAGTTTTAAATACGATTTCTTTCTTCAATTTATCGTTTTCTTCTTTTAATTCAACAATAAGAGCACTCTGATGACGGTATTCCACGAGTGCTTTTTCACAATACTCAATTAATATCGGCAGCTGGGGTAAGAGCATGTCACTATCATTGCCCTTTGTCTGTATTTCGTTCTTTAAATCAGTGTTTTCTTTTGTCAAGCTCTGTATATGACTGCAGAGTTGCTCTGATGCATGCATAATTTCTAACTGCCATCTAGATATAGAATCAGCATATTCGTGGTGGCTTTCAACTAAAACCCGTTTACATTCTTTGACTTGTTTAAGTTTTTTGTGAACCTCAATAAATTTATCTTTTAAGCCTTGGAATTTGTTGCGCTGTTCCGCATTGATTTCTTTTAGGTTTTTGCATTCTACGGTAATGGCTTTAAAATCATTCTGAACTAGATTATATGATTGAATAAGTGTTTCATGGGTTTGTTGCAAGTCTTGAAACTCTGTGGCTAGTTTTTTACTAGACGCTTCGTATTCTTTAAGTTTTTCTATTTCGAGTTCAAGCAGGTCTAAATGTTGTTTTTGTTCCTTTCCGAGGATATTGACCTGAAAAAATAAGAAAAATACAAAAACAAATTGAAATTAGTTTGAATTAAAAATTAGCTCTCTTACTAATGCGTAATGTGGAACTTGTTAATCAACTGTAACAGAGGAATGGTTTATATTGAAGAACAAGTTAAAGTTGTCAAGCAATATAAATACCTAAGTTTTTTTTTACATTTGTATGAGAGGTACGGTTAATATTGTCTCAATTTAATTTTATTATTGTTATATAATAGGCTGTACAAATAATTGAAAAAAGTTGCATATATACATATATACATACATTTTGATTACAATCAGATGAACCGTTTTTAAGAAAATCGAAAATTTAAAAAAATGATTCTATGGGAGGTAACGATGCGGTGCATCCCACATTTTCTATTTTTTCATTTAAATTTAACAAAAACTCTTGGATTTGTTTTGTTTTCGAGAAAAATTGGACTTTCCAAAAAGACCAAAAAAAAATGTATGTGACGTTATTTTTGGTCTTAAAAAAATCAAAAAAATTTCGACTTCAAAATCTGGAGTTAGATTTTTTCACGAATCCAAAAGTTGCTATATAGTACCTATAGGCGCAAATAAAAATTGCAACTGCTGAAATTGAAATTAAGTCTACGTAGTAGAAATGTTTCGCCTCAATTTGAGCTCAACGCCATTTTTTATATCAGTTTTTTTAAACTTCTTTATTTATTTTTAACTTAAATATTATAGAACAAAATAACTCTTAATGAATTCCATTTCATATCATACGATATGGCAGTTATGTAGTTCCCACAGAACCAGATTCACAAGATGAGACTTACTGATAGAAAAAAAAAGCTTCAAGCCCGTTTGGGCGATTCCATTATGCAATTTCTAAAATACAATGTTTTCAACTTTTTGAAGAATTATTTATTGGGGTTATTGTAAGAAAATTGTCCCGCTTTATTATGAAGTATTCCCTTCTAATATAGAGGTAAATGTAAAATATTTATGTTAAAAGAAGATTTCTTGTCTCTACCTGTTACTCAAACCAATTTAATCAGAAACTTTTTTGGTTTTACGAGTTTTATACAACAGGGACAAAATTCCTTATGTAACAACAACAAGAGCATCTATAACTAATGTATTGCTCGAATATATCCATAAATCCAACATTCTTTCTCTTTTTTAGGTCGTCTTACCTATTGTGTCAGTTTCCCCTTGAGGGCATAGGGCTTCCAGAAAGGCAGCGAATGTAGCGATCCTTCCTTCTTAACACGAACCCGTTGACGACCAACAGCTCTTAAAAATATTTGAATCTTAAGCTTCGTGTGCAGAGTTCTGAAAACTATTTAGGTCCTTTTTTCAAGATTAAACTAATAACGACACTTGTAACCGTAGTATTCCACATCATATGGGAATGTGTCAAAATACACACATCAGAATTTAATTATATAATATTTAATCATGATTAATGCTCTGGGAATATTAAAGGTTTAAAATTGTGTTTTGAACTTTTTATTTTAATTAAGCTTGTAAACTTATTTTAGTTATGTTTGATTCATCTTATGGAAACACCATAAATTTATTGATTAACTGTGTATTACTATTATTTGTTGTTATAGATTTTGTATTACTGTTTTTTTTTTAAAGCTGAAATTTGGAAGCTATCTACAGAAATGTGTTGGGTTCAAATTGAAGTAAATTTAAATTTTGCTTTGAAATCGTAGAATATAGTTTTTTACTTAATAATTGAAAACAACTCGAGAATATCGTTGTTCTCAAATTTTTAATTTCATAAGAGAATTGAATATTAAAAAAAATAACGCTCCACTATTTTTAAATGTAAATCGACGTTCATACAGACGCGTTTTTTCTCGTCTTCATCTTCTTAAACACAGGTTGGTGCTAAATCACAATTGAAATTGCAGATTGTTGCTACTAAACCCAAAAAAGTTGGGAACAAATTTATGTCTTCATTATGAGTAGCGACTTTTTATATCTATTCTATTATATCTATTTGCTTCAAATGTCAAAACATTATAGAACTTGGTTATCGATAAATTATAATTAGCGAATGTTCGCTCAAAACGTCAAATTCTACCGAATCAAAATATACAGTGATAAGATAACCCTAGCGAAGTCAGAGTTTTGTGATTATTTGGAGTGATAAAAGAAAAAGGTATTTACGAATAATTTGTATATTATTATAACAAAAATAGAAAATAAAAAATTATATTTTCAAGGACAAATGCAAATCAATTTGCTAGGCTGGTGCATAGGAGTATTCGGTTCATCAAAAAGGAACCAAAAAGATTATTGGCAGAGTTTTGCAGAAGAAATGAACAGTCTTGGTCCTTCATTTCGTGAAGGAAAAGATTGGCATAAGGTTTGCTGATAAAATTTTGTAGTTTCCAATAAAGAAGTTTTTATTTACAAATAGGTTTTGTTGCACTACAAGCTAAAACTTGAATAAAAAATTGCTCAAAATAAGAAAAAAAAAAACACAGCTACTGGTGGAGGTCCATACTGCCAGGTGTCTGTCTCCTTTGGAGCAAGCTGTAGACAGACTTCTTAGTCTGAGCCAGACAGTTAATTCACATGGACATTGCTTTGGCATAAATTCAGAGGCTTCACTTTCAAACGATGTGAAGACTAATTCTGAAGAACTTAAACAAGAAATTAGTATCATCCTTGAGGCATGTGAAGGTACTCAACAGGTTGAAGGATTTTTTCAACAAAACTCATTGATGACAAGTGCAACGGCGGGCGACCATCGTCACGAATCATCTGCACAACAAATGTTCTGGGAGTTCCAAGGGATTAGAACTATCCCGAATGCTTCTAATTAATCTGCCCATCTTTGTCCTTTCTTCCCTCTTTCTTTCATAATCGTTCTCGATAAAAAATAGATCAATGTTACTTAACATTATTATTTTTTTTTTTTTTTTTAAATAAATAAATTATTAGAATACAAAAACGCAATCTGAGAAATATAATACTAAAGTCATTATTTGACGTTTCTTTTTAATGAAATAATGATATTTTAAGTGAATGTCTAAGCTCGCTAAGGATAAAACTATCAAAAAAGAAATTCGCTATAACATTCGAATTTAAGCGAACGTTCGCTTCGCTACTCATAATTTAACAATCGATATCGTTTGCGAAGTTGTTGAGTTGAAGATCTTCTTATTACAAAATAATACTTATCGCACCGCACCCAGCATCCTTTTTCGATTTTTATTTGTCGCAGAGAAAGAGTGTGGAAATTATTCGTTCGACTTGTGATTTGAAGGAGTATTAGTGCTTTAAAGAATAAGCAACTACAAAGTTCTTGAAAATCACTCAACTTGATGAAACTTATGTGTTGACACTTTGAAGTATTCTTTCTTTGAAGATACTAGACCCTAAGGGTAGGATATCGAATATTTAGAATATTGTGTTGATGGTTGGTTATCCTTCGCCAATTAAGAAAGATGGAACTAATATTATGGTATAATCTTCTAAAACCCTATTCAACAAAAATGAAAATAATAAACATACCTGATTTAGTTGCTCATCCATTTGATTGATATCACTTAGCAAGCTATCGTTGTCTTCTGTTAGTCTATTGATCTGGCGTTTTAATGCTTCAATCTCAATTGCAAGTGATTCTTTATCTTTTCTATTACTCATCTGTTCTTGCAGCAGTAGTTTATTGCGTTCACGCAGCTCACTCATTTCCGAAATCAATTCAAGTTTTTTATTTGTGAATTCCTCAAGCAATTCATTCATTGTAAGAAGAGATTTCTTATCTGCATCGCGTTGTGTTTCAAAATTTTTCAGGTGCTCTTTGAGCTTTTGATTTTCTTCTGCAAATTCTACAAACACAAAATAATCACCAGCTTTTATTGTTACTAAATTCATTAATAACTTATGTACCATCTTTTGCTTTTTTTGCTTGTTTTGCAATTCCTAAGAGCCCTTTGTATTTATTAACTAACTCCTCTCTACTCATAGATTCGATGGTATTTTTCTTAGCGTCCACCTACATTGTGTGAAAGGGATAATTTTATTATTTGTTTCTATTACTCAATATGCATTGCATTTATGAACTTCATTTTTTTTAAATTAAATACCCCCGCTGATTGACTTGTATCCATTTTAATGTGATAGTTATTAACAAATTATTATTTCAAAGATTTTTTTCTATTATATTTTTTGCATTGTCAAATTAAACTACGTCACTTTATTTTTTCTTTCGTTATGTTACCATTTTTTGACGTTTTCTTTCGTATTCATATTTTCAAAATAGCGACGAAGTGGAAGTGGATGCGTTCGGCTGCAAGCCCGCTTAATGCTTAGAGTATTGACACTAGGTAAGTTGCGTTCCACGCCCCCTGGAAGTCAGCTTACGAACCCGGAAATGGAGATAGATTTTTTTTCGATTTGACGTTCAATGTATTTCCCATAAGAAAAACCCAGAAAAGGGCTCGAAATATTATAACTTTACTAATAGAATTTATATGAACGGGTATTAATATTATGATTGTAAAACCATAATAAAATGCGTTTATTTGCAAATCAGGTGGAAAATATATATTAAAAAACATAAATAATCATGTGTAATTTGTCCTCAAAAAGTGTGAAAAATCGCAAAAAACAAATGAAATTTGACACATAATATGTTACACATGGTACACTTACTAATACAGTCACACCAAACTTCAAATTTTTCAGAATCGAAAAAAAAAAAATGTTCAATTGGGATTCCGAATCTAAAACCAATTCCCGATTGCCAATTGAAAACGACATAATACTTAAGACCTTGTCAAACAGAGCGCGGTCTAGCGATCTTTGTATAGTTAAAGGCCAACCGAAGCCGATGCGATACTGTCGTTAGAGCGAAAAAACAATAACTACAACGTGTTGTTATTGTAGTTTCATCGTCGTATTATAATTGCTCACATTCTGGCAAGCTTCAACCATACCAATACGAAACATTCGAAAACGACAATGAAACAATTAACAATAATGACAGCACGCATTGCATTGTATACATATTTGCATAGTACTTTTATGGAACACGATTTTTTCTTTTGGGGTCGACTCCCTGGGTGGCGTGGCAGTCGAGAAATATAGGACTGTAGAGTTTCGAATGACTGTAGGCAGAATAATAGAGAACAAGTAGGTAAAGTGAGAGGATTAATTGTTTTCATTTTGACAGTTGCTGACAACAAATGGATAGAATTCATGCAACGAGATAATTTTCCGCTTTGCAGAAAGATATAATTTTCCGCTTTACGTTTACATGAGCACCCCATAAAAATTCTTGCATAAATGTGAGAAATAATCAGCTGTCACAACTAAACGTCACAAATTACTTCTCGAAACTTTATGAGGTTTATTTCTTTGCTTTCTACATCAATTCTGTGAGATAGATTTATCTGGTTTGCAGAATATTTTTCCCATACAAATTTTGACAGCAGTACATAACTTTATGTAGGCTCTATGTTGCGTTTTTAAATAAGACTGAGAATATTTATTTATTCAGCTTAATACAAGCAAGCAATACTTACATCTAAAATTAAAACTAAACTTACAAGTTAACTTAAATCTAATTTTTTTTTTTATATTTTTTTTTTAGTTTGGGAAAAAACAACTTAAAACTAAGTATTAAAATAAGTGAAGAAGAAGAAAGGGGTCTTAGGATGAATTGTAGAGAGAGCTTCTAAGTGAGGAAGTACTAATATGGAAGTCGAAGGTAACTCGTGCGCTATTAACCAAGCGCAGCATTCTTGAAATAGGTTCAAAGAGACCGTAATTTGTACGGTGATAAGGGAGGCGGAAGAGAGGAGCAGATCTAACGTGTCGAGGGTTAGTGTAGATGGGAATCGTTTCCACAAGATAGGATGAGTCTATGTTCCCTTCCCGCCTACTTCGCGGCGGCGTCTATGCAGGGTTTGCAAATTGATTAATTTTAAACGATCTTCATAAAGGGGTAAGATAAGAATATCAGACCAAGGGAGACCACGGAGTGCAAATCGAAGAAATTTACGTTGTACAGCTTCGATTCTTTGAGAATGTGAGTTCTGATATGCAGACCGGACTTGGCTAGCATATTCAAGGAGGGGTCTAACGAATGTAATGTATAGCGCTTTTGTGATGTAGGGTTTTGAGAATACCTTAGACCAACGTTTGATAAAGCCTAGAGAAGAGTTGGCCTTGTTAATAATATGATCAAAATGAGCTCTAAAATTTAGCTGGTTGTCGCAAATAACTCCAAGATCACGAATAGAGAAGACAATTTGAATAGCAACTTCTTGAAAAAAAATATGTTCGAGAAGGAAACTCTAAACGTTTACGTGAGAAAGTTATGGATTGACATTTTGTAACATTGAGTTCTAAAAAATTTTTGTTACACCATGTTTGGAATGCATTGAGGTCGTTTTGAAGTAGAATAGGATTGGACGGAGTAGAAATGAATTTAATTGTTTTCATATTATAGAGACTGTCGAATCATTGATGACATTAATAACGTCATTTATTGTTAAAACAAAAATTAAAGGGCCAAGGTTGCTCCTTTGAGGAACACTCGATGTTGCATGGATGGTATCAGAGATTGAAAACCTGAAGATAACTCTATATTGACGGTTCGGAGGAAAACCGAGGGCTTTAAGTTTAAGATAAATAATTTTGTGCCTGATTTTATCAAAAGCCTTACTAAAATCGGTGGTGATAACATCCATTTCATATCCTTTTTTTAATTCATTAAGAGTTTTAGAAACGAATTCTGTGAGGTAAGTTGTGGTGGATCTGCCTTTTAAGAAGCCATGCTGTTGTGAGCAAAAGATAGACTTGCAGTGGAAATAGAGAGAGTCGTAGACAATGCTTTCAAAGAGCTTGGGAATTGAGGAAAGCTTGGCTATAGACCGGTAGTTAGCAACATCGTTTTTTAATCCTTTTTTTATGAATATTAAATATAAAGGAGTCTTTCCATAACGTTGGAAAAATGGCTTGAGAGAGTGAGAGACGAAAAAGCGCTGAAAGTGGCTAACATAAAGAGTTAGCACATTTTTTTAGTAAAATGGCAGGCAAACTATCGGGACCAGGGGAGAAATCATCTATAAGGAAATTTAACTTTTTGGCCACAATATCGACAGTTAATACGATTGAGGCGAGGGAAGTGCGTGGGGTACCTTTTAAGTAATTAAAAAAATCATAGTCAGGTTCTTGAGGGTTATCAATGTACGATTGACTAAAAAATAAGGCAAAAAGGTTTTTGATTATTTTGGGGTCGGCAGATGTCGAGTCGAGAAATTTGAAAGCAGAGGGAAAGCTGTCGGATTTACGTTTAATGTAAATAAATTGGTAGAAGCGTCTCGGATCCAAAATCAGGCTATTTTGCATTCTATCAATGTATTCTTGGTAAAGGAGTTCGCACAGAGAAGAGAAGCGTTGTTGAGCTTGCTGGTAGTATAAGAAGTCGAAACCCGACCTGGTTCTTAAATATGTTTTCCATAATTTATTTCTCTCGTTTCAAAGGTTTGGCAGTTCTTTATTGTACCAGGGAGGGGAGGAAGAGACATTTTACGCGGAACGTAAGGGACGGCCTGAACGAGGCAGTTAAAGATAGACGTGTAGAAAAATCGCAAGGCGATATCAATTCAGATGTTTTTGTACAAGAAGGAACTAAAATCAATATTGTTGATAAGATTATTAAGATAATCGAAGTCAGCGTTACGGAAGTTGAAAAAAAAAGAATGTTCGGACAACACTGAGTCATTATCGTATTGAAATGCGAATATAAGGGAAAGAGGGGGGTGGTAGTGGTCGAGGGTAGAGAGTAGATGAGTGCTTTCGGAAACAAGGGAACAAGGGGCATCTGATGAGAAAATTAAGTCGAGCTGTCTACCTAAGTTCTTAGTTATACCACTAACCTGACTTAGACCAAGGTCAGAGAATCTTTTCAGAGGAGGAATTTATAGGCACAAAGGACAATTCATCTTCAGATGGATTCCATTGAAGTTGTGGGAGGTTGAAGTTACCGACAATAATTAAGTCATCAAGAGTGTCTGTGACTGCAAACAGGGAGTCGATTTCATCAACAGCATGTTTATAAGCTAGGGTAGGTTGGAAAGGGCGGATATAGAGTGTTGCGGGTACTATATCGGGTAATATATCTTCAGAAATGTTTCGAATAGAAACACGTGTTGCAGCCAGGTCACCGCTTATGTCATTGATTTTTGACAAAGCATCGATAACTAATGGAGGCACTTGACATGATGCAGACGATTTAAACCGAGAGGAAGATTGAAGAAGAGAATCGAGGTCAGCACGGATAGAGGAAATATTTTTGTTTAGACACATAAAGGGATTAGATGCGGGTATAGAAGCAAGAGTTGACTTTATAGACGCAAAAGTTGAATTTATAACAAGTTTCAGGTCATCAGAAGCACTAGCATTTTGTTCGAGGGTACGATTATTAGACAGAAAAGCAATTTCTTTTATGACCGAAGTGTGCATCTCGAGGCAACGTTTTAGGTAACTTTCAACGGTATTTATTAATAATTCGATGTTCTTTGAAAACTCATCAAGGTTATTTAATATGGCTGTGACGTGTTTATGGAAGGTATCATTATCATGAGAGATTCAGTTAATAGATTCACTTAGGCACTTAACGGAGAGCAATACGTGGGATAGAGATATATCTTTGCATTCGTCACAATAGAAAACATTGTTATAAAGGTATTCTTTTAGGTGGGGAATGGATCTTTTGCTTAAACCGTTGCAAATTCGGTGGTACGATTTTCCACACACGCCATGGCAAACCACACGATCAGCAATTTTACCGTCGACGGTACAATTCGAAAAATCACAGCAGTTATCCATTGTCAATGATTTATTATGAGTAAAGGAGAATTGGGTCAACAATTTTTTTTTTTTTTTTTTTATTATTATTAACTTCCCATAGGGAGTTATTGTAATCGGTCCGATTTGTCAAATTGAAATTTTTGACATTTCTCGACGTTTCAAGGTCCCTAGAGCCTATATCAATCATTTTTAGAGAGATGTCTGTGTGTGCGTGTGTACGTACGTTCGTACTTTCGTACGTTCGTACGTTCTGGTACCATTTTTCGTCGTCGATATCTCAAGAACGAGTAGAGATATCGACGTGAAATAAATTTTGTTTTACAGATAATAACTTCGAAAGAAGCTGAAAGGGCGTTTATTAATATTCAATCAGTCGTTTTTTTACTATAGCAGTTTAAAAAAGAAGTGAAAATTTTGGTTGGGCTCAAATATCTCACGAACAAATAATAACATTGACTTGAAATAAATTTTATTCGACACATTATGACGTCATACAAATTCGATATGAATTTGGAAAAAAATCAACATACCGTTATTTTTTAAAATCAAAAAAACTAAAAAAAAAATTTTTATAACTCGAATATCCTTAGATGGAAAAACGATATTAACTTTAAAATAATTTTATTTTACGAAAAATGTTGTTTTTGACTACTGGTGAAAATTTCAAAAAAATTCAATTTACAGTTTTTTTACAAAAAATTAAAAACTACAAAAAATTCTACCAAAAATTGGTATAAATTGTCTTTCGACTCAAATTTCTCAAAAACGGGTAACGATATTGACTTCTTGTTTGTTTTATTTTCTACATAACATAATTGTTAGCAACTGATAAAATTTTGACAAATATTGAATGCGCAGTTTTTTAACAAAAAATCAAAAACTGTTAAAAATTCTAAAGAAAAGTAGTTACAATTGTATTTCAGCTCGAATATCCTTAGAACGAACAACGATTGTGCCTTCTAAAATATTTTATTTTATACATAGTACAATTTTTTATGAACGGTTAAATATTGACAAATTGACAGTTTTTGACAAAAAATATAAAAAAAAATAAACTAAAAAGTGGTAAAATTTGTTTTTCGACTCGAATATCTTGAGAACGAGCAATGATATTGACTTTGCCATTAGGTATTTAATTTTATACATAATAAAATTTTTTCAGCGGGTATATATTTGATATATACTTAACTGACATTTTAAACAGAACTAAGAAAATTCCACATTCGTTTAAAAAACGCGTGGAAGCTTACCTCCTGGGTCAAGTGGAAACAACTTATACATCAACAATCTCTATAATATACATATGTGCATTTCGTAAATCTCTTTAAATAATTAAAATGCTTTTCAATCTCAAAAAATGATTGTTTGAATTTAACAGCTAAAGTTTGTTTCGCAGAAAATTTGGTTATTTGAAAAAAAAAACTAAATATAAAGTTTTCAAGATCACAAATGGGAAGTTATCAGTGTGGGTCGCACCCAGCCTCTTTTTTTGATTTTATTTTAAAGGGGTCAGTTAATGAATGATTGAATGAAGGTCAGATATTTTTTAAACAATTAAACAAAATTTTATAAGACTTGGGGAGCTGAACAAAAAGGCGGCTGCACTTGAAGACGAGCGAATGGTGTAGGGGAGATAGGTGAGCCTTTCCTTTCAAATCCCCTCCCACTTACTTCAAGCTTACACTGTGTCTCTGACGTATAAAGGGTACATAAAATCCCCTTGTGTGCGCGCTAATTATAAAAAAAGGATGATGGTATCATAGCAACAAGAGGAAAATTCTTTGGGCTGTGGATATATTCATAGGTTTTTTTGCATAGGTCGAATTTTTGATGTATGAAGAAGAAGAAGTATATCTAGATATACCTATATTATTTTCAATTTTCAAATAATTTCGTACATACATAATATCTGATTTGATTTTGTGAAACTTGATGAGAGTAACGTAATATATAAAAAATTTTCATAGCTCATAGGTTTTTACCTTTTTTTAATTTTCATGTAAATTTTTCGTAGTTCTCAAAGAAATTTAAAATTTCATGTGAATTTCCGAGAAATTACATGGTTTTTTAAATTTCACATGAATTTTCAAAAAAAAAAAAGCACGGAACTTTAAAAAGCACGTAGTTTTCAAAAAAACTTATTTAATTTTACTATTATAGGTGAATTTTCAGTAAATTATAACTTTTTATAAACTTCACGTGAATTTTTAAAAAACAGTTTTAAAAATTCTTGAGTAAATTTCATTTTAATTTTCAAGTCCTAAACAAATTTTAAATACCACGTAAATTTGAAAACATTTTATCACGGTGATTTTCATTTTTTTTAAGTTAATTAAAAATTTCATGTAATTTTTTAAAATTCTCAAGTAAATTCGAAATTTTACGTTAATTTAAAATTTTCAACATAATTCAAAATTTACTTCAATTTTCCATAGCAATATCATAATTTTGAAAGTAAGTTGACGTGTAGGTATTTTGAAAAGTTTTAAGTAGGTAAACTTTAAATTGTATGTCGATTTTCAACTAGCCAGTTTATATTTCTAAGATCTCTGAGAATATTCTCAGTGAAAATGACAGAGATTTAAAATGAAATATAAACAACTTTCTCAAAGAAATAAAAATTGTTCTGCCATCTTTCATAAATTTGAAAACAATTTTATTCCATTGAAACGTTTTTGTGTTTGTATAAACGAACAGTAAAGAAAACCTGTCACTTTGTAAAATTGAGAAATCGAATCCCAAATTTTTTATTCTGAGTTTTGACAGTAGAATTGAGAAATTTGTATTAGAATTTTTGTTTATATTTCTGAGAATACGAAGATCTCTGAGATCTTAGAAATATAAACTGGCCAATTGTATATGAAATCTACATATATATATACAATTGCCATATTCGTTGTATATAAATTTATATACAATGGCCTTGGTTCAACTTTTTAATTCACCGATTTCTATAGATTGGCTGTGGTTCAACTCTGGTTCAAGCATTAAATTAACTGTTATCATACAGCACACCTGTGAACCAGAGCTAAACCCCTGGACTCTGGTGCCTCTGTGCAACTGTACCTAATGGTTTTTTATTTTCACATCTTCCAACTTTTTCTTCATCCGTGTTTTTACCCTAAAATTAAATGGTACCTTACTTCACATGCAGGGGGGCTGCAAGCAACACGTGAAATGTCAAAACATTTAGAGAAAAGAAAACATAACCAAACTGTTCTATGTGCAAGTTGTTCGAAATAAACAAATCATGCAGACTATTCGTGAATTTACGCGTAAAACAAAACGTGGAAATATATTAAAAGTACATCAACTGAAAATTAAAAAAAAAACCTTAAACAAAATAACGTAATTTCCTTTTCAGATTGTTCGAGAGCACTATCTCCGTGACGATTTGGGATGTGGCTCGCAGCTGTGTAAAATTTGTCATCAACATGAATCCGAACTCCTGTTAGGAAAAAATGCCAAATCAAAGACTTCCCTATTTGATTTCCCTCATTATTTACTTCTCGACACTAATGTGGTTTTGGATCAGATAGATGTGCTTGAGGAAGATGCAGTTTGCAATGTAATTGTTCTCACCACTGTTCTGCAAGAAGTAAAACACCGCAGCTCCTCTGTATATAATCGGTTTCGAGATATTTTCAACCATGCTGCTAGGAATTTCTATGTCTTTGTCAATGAACATCACAAGTAAGATCCGTGGTTAATTTATTAAATTATATTTATTAAATTATTTTTGGTCGGGTAGGGCTTTTACTTGACTTTTTTGGCTTGATACCTGTTTACTTTGCCGTAACACTAAAAAAAACTGAATAATTTTCCCTTAGGCCTATAGTCAAGGCCCGCCAAGAGATGTCACCATGTTTTTGCGGCTTTTTTTTTAAAATGAATACCAGCTTCGTTTAAAAAAAAACCGATAGTCAGCGAACAAACTTTTCACGTTGCACCGGTTAGAAAATTCACTTTTTTAAATGCATTTTGTGCTAAATTTACCAAACAAGTCATTGAAATCTCAGACAGTGGGTCCCGTAGGTCGTGCATACTAAAATTGGTACTTAAATTGGGCTTTTGATATTTTTTACCAAATTAAACAAGAGTGTTCAGTCTCGTCAGCATAAAAAAATCTTTCCGATCAATAGGTTGGAAAAGAGAGTATTCTTAGGTTTCATTTGATTCTCCATACATAGAAACCATTTGTGGGATAGGTAGACTTAGCTCAAAACAAAAACAAAAAAGTGTATACAGTGTAAAAAGCCTTGTCCTACCATCCGTTTTATTTATGTACTACAGCTATCGGCAAATTTCTAATAATATGTATAAAGAAAATTTACATGTGTCACACACTTCAAATATACTGTAAATTTACAAGATTTTTTAATTAGAGTGTTTGAAGCAATTTTATAATTGATTTAATTAGTGTTTTTTAAAGTTTTCCTTATCCATTTTTTTAGAGCAACTTACAAATTTTGTAATGACTTAAAAAAGTTTGGCATTGTTTACATTCCACAGCAGTTCCATAATTTTTTCATATACATGATGTCCCGTATTTAATAAAAAACAATGCAACTGATTGAGAAATAAAATATAGATATATGTATATAAGTTCTAACGATTATTCAAGAATATTTAAAAATTAGAATCCTTTATTCGTGCAATTGGTAATCAGGCAGATGGAAGGAGCGTAATACATAATATTTAACTTTTTTACATAAAAAACTATACCTACTATGGAGACCACAAAAAACATTTTTTAATTAATTTTCTGAGCAAGGTTATCCGTTAATTACGCATCACCGATATACTATATTATGTGTATACATATTATACAGGGTGAATCACATATAATATGTTGTATACAGGGTGAATCATGAGCAGTGCGCCAAAATGCTAGGGCGTGTAGGTTGCGTTGAGACAAGAAAAAAAGTCGTATGGGAGGGGGGCCTATCCCCCCCGTTTAGCCGGGATGGGCAATTTTCGAAAAAAAATTTACTTCGACTACAAATGGAAAAAAAATATTTAAAATCAACGACTTCATCCACAATGCTGTGCGATACCATTTTGAAAAGCCAAAAACTTCTTAGTAAATAAATCTATTCTATTTTTTCAAAATTTTACGTAATTAAGTGATAATAGACCTCCCCCTCCCATACGAATTTTTTTTTTTGTCTCAACTCAACCCAACGCCCCAGCATTTTGCACACTGCACATGACTCATCCTGTATATGCCGAAATGTTGAAATGTTGAAATTTTACAATTTACTGTTAAGACTGTTGATTAGGCAATTTAATGATTTTGTTTAGCACAAAGGCGTTTGTTCAGTTAAACAAAAGAATCAGAGGAACAGAAGAAATTGTTTATACTTTTGTAAAGGGTGTTTTTTTTTTAAAGTTACAGAACTTTGAAATGAAATAAAACAAGGATGAATTTTTAAAATTGACATGAAATTGAACTTATTGCTAAGATGATATATGGGCATTATGTTTAAATATGATTTCTGGTATATGATCACCACGGCTGGCTCGGACCTAATTTAATCTGGAGGTTCAATTTTAGATAACTTTTTCCAACTTTTTTTTGTGTTCGTTGTGGTATAAGTTAAATAAAAGATTATAAAAATTTGTAATCACAGTAAAAGTAGGTATTCTTTATTAGACTTGATATTGCTTGTTACAATGACAATGTGTGACTGACTATACTTAAACTAACTTACTAACTAATTAGCCTAGAAGAGTGAGAGAGACATATAATTCATACAACATCTCCTTTTGAGGACAAAAACAAACTATAAGAATTCATTACACAAATTGTTGTTAAACCTTAAATTTATATTAATAAAAAGAATAATTAATGGAACTGAAAAATAAACTTAACTAACTTCATGTTAATTCAACAATAATTATTAAATTATAATTTACAGTTACAGTTTAGAGTAATTTTTTTTTTATTATTACTTTATCATTAAAATTTTATTAAACTCAATTTTCTTTCTTTTTTATATAAGTAAAGATTAAGTTCTATTTAATAATTCTATTTACATTTTCCTTAATTTTTTTTATATTTTTGTATATTTTTGTATATTTTGTTACATTTTTTTCATATTTTTTTTATATTAATTAAGTAAAATCTAACAAATGAAATAAATAATAATATGTAAATCTCTTAGGCGGAGTTGTTTTCCTGCCGAACCTAGTTGTGCTTGAGGAAGGCAGAATTTCCTCTGTGGGTGAGATTTCCTCAACCTCATTTAGAGCAGGAATTGGATTTGATCCTTTTTCAGATTTTGTGTCCATTATATGTTGCCTATTTCTGTAAGTGTTACCTTCGTTATCTTGAATAATATTAGACTTAGGCTCTTGGCATTTATTTATAACTATACCAGGAGTCCAATACGTCGTAGGAGTTTTCTTGTAGTGTACCTTTTGCCTTTGGCCAACCGATTTTAATGTATTTTTTAACTTTTGAAAGAACATCGTCATTATTCCTAGCTTCTTTGATGTTTTGTAACCTTTCTTTTGAAACAGACAACATTGAAATCAATAGATTGCAATGAAGTGTTAAATCATTATCAAACTCAGTGTTTCTTCTGACAATGGCGCTCTGGAAGGGGTGTCAGTGGTATACATTATATTTCCCAGGCTTGTGAACTAACTGCAAATCATAAGACTGTAAACGAAGCATAAATCTTTGAAGACGTGCGGGGACTTATCCTTTTGTAAACAATGAAACGAGCGGTTTATGATCACTGATCAGTCTCGACAATGACACGCTTTCCATAAATATATTGATGGAATTTGACACACCCAAATAGAATGGCAAATAGCTCTTTGTCAATTTGAGCATAATTTTACTGATTCGATTTCAGAGTTGCTGAAGCATAAATGATTGGGCTATTATCGTGCGATATCACTGCGAAATATTTTGAACTAATTAATTTGGATTTTGTCTCGTCAATATTTGGAAAAACAAAATGTGCTCCGAGAATGGCTTTGTTGAATTGACCCACTCTATAAGGTTCTTCAACTTCAAGAATCAGTTTTGATCAATCAATCGTAGGAATTATATTTTTTTGAAGTTTCAAATGATATTTATTTTTTAAAACAACTAGACCACTAAACACTTTACTATAATTTTCTATAATTGATTTGCAACAAACACTCGTTGAAGAATTTATATCTAATACATTTTTAGAATAAGCTGAAATTTTAGAATTAGGTTTATTAATGCATGCAAGTTTTATTTCATCTACCTTATTTATTAATTTAAGTTTAATGCAAGAGTCTAGGCCTAGAACTGCATGACACTTCAGGTCCAAGATATGAAATGGAATCGAATATTATTTATCTTTGTATAAACAATCCAACATTGTACAGCCGATGACGGCTGAATGTCATAACCCGAGTTGATGATGATGTGAACTGTGCAAAAGAGCAGCGTATTTGATTGAATTGGTACATAACGTTTGCTTGTGCTCCGATATCAACAAATATGCCAGTAGCGTGGAAAAGATGGTATGCAAATTTCCAAATATTTCTTCGTGATTCCAGCTTTTCTAAGTCAGATTAAAGAAAAGTGGATCTACTTCTTCACCACATGGATCCAGAGTCTCTCGAAATTTTTCATTCATTTGATCTGGGTCTTGACACAGTCAAATTCGATGAACTTGTGGAGAGGTTTCTTGCAAAAAGTCAACATTGCTATGGAGAGACACAAATTCTTCACGAAGGACCAACGAGTTGGTGAATCAATAGATAATATGTTACGGCACTTATGAATTTAAGTCTTTCCTGTAATTTGATATGATTCGGGAAGATTTGATAAGATATATTTTTGTGTGCGTACTAAATAATAATTGGACCAACATAAAGGAGCGCCTCTTAAATGAAGGTAAATAAATATATGATAGCGAATCATAGGCACTTGTTCTGGGCGGTGGTGGCGTCGTCGGTGATGGCGTCGTCGGTGGTGGCGGTTTTTTTTTTTTTCTTATGAAAATCTTATGAAAATCGGGATCGACACAATTTGAAAGCTTTGTTCAGGCCTAAATATAATAATGCTGAAATGCCAGACCAAAAAAAACGCAGTTAAAAAAGTGTTGCCAACTTAAAATTCTATACCTCTAAGAAAACACCAAAGACCATAATAAATGAATATTTTATATCTTAAAGTATAAGGTGTCGGTAAAAACCTTCGGAAACATAACTTAATTGATTATAAAACGATTTGAAAAGGATTCAGTCGATAATAAACCTTTTAAAACAGTTTCTCTAATACAAATATTTTGCTTACAACAAACATTGTTTTCAAAAAGTATTTACTTATGTTACGGATGAAAATGAGTCCGTGCGAATTTTAATCAGTAAAATTGTTGAATACTTTTTAAAGCAAACTTATTTGTGGATTAATTAATTGGATCGATGTTAAAACAATGCAATCAATTAAAAAACTAATTCATTCTTTTCTAACGTTTCTCCGGTTTTTTCCGGCTTCATCAGGGGCTTAGATTTATTAATTCTTGAGAAAACAAAATACAAACAAAGTTTTGAATAAATAAAAATAATGAAAACATAATAATATTTTGATTTTGATTTAACTAATTTTAGTGATTATATGAAACTATTGCACTTACTTTTGATACTATTGAATTTATATTTATAGTTATTGTTTTTCATTTAAATTTAATTATCTTTACAAAATTGTTAAACATTAAAAAGTACTAAAACACATCTTATTAACAAACAACATATTTAGAACTAATATCACAGCTTAGAATCTGATATGGCAACACTATAAGTAGCACTTATGTCATCAATGGGTGAGTTCAGTCGACGAAGGGACTGCAAGGCAAAGGCAATTTTCTTGTCTCTGATTGGCCAGCTGTCAAAAAGTTTCCTGCAAATGCAGGTGACTTTTGACGGGATAGTAAGGGAAGACAAATCTCCCTTCATTTCAATTGCAGTCCCTTAATTCTCCTGAACGTACCCAATGTCTTCTTTGTGGTTCATCGTTTTATTTATTTTTTGTTGGATTCGAAGGCTTTCCAAAGTGAACCGTGTGTTAATCCCATTGAATAAGTAGTACAGCAAGAGGCATACCGAGAAAAAAGTGAAGTAGTTTTCATAATTGTGTGAGTTACACAAACACAAATGCATTGAAACAGGGTTGGAGTGAAGGTGGACGGCTATTTGCTGGGGCGCCGAAAGGAATATTTTTCTGAGTTTTTTTCTGGGTGGTTTTGTAAAAATTTGTGCAGCTAGAAGTACTGGAATATGATTGTCATTTTCTCAGAAGTATTTATTCAAATACAAAGGAGCATAGCTATTACTGTAAGCCTTAAAAGAATTTTTTTTTTTTAATTTGGTTAAATTTATTCGATCAAATAAATATTTGAATGAGTTTTTTTTTTTTTTTTTGGATTTATTGCTGGCTGGATTATAATATCGAATAAAGTATACTTGAAGTAATAAAATTAAACTTACCTCTTACAGGAACCTGAAAATTTTAAATGGATAAATGAAAATATAGTTTTTAGTTTTATGTATAATTTTAATGAAAAAAAAAACTACCACCGATATTTTCCTTAGTCAAATACATAATTTGAAATCACAATTTATTTAATACATACATAGCTATATTCCTCTGAAGTGAACTGTTTTTGTCAATTTAGTTCTAAGTTCAACTCAAGAATTTCCATCCACTTTAGTGCTTTCCATTCATCTTTCAGAAATCTTGAAAATTATTAAATTAGTAGAGCCTTTTTTACTTAAACAAAATCATCACAACTGGACACAAATACTTCTTGACGAAAATACAAAACCGACATGATAGACAGGGACAATCGCAGAAATATTGAAAATACGTAGTATATTTCCAAAACTAAACCGCGGAAAAATAACTTTACACTACGGGCGCTTAACGCTCCTTAGCGCCTTGCCATCACCAACAAAAACTTATCCGTCCCTGTACAAAAATTTCTCATTTGACATTACAAGTTCATTTGTGCAACATGATTAAAGTATATTTTTATTTTAAACAATATTGCTATTTTTATCTTAAAATACCATGAAATAACAATATAAAAGTATTCTAAGATAACGTATTTACCAAAATAACATCACTTTAAGTTACTTTTTGTGGAATATGAGCCAAGACTTACTTGTGAAATGAAAACTTTTTGTTTTTCCGGTTATACAAGTTTTTACAACTTTTCACGCAGCACCTCATTTTGATTTATATTTTAATAATAATATGCCTCAATTTTCAACACAAATTGGTTTTTATTTCACTTTTTTATTAGTTTTGTAGTACGTTTTTCACTTTTTTAAAATCTTTCTACTTCACAACACTAACTCTCAGCAAGGCAAAATGACAGATGAGGTTCATTTTTTTTTTTTTTTAATTTTAATACTTCACTCACGTACACTGTATATGTGCCAAAAGCCTCTTCCTCTATTTCTTATAACTGGAAGACGGTTAGCTTACTATAAGCTCACCATCTTACACTTTACCACCTTGCCGTTACCCAATCTCAGCACTGCCACATCCACCCTTCATTGTAGTAGGGGAGCCCAGGGTGCTAAATCGGGATTTACTCGAGCGTCATTGAGACCTACTGGATTGCGAAGCTTAAATTATAGGAAGAAAAAAATGTTCTATGTATATACACTTTTATCAGTGGGGGGAGCGGCTATAAATTTTTAAAAATGTAAAAAAAAACTGTTGCACGGATATACTCGAGCGCGTCAGATATTGATAGCATCCATGATTTTCGTATTTTTGAACATGTATGAATGTTAATCTGACTGTTTCCATGGTGGGGGTGGTCGTACGTAAGGGTTGAAAATGAAAAAAAAAAAAATGTAATCGAGCGCGTCAGATTTTCTGAGGGGGTGTTAAGTGAATCTTAAAAAAAGCTCTTACATAATAATCTGACGATTTGGATGTGACCCAAACTTGCGGCCATTATTTGAATGTGCAAAAAAAAATCGCCATTTTGAAATACTCGAGCGCGTCAGATTAAGTTATATACGGTTCATCTATATACCCTAAACGTACTGTCTCATAATCTGACGATTATCTTAAGGGATTCGCCTAATCTGACAATTGAAACATTTTTTTTTTGAACTTAACAAAAATAATTTTCAATTTTCTCGAAAACATAAAATAATCTAGTTTTCAGTTTTTGATAAGGAATCAATAAGAGCACCGAATTCTATAAAAAAAATTATATTAAATCTTATGGTTTTGAGAAATTACACTTCAAACTTTTTTTTTTGTGTTTTTTTCTCGAATTTTGTGTTTGAAACTAATTTTTTCGAAAACTGTGCATACATTTTGCCTGATTTAAAAAGTGTCTTATAGTACTAAATACTGGCTGTAAAAAACAATATTAAACTTAACTGTAAGTATTACCGTTATTTTTTAATGATTTTTTTTTACTTTTAGTGCACTTTTCATAAAATTGCCCCTCCCGCCCAAACGGGGCAAGATAGACCCCCCCTCCCATAGTAAAAAATGCTTGTTTTGGACCCCTCTACAAAAAACCGTTATCAATTTTCGGCGCCCAAGTTATCGTACTCTCCCCCATTTTTGTAATGTTTCTAGTATAAATTTAACAGTTTTTTGTAAATTTGTTTCACCACAAAATACACACTTTTTGTTTATGTCACTCATAGTCAATTTTTTATTAATTTTAATTTACTAGTTTATATTGAAATCACAAAATAAATTAAGGCTTTGTGAACAATACTATCTAGGCGGTCAGCTGTCATGGCGTCATCCCTACTACACAGAAACCAGAGTAGGGACGGAGTGAGAGAGTCATAGATAGAGAAGAAGTGAGAAAAGAATAGAAACGCGGGGACGGGAATACAGACATCACATAGCTGCACCTTTGTATAGAAAAACTATAGTACTATCATGGTGGAAGTCGAATGGGGCGACATCTAAAGTGTGCCGGCAACCCTTACTCAATTTTTTTTGAGCAGAGCTTGTGGAGGCTTTAATCGATATTTATTGATATTTTTTGGATGCAATAATCCAAATAATAGTCTCCTCTTGCTCCTACGAACAATTTCCGATGCTTAAAGACTCCCAAATTTTAAAACTAAAATTTTGAAGCGCCATCACACAGGTCTCGGCAACATGAAAAAAAACTCGCCATGATAATACTATAGTTTTTATATACAAAGGTTGCACGCATTAAACTTTATCGATTGGTTTTTCTTACTTCGGCTTATGGAAATCGTCAGATTATATATTTTTCGTGAACGTTGAATTATTTCCTTTAAAATAAAAAAAAATTTAGCCACGCTCGAAAAAGTCGAGATGTCGTTTTTTTTTTACATGTTTGTAACCCACCTACTTCTTAACGTCAATCAAATATTGTCAGATTAGTGGAATATACAATTTTTAGCACGTAACTAACTCACCCTACCTTAATCTGACGCGCTCGAGAATTTCCGATGATCAATTTTTTTTTACTAATCTGATCCTTTATCCTTGACGGGCGGCCACATATACGGGGCTAATATTTGGTGGAGGTATTTAGCCGGGTACAAGGTACCTCCCTGTATGTTAATCTGCCGCGCTTCAGTAACTCCCGAAATCCCCTCTTGGGCTCCCCTACTATTGTATTCCTAGCAATCCATTAAATGTCCAAATAAATTTTCATCCCTTTCATTTTCACCAAAATGTTATAAAATCGTTGTATTTATGTGATAATTTATAAAAGAAAATTTTAAGAATATCCTATTATAAGCATAAAGAAATATATTGAAAAAAATTCTTCAAAAATGTTTTATCGCTAATTAAAATTTAATTTAAAAATATGGTTCTTCAAATAGCTCAATTGAGTTTTCAAAAATAAATAAAATTTTCTGAGTAAAAAAAATTTACAAAGTTCAAATTTTTCAATTTTCAAATAGCAAAGTATAAACAGATCTCATCCCTTATCATACTAATTGTATCTTATTTATTATTAATTTTTTTCTTGTTTATCTTTTATAAATGTCTAATCTTAATGTATTTTTATTTAATTTTTTTTTTTTTAATTCGTAGTTACTTTAAAATTAGCCTTTAAATTAGATAATCAATGCAAAAAAAAAACGTTAAATTCAATTCATACCCAGAATTTAAACTGGAATCAAAATTCTTTGTTATGAATTCTAAAGGTAAAATCTGTTGCCTACTTTTAATCAAAACTTCTCTTCCGGTTTCGAATTATCCGGTGAGAATATTATTTTGATTCCTTTCACTCAAAGTATGCTTTAATTATTTTTATTCGCAAATCTTAACTTTCTTGATGCATTCTTTTTTTGGTTCTAATAAAATCTAATTCCGAAAATTTTTTGTTTCTATATGTGAATGTATGTAGCAATTCCGATTAAAAATTCACAATCAGATAAAATCAATTGAATTATAATTATATATATGAACTAGCGGGCGCACCCCGGCTTCGTTCGGGTTGTCAACTTCCCAAAAAAATGAGAAAAAAATTATCCTTAATACCTTAAAATTTTAAAATTCTAGAACTTACCGGTTAAACTTAAAACTATCATTAATTGATGTTTAAAAAGCCAAAATGAATTAGGCAATAACTAATATGTTCTTATGAAAAACTCTATGGTCTTGGTTTTTTTCTTCTTCTGGACCGAGTTTCTTCGAAGATTTCTTTGATTATTCGTATGTAGGATGGAGTTTGTAAGATCTCGATTGATGGATTGGATGGATGGATTGATGGTTGAGTGGCAATCATGCGATGCTCATGTCTTCATCTTCAGAAGAATGTTTTTATTTTCTTCTTCTTGAGATTCTGGAACTTCGATTTTGATTTGATTTTGGTCGATTTTAAATAAATCGACCAAATCATGGAAAAACCAAAATTGTATATAATTGTATATAGCTTTCAACAATATGGTACAAAATTATTTCTTTTTTTTTCGTTGTATTTTGTGTAAATATCTTTTTCTTGAAGAATTGTTTAAATATTTAAAAAAAGCAATTAAAAAAATAAACTAAACTCATCCAAAGGTTATATAGGATACGCTCCATAAAATGATAGGCAATACTGAAAATCGGTTGTATTAGTCTAAGAGCCGGCAGCAAATGTTTGATGTGGAGGTATAACCAAAATTCATATGTATGTATGTGTACGTATAGATAACTTTATGCCAAATTCAAACGTCTTTTACGAATTTGGGGTCGACGGTGTAACCAACTTAATCAACATATGATCAAAAGAGTATGGTGCCCTGATGTCAAAAATCTCGGTGCAAGAAGTTTTACTCACAGCCCCTTGCCAGACTAATGCAAAGAAGTTCAAAAATCAACCTTTGAGGTGAAATGTATAATCACTCATCTTAACATGTGAACAATAAGGGATAGTGCCCTGATGTCACAAAATTCATTAAAAAACTTTAGATGACGTCTGGCAAGGTGAGGGCTGAAACCACAACGTCTTGCACCGACTTTTTGTCATTTAGGTGGTTAAATACCTTACGAAAAAGTAAAAATAAAAAGAATTTACCAATTAAACGTAATGATAATTTGTATTATAAATCCTTGTATCGTATCGAAATTTTAAAATGTATAAATTGAAAAAAATGTTCAATAACTAACTAAGCGAAAAGAATAATAAACAGGGCTTAACAATTGAAAGTTGTGGTAAACGTATCTTATAGATGCATGTACGTTTGTATATTCTTTCTCCTATTAATTTTTTTTTAAATCTATAAATTGAAAAACAAAGAAAAAAAAACAAATTGTTAATAACTAACGGAAAAAGAAGAATAAATTGGACTTACTAATTTAAAGTTATGGTAAACGAACGTACCTGTTGCTTATATCTCAATATAGCGAGTGTTGTTTTTGTATGCCCAACGTATACCATTGTTTTTTTTTTTTTTTTTGTTTTAAGCATTATAAACACGACCGTGTTCGAATGCAATGTTGTGTCAAAATTTCAAACAATCTGTGAAGAACTTTCGGAGATTAGCGGTTAGCACTGAATAGAAGTACTTCTTATTCAATGGCGGTTAGGAACAAACGAACATTTACATTTTCATTTATATATGTAGAATATTATTCCCAGAAAATTAAATAAAAGATATTACTTTAGTAGAAATCGGTTAGTGAACAGTGCCAGTTGTTGCTTAACTCAACTGTGTGTCTCTCTCGTGTCTACCTTCGGCTGCCTGAGTGCTAATTTGTACCTTTGTGCCAGGGTTGCCACCCATACGGCCATCCTGAAATTCGACTGCCCCAGTCGAAGGAATAACATCTTCAGCGTATTGATCATCATTTTCCTCAGAATCGGAATCAAACGTGCGCCATCGTTTCATGGAAACTGCTGCCGTCGAAGTTTGGTTGGGTCCCTCATGTTCTTCGACTTTTTTGACCACGTAGCGATCGTTACGACCGACCTTAATTATTTCATAGGGCCCAAAATACTATAATATACTATAATATCATATGAATGTGCTTTTTTTCTTTTTTGGTTGTAGGTTTTTCTGTTTTCTTCTTGTATTTTGTGTATTTGTATTTTCGCTTCCGCTCTTAACTGCTAACGGTCCTCCTCGAACGCAACCATGATCTCATCTTCAAGAAACTGCCTTAAATTAACGTAGTCATCCTTAGCCATTTTTACGCCAAAAATCAGCTCGAAAGGGGTTCTACCAGTGCTTCGTGAAACTGATGAATTTATGACGCACTGTACTTTGGGAATGAATTGGTGCCATTTCAGTGGGTTTTTAATGGAAAGCCGCGTTGATACTTGAATTATGGTTTTGTTCATCCTTTCTGCTTGTCCATTGCCTCTAGGGACACCAGTTGTCACTAGATGATGCTCGATATTTTTCTCCAAGCAATATGCTTCAAAGTCGTTAGACGTGAATGCAGATCCTTTGTCAGAAACAATTCGCCGAGGGTGACTAAAAACATGTGAGAGTAAGTTCAAACGGTTTATTACTTCGCTGGACGTCGTGCTTTTGACTGGATACACCCACATAAACTTGCAGAAGGCATCAACGATGACCAAGATGTAAAGATAATTTTTTGCTGTGGATGGAAGCGGCCCGAGATGATCAAGATGGAAAGTGTGTAATGGCTCATCCATCTTGGCAATGGGATGAAGAAACGACTCCTTCTTACCATTCTTTTTGCAGCGAGTATACAGGGGATGCAATTACTGATGACTTCAGCAATCTTGCGGTCCACCTGTGGAATAAAAAAATCATTTTTAATAAGTTTAGAAACCTTACCGAGACCAAAATGTCCCCTTTCGTGAAACTTTTAATTGATTTGCTTCTGCAGACTCTTTGGAACTACCAAAACGTAAACACCATCCACGAATTTATACAGCACGTCGTTTCTAAGATGATAGTCTTCGTAGGTACCAAACTTGGCAAGAATTTCTCTAATAGCACGGCAAAATTCATCCTTCAGTTGACCACTCTTGACTGCTTTCACAGACCCGTTCTCTATTGCGAAAATACTTGATGGTTAGACGGCGGCGTCGACGTGGCGCATAGATGCCCCAGATCGGTGATGAACTTGGCAATAAAACTCCTCTAACTGAAGTGCCCAATTTGCAATACGACTATTTAGAACTCTTTTCGCCATAGTGTCTTTAAACGCTTTGCAGTTAGTGAAAATATCAAATCTTAAACCCAGCAAGTAGATTCTCAATCGTTTAAGAGCTTTGACTATCGGGAGAACCTCTAGTTCATAGCTTGTAAATTTTTTCTCCGAGTCAGTTGTTTTAAAGCTTAGAAAAAAGACTGGATGGTACAGGCCGTCATCGTGTTTTTGGAAGAGTACAGCCCTAAGTACCTCCTTAGAGGCGTCGGTATGCAGCTGACTTTGTAAATTAGGATTGAAAAGTTTCAACACCAGCTCTTGGCAAAGCAACTCCTTCAATTTTATGTAGGCATTTTCATCAGAGGGCCCCATATAAACGTGGCATCTTGTTCACTTCTGACACCATGTAGAATATCATTTCCAGAAAATTAAATAAAATATATTACTTTAGTAGGTATAATTAATGATATTAAAGAAAAGAAAAGTAAGTGAATAACAATTATTAATTAAAAAAAGAAAAAAAATCGGTTAGTGAACAGTGCCAGTCGTTGCTTAACTCAACTGTGTGTCTCTCTCGTGTCTACCTTCGGCTGCCTGAGTGTTAGTTTGTACCTTTGTGCCAGGGTTGCTACCCGTATATGTATATATATATATAGATTGTAAGCTTTCTTAATTGCAGGTTTGGTATAGAGCTTTTAATGTTATTTGTTGGTTCTGTTGTCTAGGTAGTGCACCGCTCCGATGTTGGCATTCAATTTTAACTTTGCTGGTATGATAGAATTTTACCTATTTAGAAAGATTAAATTTGAAAGTAATTTTAAATCAAAAATATTGCTGTACAAAATAAAACCTAGTTAAATTTCGGATAATTTATGATCTGTTTTATTTATTTCGTATTTAGTTTAATTTACTCTTATTAATAAGTAATTTTTCGGATTAGACGCGTTATTTAAACATAAAGAGTGCAATTTAGAACTCACCCCGGACGTTTCGCATCAAATTGCATTGAGCATGGTCACCGGGAAACTGCTGTTGATATGTTAAATATTAGATTGGCTGCGCAGGTTGTAGCGGTGCGTAGACCATTCTATCTCTTCATGTTGTTGTTGTTGAGGTGCAGGTTGTTGGGAGCAAACGACACACAGGGTGTTTTGATATTAATTGGGGATGCCCGTGTGATGTTTATGACAGGGTCCCACGCTCGACAGAGTTTAAAACTGTCGTCGATTGAAATTTTGATAACGTTTGATTTCAATTGCCTCACGTACCAACGTGGGACATAATGTGTTTTATGAGCTAAAACATTTGCTTGGTCAAAAAGAATCCATTGAGGTTCATTTTGGTTGTCCAAGACGTGCTCACAAATTGTCGACTTTTCCCGCTGCTTTTTGCTCACAGCACTGATGTGCTCCGTGTAGCAATACTTCTTTGCGTTTGTCCAACATACGAAGATCCACGCATATAGGCCCGGTGTTTGGAGGGGAAATTGATCCTTTGGTGACGAAAGATAGTTTTTTCCCTTTTTTGGTGCTATAAATATTGATTTTACTCCATATCTTTTTAGAATTTTACCAACTCTATCTGTCACATCCTTGACGTTCGGTAAGAAAGCTTTTATTGTTCTTTTCCTGTTGCGCAGCTGGCTTCCATGTTCAGTGCTTTTTGGAATAGTAATTTGCTCTCAGAATGTTGTCAACAAGACTCAACTCAGCCGTCAGATGGTCATTGTCGCATATTCTATGCGCGCGCTGAAATAGCGTCGAAAGTAGCATGTAGGTGTCTGTTTGTGTGTGTTTCTTTGCGATAGACTGTGTGTCCTAATGTTCCATCCATTCGCCTTGTCACTTTTACATCCAATCAACAATTGTATTGTCTTTTTCTTTTTCCATTGTTTATCTGATTTTTGGATGTTGTGAGTTAAGATGTTCCAAGAGACTCACATCTTTTTAAAATGCAAAACGTGTCATCCACTTACCTCAACCATATTTTAGGATTTCCTGCAAAATTGCTCAGGGCTTTTTCTTCAAAATACTCCATCCACAAATCTGCTACAAGGGGAGCTAATGGTAAGCCCATAGCAACGCCATCAACTTGCAAATAGAAATTATTGTTTCAACAAAAATACCCTGATGACAAACAAAACTCTAAAAGCGGCATATACCTATTTGTCGTTACTGCCGGATGTTGAGATACTCTCACGGATGACAGTCAGGACCTCTTGAAAGAGTACATTTGTAAAAATAGACTCAACTTCAAAACTCACCATGACTTCATCCTCTTCGAGTTCTAAGCTACCAAGAATCGATACAAAGTGGGCAGAATCCTGTACATACATGATGTTCATTTGACCCAACTAAAGGTTTGAAAACGTCAACTAAATGCTTCGCTAAAAGATAACATAGCGCATTTATTTAGCTCACAATGGGTCGCATCGGATACCCTTCTTTGTAAATTTTAGACAGCCCAGGGGTAAATCTGCCGAAAAATCCAGATCTGCAGATTTGATTTTAATGTCGTTTTCAATTGGCAATCCGGAATTGGTTTTAGATTCGGAATCCCAATTGAACAGTTTTTTTCGATTCTGAAAAATTTGAAGTTTGGTGTGACTGTATTAGTATTTCAAGCAACTTCACAGTTCGCACAATTTGTAGATTTAAAAAGATATGACATTTATCAAGTGTGACATTTAAATCTTTGAATGTGTGAGCAGAGATGGCAGAGTAGTTTACGTCAGTTAATCTACGTGGTTAACTACGCGTAGTTAATCGGGTTAACTACACGCCTGATTTGTTTCATTTACTACCTACATTTGTTACGTTTGCTACCTTCACATAAAACGTTAGATTTCAAAAAAATAATAGAGACTACGACTAGCTAGTA
This sequence comes from Syrphus vitripennis, assembly GCA_958431115.1. NCBI lineage: Eukaryota > Metazoa > Arthropoda > Insecta > Diptera > Syrphidae > Syrphus > Syrphus vitripennis. The sequence goes on from OY288108.1 coordinate 65,786,364, forward strand.
GCGGCCGGTGACGACGAAGACAGTTTCTTTTTCTTTAAATTTACAGTTTTCAATATTTCAAACTACATTTTGACGTCTAGCGCTACGTCTGCTACATTTAACTACGTTAACTACATTTAACTACATAAACTACCTCATTTATGTAGCAGACGTAAAAAATGTAGTAAATCAAAAAAAATCGCATTTCTGCCATCTCTGTGTGTGAGTGATTCTGTTTTTGCTTCAGATTTCAAATCCAGAAGAGAAATTCTCTCCTTTTTAGAATCAGAACTGTCACTTTTGGCCAATTGAACGCATTCAGAATGCTTTTTTCTGCTTCCAGATTGCCAATTGAAAACGACATAAATCAAAAATAAATCAATTTATTTTGCCCCATGGAATGCAAAAACAGGGAAAATCTGATCTTTGACTGATCTGGATCAAAAATAAATTGATTTATTTTACCCATGGAAAACCCCATTACATTCATTGTTGATGGTGTTGTTGCTCGTCTTAAAAAACCGCTACGTCTTGTCGAATTGTTTCAGCATCGATGCTGTTGAATTTATTGCGCGAGATGTTCTTCTACACTACCTATGATGTTCTCGACTGGCATAAGTCGTTGAGTGGGTGCAAAGTTCAAACCTTTGCTAAGAATGCTCGTGGCTGCTGCACTCAAGTTAAAGTTTGAGGTGTTGACAACGGCTCTTGTAAGATCGATTGCGTTTACCTCTGGGTATTTAGCTTGCGCGTTGATGAGTTTATAACATTTTTGTTGTTGTTTTTGAGTGCACAGTTGTTGGATATTTGTTGCTTGCATACAAGTTATTCTATCGCACACTATAAAATCCTTTGAGCCTAGAACACATGCAAGGTGTTGATGCATATCATTTAGCTTTACCGAGATAGCATTTAATTCACTACGATGGGAGCTAATCAATCTAACTAATAACATTTCACTTGCCGTTTTGAGAACTTTCTCTGAATCATTATACTGCCGTCCTAAGGAGAAAGGCCGTAATGGCCAAAAATCAAAAATTGAGTTTGAGGCATTTTTGAAAACGTTTAAGAGTGCGTCATTTTTGTGTAAAAAAAAATTATAAATTCTAACTGTAAAAGGCTCAAAATCACTTGTCAAAATGGACACATATCCATTTTCTGCTCTTTTCCTAAGCAAAAAAGGCACATATGCCATTTGCTAAGTAAAAAGCACCCATATGCTAACATGAATCATTGCTTATGTGTCTTTTTTGCTTAGTATCTTAGAACTTCATTGGTTCATACGCCCTTTTACCCATAACCCACTAGGATTCTAAAAAAAAATTATTTTGTGTTTGTTAGGTTTTAGTTTTATACCCAAAATAAATATAATTTTGTTTTTAGAAAATTTGAAAAATGTTTCTTAATTTATTTAATTCCGCTTCAAAAAAAAAAAAATTAAAGCAATTTTTTAGGTATTTTAAATATGCCAACAAATTGCATCTCCATTTCATATGTGTTTAATAAGCAAAAAGGGCGTAAATCCATTTTATCTTACAAATAACCAAAATAACTTAAATTCATTATTACCAAAAAATAACATAGTATTTTTTATTAACAAATCATTTTTTAAATAAAAAAAAAAATATTTAAAGGTAAGAAAACCAAAAACACTAAAATGCATTTACATATCTCAAAACTACAAAAATGGAGATACGGCCTTTTGGCTTATGACGGCAGTATATGTGTCGAATAGGTTTGAGTTTAACACAGATGGGTAGCACGTCACAATCACGGCATCTTTTAAGAAAAGCTAAAGCACTAAGAAGGCGCGCGCCTTTTACCCGAAAGCTCCTGAACTAGCGAAGGCATTTATGTATTGCCCCTCCGTATGGGATAACTGTATAACTTTTAAGGTTTTCGCGGTTGTTTGACATAATTAATAAGTAATTTTTACTTTTAAACATAAAGAGTGCAATTTAGAACTCACCTCGAAGGTTTACTCTACTTTGTTTTGTTTTCTAATCTTTTCCTTTTTTTCTCTCTTTCTTTTCTTTTTTTCTTGTTTTTGTGAGCTTTAGTATCTAAGTTTGTAAGTTAGATTTTTTTTAATTTAATATAGAATTTAAATTTAATCAAGAATTTATGTAAATAAATGTAAATGTTATATTTTAAAGTAAAAGGTTTCGGTAAAAACTTTCGGAAACATAACTTAATATGTAGGTTATAAAACAATTTGAAAAATTGAAAAGGATATTAGTCGATGATAACCCTTGTAAAACAGTTTCTCTAATACAAATATTTTGTTTAAGTATTAAATAATTGGTATTCCGTCGATTCGTTAAGAATTAAATTTTTAAATGTAACTTTGTAGATTTATTAAAATATTTTTTTTTAGATTAAGTTAAATTTTCAAAAATACTAGTATCAGCAAATAGCTCAATCTTATTAAATGTAGCATTAAAATTTACCTTAAATTCATGTGTACATGCCATTATCTTATTTTGTGCCAAAATAAATATTTTAGTCTGATAAACTTGCACCTACCTCTACTCTCCACGTATTCAAATGCATACATTTTCGAAGATTATTTGACCGCGTATTTAATTTATTCTTCAAGGGACACCTATGTAGAACGTAGACCAGGAGAAACTCAAAACGATCGCAACGATCGTGCCATTCGCGCTGCAGCCAAATGGTACGACGAACATCTTCAACAAAGTCAACGCAAATCTGGTGGTAAAAGGACTCGTGTTGTTCTTCTCACAGATGATGCTGGCAATCGTGAAAAGGCAGAAGCTGAAGGTATTCTTGTTGCTTCAGCTAAAGACTACATCAAATCATTGATTGATCACCCATTTTTGTTGGACAAATATGCCCACAAAAACTTCGAGATTGAAAATATTCGATTGCCATTGTTTCCACCACATTTAAGCATAACTGAGATCCATGAAGGAATTCGTGCTGGCAAACTACAACAAGGATCTTTTATGGCATCCAGAGAGAATTATCTTGAAGGATTTGTTAGCAATGAAACTTATGATAGTATGGTATGATAAAATCTGTATGATTAATTCGAAATCCTTGATTTAATATGATTTCTTCCAGATTTTAATTCAAGGACGCGAAAAACTGAATCGTGCCGTCGATGGAGACATTGTTGCTGTTCAACTGTTGCCCGAAGATCAATGGTCAGCTCCAAGTGAAGTTGTACTCCAGGAAGACGACAATGACCATGGTGACAATCTTGATGACGTAGAAGAGGATAAAGTTTTTGAAAAGAAGAAAAAAGGGGAAAAAGGTAAACCTACTGGCATCATTGTTGGCATAATTCGACGCAAATGGCGTCAATATTGTGGCATTCTGCAACAAAATACAGTCGAGGGTTCTACGAGGCACGTTTTCATTCCTGCTGATCGAAAGATTCCAAGAATTCGTATCGAAAGTAGACAAGCTGATAAATTGTATATGCAAAGGATTATTGTGGCAATTGATACGTGGCCAAGATCTTCACGTTACCCTCATGGTCATTTTGTAAGGGCCCTTGGACCACTTGGAAATACAGAGACAGAGAACGAAGTTATTTTATTAGAACATGATGTTCCACATAGTAAATTCTCAGAGGAGGTACTCAGTTTCTTGCCCAAAATGCCCTGGAACATTACGGAGGAGGTAAATTTGTTCTTTGATTTTTTTTCTTTTTTGGACTTATATATTTAAAATTGTTTTTATGTATTTTCAACAAGGATTATTCAAAACGTGTTGATTTACGTGACTTATACATCTGCTCAGTTGATCCTCCAGGATGCACGGACATCGATGATGCTCTACATTGTCGTGTACTACCTAATGGTAATTTAGAAGCTGGTGTACACATCGCTGATGTAAGTCATTTTATTCGACCCGGAAACGCCTTAGACATGGAATCAGCATCACGTGGCACAACAGTTTATCTAGTCGGAAAACGTATTGACATGGTTCCTGAACTTCTCAGTTCGAATCTTTGTTCATTAGTTGGCAACCAAGAGCGATTTGCATTTTCATGTGTATGGGAATTAGACCATCAGGCGAATATAATTAACAAACGTTTCCATAAAAGTGTTATTCAGTCAAAGAAAGCCATGACGTACGAGGAGGCTCAAATAATAATTGATGATAAAAAACAAAATGATGAACTGGCAAAATCCCTGAGAAACCTTAATAAATTGGCTAAAATTCTTAAGAAGAGGCGAATGGATAATGGGTTAGATTTTTTCTTTTTATTGGATTTAATGAGAAATGTACATAGTTCACTATTTATGTTTTTTTGTTTATTATTTTAGTGCTCTTGTCTTAGCATCACCAGAAATTCGTTTCCAAGTAGATAGTGAAACCCACGAACCTCTTGACGTGGAAGTTAAGCAAATTCGTGAAACTAATTCCATGGTCGAAGAATTCATGTTGTTGGCTAACATAACTGTCGCCGAACACATTTCCAACGAATTTTCTGAATGTGCAATGCTGCGACGCCATCCCAGGCCACCACCAAATAACTTTGATCCTCTAATCAAAGCAGCCCGCAACCAAGGATTTGAAATTAATACAGACTCAGGAAAAGAACTGGCCGAATCCTTGGATTTGGCAGTGAAGGAAGACAATCCTTATTTCAATGTTATGATAAGAATATTGACTACTCGTTGCATGATGCAAGCTTTGTATTTCATTAGTGGAACTGTTGCTAAAGAAGATTTTTTCCATTATGGATTGGCTGCTCCTATTTACACACATTTCACGTCACCTATCCGAAGGTAATTATAAATTGAAATTTCAACGGAGATTATTATTAAATAATGTTTTTGCTATTGTTAAGGTATTCCGATATAATAGTACATCGTCTTTTGGCTGCTAGTATTGGAGCCGACACCACCTATTCTGGACTTTTAGACAAAAAATCCAATGAAGCTTTGTGCCAAAATTTAAACTACCGCCACAAAATGGCACAGTACGCTGGTCGGGCTTCGGTCGCAATGAATACTCATTTGTTTTTCCGCGGAAAAACACAAGATGAAGAAGGGTTCGTTTGAAACGTCTTTGTTATCGATTATTTCCTACAATTTGTTTTGATTTATAGTTATGTTCTATTTGTTCGAAAGAATGCCTTGCAAGTGTTGATTCCGAAGTTCGGATTGGAAGGTACAATCTATCTAAATGGCAAAGATGAAAATAAAAAAGATTCAGATGTTTTGTTTGTGTATAATGAAGATGTAAGTAAACGATATTATTCTTATATCATTATCTAATATAATTTTTTACTTCAAAGGATCACACCCAGCGTTGTGGTAAATTTATATTCCACTCATTCGACCCAGTTCGAGTGAGATTGAGTTTGGACTCAAGAAATGTTCAACATGAAAAATTAGTTTTTCAAATGGTTGAGCCCTATATTAAAGGATTTAGTGCTGAACCAATCGTTGCAGAAGATGAACCGATGGAAACTGTTGTGCATGAAACGACTGCGAAGAAGCAAAAACTTGATCGACCCTCCAAGAAAAACAAGAAACAGTTAAAGGAAAATAGAAGTAAAAGCTAAGAAGTAATAAAAATAAACATTTTGTTTTAACTTCAAATTTTGTTGTCTTTTTGTTCTTTTACTTTTGTCCTGTTACTTTGTGGCATTGAAAACATTTCTTAGTTATGTTAAACAACCGCGAAAATCTTATGAGTTATATACACTTAATTAATAATTTATGAGGTGTATAATTAAACAGATTATTTATATGATTCACATTTTATTATAATTTATCCTGTTAGACCGGGAGACGGCAATACAAAATTCGCACCCATTTGTTAGTCCACCACATTTGTTAATAACCCGACTCAGCATAGCGCCAAAATAAAATGGGCTAAAGGCTTCTTATCTAAAGTCAACAAGAACTGCGAAGACTCTACGTCGAAGCGACAAAGGTCTATGGAGGGTATTGTCTCAATACCCAAAATCCCCAAAGTGCAAAACACCAGCACTCCTTCTAACCCTCACAAGGCTAAATTGTCCTTCAGCGACGTGGTGAAGGACAAATTGGTAGTCGCGATCATCGACAGGAACGACGTGGATGGCACGATTTCTGCCGAGAATTGGACATTGGTTAAGGGACGGCTGGCTCTCAGCTTTCTCGGAATCATGTCCGACAATCCGGGACCACCGCCCATCACAAACGATGGCGGATGGCATCAAGGCCATAAAACATTGATGGTCTGCGATGTTTAGAGATCGTGTGACCCACTCTCGTTGGCTGTCAGCCGACTCGGAGAGGTCTGGCCTGGTGCTAAGCTCGAAGTCGTCACCAAGGAAGACATACCTTGTAGACCAAGGGCTCGCACCATGGTTCCGGCCGTATACGAGGGCCTGGATCAAGTCCTCTAGGTGATCCGGCTATCGAATACATCCCTCCCTACTCATAACTGGAAGGTTGCGATACTAGAGGAGGCAAAGGGACCCTATAGAGGTGCTATTATTATCATCAATGCAGAATCCCTTTCCCCTTTGGCGCAATTGAAAGGCGTGATTAGGTTTGGGTTTGAGCTCATAACCCTGAGGGTATACAAATAGATGGGGCCGAGGCTCAATCCCTTCTCCTTCCCCTCCCCTTCATTTCCCCCACCACCTTCCCTTCCAGCAACCGAGATATCACCGCCACAAGGCTGGAAACAGCCCAGGGAACGTTCTGGCTGGCGTCAGCGTATCTCGGCCACGATCACCTTGGCCCTCTCCCGAGCTTAACATCCGCCTCATCATCGGAAGTGATGCTAACGCAAACCATACAGTGTGGGGTAGCACTGATATAAACGACAAAGGTGAGTCTCTTTTCGATTATATTCTTAACACTAACCTACTTATAAGTAATGTTGGTAATGAACCAACTTTCATTACTAAAAACCGACAAGAAGTTCTAGACATAACTCTTGTCTCAGATTTCATAAACAATAAAATTCTGAACTGGAAGGTATCCAAAGATCATTCCTTTTCCGATCACAGATACATCCAATTCAGCCTTATAAATGATCCTTCTAGCCGACCCACCTTTCGTTATCTAAAAAGAACAGATTGGCCAAAATATGAGCGAATATTGAACAGTTTAGTCAGACCCGAACTCTTTAATATTCCTACTAAAATTGAAGATCTTGACGACAAAGTCAATAATCTAACACTAGTCCTAAACAAATCTCTAGACACTGCATGTCCCCTTGTACAAATAAGGGGTAAAAAGAAACCACACTGGTGGAACTCTGAGTTAAATTCACTTCGAAAAGAATGCAGAAAACTCTTTAACAGAGCAAAAGCTTCTAGAGATACGTCTGACTGGGATTCTTATAATGAATCACTGAAGACATACAAAAAAGAATTTAGGAAAACCAAACGGTCGTCCTGGAGAAACTTCTGCAGTACAGTGGAAGACTGTTCTGAAGCATCCAGACTGCGTAAAATACTCTCCAAAAATCCAGTCATGCCAAGTTGCTTGAAGAATGCCTCTGGCCTCTGGACCAACTTATGCGAAGATTTGCTCAACCTGCTACTAGACGTTCATTTCCCTTGTAGCTCCAATAATATCAGAAATATTATTCCAAGTCTGTGCGACAATGCAATAAGCAAATGAGCTATTAACAGCTTTAAACCCTACAAATCTGCAGGTCCGGATGGTATAATTCCGGCTGAACTGCAAGAAAATGCAAACTTTCTAATGTCCATCCTAGAAAATATCTTTGAAGGTTGTTGTAGTATATGTGTGCCAAGGTCAATACAAAGCCAATGGTAAGTATATACAAGAAGTGGAGCGTGGGTGTGAGTACGCTCAATAAACAAGTATACACTTTCTTTGTCATCTCATGTGCATGTACGATCAAGATATGTACGAGTCAGTCGTAATCCGAAGGTCATTGAACGTGCGTGCATTTCCGAGCCGACTCTACCTTTGTATATGAAAACTATAGTACTATCATGGTGGAAGTCGAATGGGGCGACATCTAATTTACCTATGCAACCCTTACTCTTTTTTTTTGCGGAGAGCTTATGGAGGTTTTAAATGATATTTATTGATATTTTTTGGATGCAATTATCCAAAAAATAGTCTACTCTTGCCCCTACCACCAATTTTTGAAGCTTAAAGACTCCCCAAATCGAATTTTACACCTCACATTTTGCAGCGCCACCACCAGGACCTCTGCAACCCTAAAAAAAACTCGCCATGATAGTACTATAGTTTTCATATACAAAGACTACATATTATGGCGACGAGGAAAATCAAAAAAAAATAATAAAAAAGAAAAATAATCGGAAATAAAAAAAAAATAATAAATACTAGATCATTTTATGCTTTGAGTGAATAAATCGGGTGTTTTAAAATAATTAATGAAAAATAAAAAAAATAATAATTGCACTTGTAAATTTTCGGTCGGTAAAATTGCGTTAAAAAAAAACCTTTGCTTAATAATTCATATTCAGTTAATTGCGGTGAAAAAGTTAAATTGGAAGCAAAACAATACTAACAGTGAACTAAAATTGTGACGGAAAAAAAAGTTAACGTGATTTTTGAATATATTTATGTATATACACCTACATTCTATTAATATCAAGAAGATCGTGGCGTTCAAATAACGGTATAGTGAAAACGGCAGAATATTAAACGGTGGAATAACATCAGTTGTACTTAATTGGTAAGGAAATAAAAAAAAATAGAAAAATAGGGTATTACTTTGAAAATTGGTATGGATAAACAATTAAAATTTTTTTTTGGAAATAATAATTCGAAAATATAATAGGTATATAAGTACATGAAAAATTATTATATATGTACTATACAGAAAACTATACCACTAAAATTGAGAACCTGTTTATTTGGTGAATTTAATAACGGTGCAAATGTGCCTTCATTTAATTGAAAAACTGGTACCTACATAGGTTCCATCATTAAATTGCAAAATAGTATGGTGCAAATGTGCCTTCATTTAATTGAAAAATTGGTACATAAGTGCCATCATTAAATTGATATAGTTGGGTACAAATGTGCCTTCATTAAATTGAAAAATGGAAAAAAATATATTATATATTTAGGTATATGTATTTAAAAAACTAATATGGTACCAATAATGTGCTTTCATTTTATTGAAAATAGTTGGTACACATTTGCCTTCATTTTATTGAAAAAAAAAGAAGAAAAGAATAAAGATTATGTATTTACATAGATTGTATTGAATACTATACTAAACATACTAATAAATTGGTGCAAAAGCGCCTTCATTAAAAAATGCATTATGCTGATGTGAAATCTAATTTTTGTTTTATCAAGGTAAATCTTAAAATCGAAAAGAAGGATGTCAAACACATTACCCAATCTTGAGAATTTTCCGGTCGATGGAGATAATACCTCCATGGGAATAAGATGGGAAAGATGGAAAAGGGCTCGACATTTACCTTCAAGCGACAAACATCGGTAAGCCACCTAAAAAAAATGCAACTTTACTTCATTTGGGAGGTCTTGGGTTGCAGGAGATATTTTTTACCCTCCCAGGGGCAAATGTAAATCCAACAAAAGATAACGATGTTTTCGATATAGCTATTCATAAGTTAGACGCATATTTTTTGCCAAAAAATAGCAAGCTATTCTTCTGCAAGTGCTGAAGATTGGACTTCAGATAAATAATGTTCAAAACAAGGTTTTTCCTAAATTTAAGGACATTTTGGTAGAAATTCCTATCGACGAATCAGTCAAACCAATGCCCCCGAGAATTTTCAAAAAATTTTAGAAAAAATACTTATTCTATGCGAGGGGGTAATTAATTTCATCGATGACATTCTTGTATTTGTTAGCACCGAAGAAAAACACGACGAGCGCTTAAAGTTAGTGCTTATGACTCTAAAGGAAAATAATGTTTTATTAAACGATAAAAAATGTATCTTTAAAGTCCAACAGATTGAATTTTTGGGACACGAGCTAAAACCACAAGGTGTCAAACCCTTACAAAAATACATAGAAAGTATAAATCAGTTTAGACCTCCTGCAACAATCGCAGAGCTTCAAAGTTTTTTAGGGTTGGATTATTTTGTTGGTAAATGGATACCAAACCTAGCTACAGTAACAGAGAAATTTAAAAAACTCTTGAGAAAAGGATTTGATAAAAACGTTAAATTAAAAGAGTTTTGGTTAACTGAACAAAAGCTAGCGTTCGAAAATCTGAAAACATCCTTAACAAAAACTATATCATTAGGATATTATGATGTGAATGATAAAACACAGGTAATTGCAGATGCAAGTCCAGTGGGTTTGGGGGCAGTGTTGATACAGATAAATCCAAAGGGCCCGAGAATAATAGCTTTTGGGAACAGAACTCTAACAAATTGCGAACGTAAATGTTGGGAAAACATTTGACTTGGTGACTGATCATAAGCCGTTAGAAATAATTTTTGGCCCTAAGTCAAAACCATGCGCCCGAATCGAAAGATGGGTTTTGAGGCTACAGTCATATAAGTACCAAATTCTGCCGATCCCTTATCCCGCTTGTGCGAATATTCTATAAAAATTCCAGCAGGTGATGATTTATATATTCGTGAAGTTGTTGAACAGTCAAGGCACATTTCTACTTTTATTAAAGATATTTGTAAACTTTCAGAAAATGACTCTGAAATTATTGGGGTAAAAAAGGCATTTATAATAAAAACTGGCATGATTCTGTAAAAAGATATAAAATTTTTGAAAATGAACTTTGTTTTTATGATAGTATACTTCTGAGGGGAAATAAGATAGTAATTCCTGAGCAAATGAGGAAACATGTCCTAGACGCGGCCCATGAAGGTCACCCGGGGATTGTTGCTATGAAAGGTCGACTCAGGACAAAGGTATGGTGGCCAGAAATAGATAAAGATGTGGAAAATCTTATTAAAACATGCAAAGGATGTACAATGGTTGCCATGCCTCATCCTCCAGTTCCACTTAAAAGGCGCGAGCTCCCGGTGGCAGCATGGGTTGATGTAGCGATGGATATAATGGGACCAGTATATAATAACCAATTTCTTTTCGTTGTAGTAGACTACTACAGTCGTTATAAAGAAATCAAAATCTGTACAAGCACTACTAGCACTAACATTATAAATATGTTACGTGAAATGTTTAGCAGGCTTGGTTTTCCTATATCAATTACAGCAGATAACGGGAAACAATTTATAAGTGATGAATTCAAGCAATTTTGTAAACAGTGTAACATAATTCTTTTCAATACCATTCCTTATTGGCCTCAACAGAATGGAGAAGTAGAGAGGCAAAACCGTGATATTTTGAAACGTCTAAAGATAGGCAAAATATAAGGCAAGGCACTTAAAGATAGCTTGTTTGAGTACTTGATGATGTACAATAGTACCCCTCATTCCGTTACTGGAAAAAGACCTTCCGAATTATTCTTCAATAGGCTTAATCGAGACAAAATTCCAGCATTTGAATCAATAGAAAAAAAAATAAATGATTCGGAAGTACGAGATAGGGACAGGGAAAAGAAAGAAAAAGGAAAAGAATACGCTGACAGAAAATGAAGAGCTAGTACTCCTCATATTAATATAGGTGACAAAGTATATGTTAAAAATATGGATAGGCAAAATAAGCTTGCTTCAAACTTTTGCGAAGCTCCTCATACTGTAGAAAGGTCTCATCAAGGAGATATTGAGGTTAGGAACGACCACACAGGGAAGACTAAGAAGAAATATTCTTCATTTAAAAAAAATTGAAGGAGAGTGGAAAAGTATTAAAGATTGTAGTAAAAACTAATTTTTTTTTTTAAATTGCAATTTAAAAAAATGAATATGTATCTTAAAATTTTGAATATTTCTCCAGTTCTATTAAAAAAAAATATGTTAACTGAAATAAAACTGAAATTCTATTTAAAATCATAGCAAACTATGAAAAAAGTTATAAAAATACTTGTTAAAAAAAAATTGAATTTGTGTTAAGTTTTATAAAATGGAAAAATAATAATTTTGTATTTAAATAATACTTATGTAAAATAAAAATAGAAAAAAAAACAATAAAAATGAAAAAAAAAAATAAACAAGGAAGAGATGTAGTATATGTGTATACATACAAGAAGTGGAGCGTGGGTGTGAGTACGCTCAATAAACAAGTATACACTTTCTTTGTCATCTCGTGTGCATGTACGATCAAGATACGAGTCAGTCGTAATCCGAAAGTCATTGAACGTGCGTGCATTGTTGAGCCGGCTCTACAGTGTTGTCTAAAACTGGCATATATACCATTGTCATGGAGACAAGTTAAAGTTGTTTTTATCCCAAAAGCTGGAAAATCCAGTCACGTGAACCCTAAAGATCTGAGACCAATCAGTTTATCATCATTCCTTCTTAAGACTTTTGAACGTCAACATGCCTACAATAAAGGGGAATCGGTTGAAACGGCTCTACATTGTATAGTACGTCCAATCGAACGTTCCATCCACCAAAAACAGTACACCCTAGTTGCCTTCTTAGATATAGAAGGAGCATTTAATAATGTCGGCACATCGGCAATTACACGTGTATTGACATCTCTCAAGGTAGATAAATCGATTAGTACGTTGATCAGATGCTGATAAGCAGGATTATTAAATCAAAACTGGGCGATTTTACTACACAAAGGAGTGTCAGCAGAGGTACGCCGCAAGGCGGTGTCCTATCCCTTTCCTCTGGAACTTAGTAATAAATGAATTACTAATTACTCTAGAAAGAGCGGGATACAGAGTGTTTGCCTATGCGGATGATGTTGCTATTGCAGTGACGAGAAAACATCCCGATTCACTTAAAGTGTTAACCCACATAAAACCGATCTTGTCCTCTTCACCAGGAAATACAAAATCCCGCGCATCGACCCTCCCCATATAAACGGTGTTCCACTTAAATTTTCAGAACAGGCAAAATACTTGGGTCTTATTTTGGATAAGAAATTAAGTTGGAAACCTAACATTCAAGAAAGAATAAACAAGGCCACAGTGGCCCTGTTCTCATGTAAAAAAGCCATTGGCAACAAATGGGGATTTCAGCCCCGCATAACACACTGGCTATATATCTCGGTTATAAGGCCGATCCTTACATACGGAGTAGCGGTATGGTGGACTGCGCTGGACATAGCGACAAATCGCGATAAGCTCAGCAAAGTCCAACGAACAGCCTGCACGTGTATGGGTGGAGCACTTCGCTCTACCCCCTCCGCCTCACTTGATGTTCTGTTCCATCTAATACCGCTTGACCTATTCAGTAAGCAAACGGCTGCAAACACTGCCGTACGGCTTCAAGCCTCCTCACAGTGGTTCAATAATCAGATTGGCCACTCCGCTATTCTGAATTTATTCAGACCATCCTCACTTCAACAACTATAGCTTCAGGGTGACTATCCCTTCCAGGTCTAGCTGGGAGGATACATCATTTCTGAACGATGGTCCCATTAACTTCTTTACAGATGGATCAAAAACGGATGATGGAGTTGGTGGAGGCGTATACTCCGAAGGACTAAACTTAAGTCTCTCCTTCCGTCTACCTGATCACTGTAGCGTGTTCCAAGCTGAACAGAAAGAAGTCCTTTCCTGGATCAGTGAAAACGTTATATCAAAAACTGATATACGCATCTTCTCTGACAGCCAGGCTGCGATAAAATCCCTAGACTCTGTCTCTACGAATTCACTAAAAGCTATAAATTGTCGATCATCTCTTACGGAAATGGCCACACAGTTCAACATTCACCTTTGCTGGGTGCCGGGCCTTAGAGCCATTCCAAGAAATTGCAAAGCTGACGAACTTGCTAAAAGAGGAACAACGTTACCTCTGCTAACTCACAAAGCTAGTGTAGGTATGCATTTAGCTACATGCAAACTTATGCTGAAGCAAGATACAATAGAAAGAGCAAATTACAGATGGAATAACATCACCACCTGTTCAGTGACAAAACTAATTTGGCCTAGAATTAGTGCCAAACGCTTTAAACAATTGATCTCCCTTAGTAGATTGCATATTGGCTACGTTATATGTGTCTTAACTGGTCACTGCTTAATAGGTAGGCATGCACTTCGACTTGGAGCCCCTGCAAATAATTTTTAGATTTTTGCAGGAGTTGCATGGACGAAGAAGAAGAAGAAACGATCTCTCATCTTCTTTGCACCTGTCCCGCCCTGTCACAAAGACGAAAACTCCACCTTGGAAACTTCTTCTTCAATGATCCCAGTGATCTAATAAACTCTGACATTATTTGTCTCCTACGCTTCATTCGTAGCTCTAACTGGTTCAATGAGTGAGGTAGATCTACTGATCCATGTGGTATCACAACGGACCAAATTTTGGTCTAAGTGTGTTGGAAAACTTCCAACAGCCACCTTAACCTAACCTAACCTGTATCTTAATTCATATAGGACTAGCCTCAAATATCACGAATACATATGTACATATATCTAATCTAGGACTAGTTCATCTTTGTACAAAATACTTGTATGTAGGCAAGCATTCTTTGTCTATTTTCAATTCCATTAGGGGTTGACGATCAGTGTAGAGAAAAGAGATCAAGTACTTAGCCACTCGTATTTCGTCGGTGATGGATGTCTAAGAACGGATCCAGAGAAAGTTTCTGCAGTGAGGGATTTTCCTGTGCCAAGAACACCTAAACAACTCCGTCGTTTCTTAGGGATGACGGGATGGTATTGACGCTTTATTCCAAGTTTTGCGCCTATACCAGCGCCAATGACAGTCTGTCTGAAGAAAGAGAAAGACATTGTTATGACCAGCAAAGCATTGACTGCTTTTCAGGACTTGAAATAAATGCTAGTGATTGCACCAATACTGACCAACCCAGACTTCTCACGACATTTCTACATACAATACAGATGGATGAAGAGAATAACGAATGACCTATAGCATTCATGTCCCAGAAGCTTAATTCCGCACAATGAAATTATAGCGTTACTAAACTTGAATGCTTTGCGGCCGTTTTGTCCGTTAAGAAATTCCGATCTTAAATTAAAGGATTGCCTTTTACCATTATAACTGACCACGCAAGCCTTAAGTGGCTGATGACACAGAAGGACTTGAGCGGTCGGCTAGCTCGGTGGAGTTTAAAGTTGCTAGGCTTTGACTTCACTATAGGGCACATGACGGGAACTCTCAATATGGTCACGGACACTCTCTCCAGAGTACATATGGATGAGATAATAACCGAAATGCCAGAAGTTGACTTTAACTCAACACATTTTGCGTCAGAAGAATACGTTGAATTAAAGAAGACAATCAACGAGAACAAGAAAAGATTACCGGACATTTGTATTTCGGACGGCTTCGTATACAAACAGACCGACAGACGAACAGGAGATCCTATTCAAGAGTACAGAGCCTTGAAACTCTGGGTAACGAAGGAGTTGTGTAGGGACTTTTTTGGCATCAGCGCATGATTCTTTCACTGCCGGTCATAGCGGAATAAAAATAAATTTTGGCCAAACTCCGGCAAAGGTATTTCTGGCCCAATATGACAACCGAAGTAAAAGAAACGATATGTTCCACATGTTTGGTGTATCAGAATATATTCACTCTGTCAACGGGAAAAATTTCGTTTCAGAATTGATTTCCAGCTTTCTAAAAATATGGTGTTAAACACGTCCTCTTACTCGCCACAGGCCAATGCTTCTGAGCGAGTTAATCGGTAACGAAAATTCGGTCCTACATCGGTAGCGACCAGCGAAATTGGGACCTTCATGTGAGTAACACAGCCTTTTCCATGCGAAGTGTGTTACATGACGCATAAAGTTCGAGCCATATTATGCCGTTTTCGGATCTCAAAAAGTACAAAACAGTGAGAGTGGTCAATGATAGTAAAATCGAAATTTTAGAGAAAAGTGAAAAACAATCTACGAGTATACTTCGAAAGAAAAGTTTTGAAAATCTCAATGTAGCTCACCAAAGATCGACAAAAACGTACAATACAAGAAGTAGAGACATATCATATAAAGTAGGACAAATAGAAAAATTAAAAAAAAAAAATATAATGCAAAATTAGGACAAAAATATATTAAATCAATAGTTTTGAGAACAGTAGGTAAAATTCCCTATATGAATTAGGGAATATGAGAGGCGAAATAGTAGGAGTTTACTACGCAAAAGATATTCATTCTTAATGACTCGCTCAGCTGCTGTTATTTTATTAGCAAACTGTGATATATATATGATGTGGTGTTTATTTATTTATAGAGTTTGTTATTTATTAATAGTTTTATTTATAGAGATTTTTATTTATTTATTTAAAGCTAAATAATTTACAAATTAATTTATAAACTATTTTTTAAAAAGGCATCAGGGCAACAAGGCCATTTGGTGCCGTATTTTATGAAAAAGCAAAAAAAAAATAATCTAGTAAGGATTATAAATTATCTGTTATTTATGTACATAATTTAGTGAAGTTTTATAAATATAAATTAAAGGAATACAAAAGTAAAGCGAATTATTAAAAAAAAATAATAATGAATTTAGATTTTGTTAAACTTATTGTGCAATGAAGTTGCTTCTTTTATATTTTGTAGTGACTTTAAGCTTGCTGGATCTAATATTTCTGCAAGTTGTTGCTGGATTTGTTGTGGATCTGTTATTCGGTTTGAAATTGGGCAAGCTACCAATATGTGCCAAATTGTAAGTTCTGTTCCACAGTTCTGTCATTCCTCATGTGTTTCATTGTTGTACAGATGTCGACTCGTGAAAAGGGTTTATCCTACCCTTACCCGTAACAGTTTTACGCAATCTTCCCTTGTAAAATTCGTGTTGTAAGGTATATGGTATGGGGATAAGTGGTACCTTCGAAGAAAAGTTTGAGAAGTTTTCCACTCTTCAGTCATCTGTATCTTCTGTTTGGAGTCACATATTTTTCTCGTGAGTCAATAAGAGATTAGGGTAGTTACAGTCAGAGGATATTCATCAACTTCCTTAGCTGATGTGTCTGCAAACTCTTCACCCTTTATTCCCACATGTGCAGGAACCCATGCTAAAGTTGTTTTTTTACTTAAGTTGAGACTGCTTCTGATAGCTTCGAGAGATGGACATTTGTTGAGTCCACTGCTAAGCCCATTTAGGATGCTTAAATTGTCCGTGCAGATAATGGTTCAAGCAAGTTTCTCTTCCAAGGTGGCGAGGGATTATAAGAGCTTCTTGTTCACGAACAGAAAGAATAAAAACCTAATACACATTATAATCAAAATGCATACTGAATCTAATCGCGACCTACCTCAAAATAAGTGTAGGTTTTCTATATCATAAACACTATGCGAATACATTCAGTATGCAATAGCAAAATAAAGTTCATTAAACGACAAGAATTCCGGATACTTACTCGAAACATGATACCCAACCAAAAAGAAAATTCACCTTGAACTGCCACTGCAGGTTAACAAACTAATGGTGTAGTAATGGCATGTGTTCCGCGTATACGACATTCGAACCGTCAGTAATGCATTTTGTCAAACAAGCATAATTTGTATTAGTATCATTTGTAAAATAATTATTGTTAACGTAAACTATTATTAAGTATAAATATTCCCGATTTTGGGGCAATAAATTATTCAATCACGAATCGTTTAATCAATTGGTTTTATTCTATTAGCTATCCCCCCACCCGTGGTAAGGTGGCTAATATTCATCAACTATAATATAATTAGTGAATTGGTACATGCACCAATTTCACCCATAACAAGGTCACGGTATTGTACCCTGGCTAAGTATTCGTAGAGACAAAAGAGTCTCCCCGTTAACATTTGGTGACCCCGACGTGATATAGTGATTGCTTCCCCCCACCAGAGGTAAGGGGCAACACATATACACATTATCTATATATTAATTAATAAAGGCGTTGCCAGGGCTATACACTGGCAAGACCAACTTAAAAGCCATATTATAAAATTTATTCAAGTTTTCTTTAAAGAGCGTTACCAGGGCCACAACACTGGTACAAAATCAAGTTCCAACACTGGTGAAGTTCCGAAAGAGGTTTCACATATAAATAAAGCGGATTTCTAACCAAGTAAAGGGGTTCTTGATAAACTATGGATGAAACAGACATCTCAATCGTCGTGGCACGACAAAAAATCATAGCCGATGAGTTGTCAAAACTCAAAATAAATATAAGCAAAGATAGCGCATCAAGGAAAACGGCTCAGTATAAAGAAGACCGGATTAAGCGAGTTGAGGAGTATTGGACACAGTTCCAAAACAATCACCAGAAAATTGAGGGTGTAATTAAACACGACACACCATATGTCGCAGGAAATACATTCCAGAAGGTTGAAGCTCTTTACAATAATCTGATGACAACGTGATCTGATGACAACGAAGGATCGAAGCAATGGTCCTTCCAAAAATTCTATCACAACAACCGACACAATTTATCAATACTTCAAAATGGACCATCCCAAAGAACATCCAGTTGGCTGATCCAAGTTTCAACTATCCCGGTCGCATTGACCAAAATAAACCAACTCCCATCTTGCGGACTTCCTTGCAACAAGTAGATACCTCAGTTCCCATCTTAAGACGGCAACATGCTGCTATAGCAGGCCTGCAGAGGGCATTAGAGGGTGCTTCAACTTCATTATTGGTAGATCGCTCCTCAGAATTCTATAAAATGAAAATTAAGAACATTGAACGATATTGGGAAGAGGTTCTACACATCCACAATTCCGTGTATGAACAATATGAAGATCCCTCTCTAGAAGGATACAATGTTCAAGAGTTCATAAAAGCTGAAAATGAAACTGAAGAGAAGCTAATTGAGCTAAGCGAATTAGCAAATAAAATTCAACAAGTGCCCACAGTTCAAGTTTCAAACACTTCAAGTTTAAATTTACCTAAAATAACACTGCAGAGATTTGACGGTGATTATTTAAAATGGCGGCAGTTTCACGACTTGTTCGTCCAGATGGTACACAATCAACCTATGGCCAAATGTCAAAAATTGTGGTACCTAAAAACAAACGTATCAGGTGAAGCTGAAAGACTCATTCGACACTACACAACCTCAGACGACAATTATGATGCCGCCTGGAAAACAATAATTGATCGATACGACAACACAAGACTGTTGGTATCTGCTTTAATAAACAAATTAATGAATCAGCCAAATGGGTCGTCCGACAAAGGAACAGCAAGTTCCGTTAAGGCTATCCATGATACAACACAAGAATGTCTGATGGGGCTTGCAAATATTGGTATCAACATTGAAAATTGGGATCCAATAATTACACACATTGTGCTGAAGAAATTAGACAGGGATACTCATACCTTATATGAACAATCCCTCGAAAATCCCAGAGAGGTTCAAAAATTAAATAAGTTACTTGATTTCTTGGAAAGGAGATTCCAATCTCTTGAAGCGCTAGGCAACAAGGGAAGATTCGCAGAAGAGCAAAGGCGAGTACACTCGATGAAAAGAATAGCAGCAGCATCAGCTCCAATAACATCATGCATAACTTGCAATGGCAGTCATCCACTATATACTTGTCAAGAGTTTCTACGAATGACACCTGGACATCGGCTGAATCTCGTTAAGAAACATCATAAATGTGTGAATTGTCTCAAAGCAGGTCATCAAGCTTCAAACTGTAATTGGAAAGGATGTACTAAATGCTCTAAGAAACATAACACTTTATTACATTTAGAAACATTAGTACCGAACAATCACAACAAGCCAGTAAAGAATCTCCAACAAACTCCAGACCAGGGTCGAAACCAGACGCCTGCAGTAAGCGCCGCTAGCCAGCACACTCCGGACCAACAGCATAACCAATCACCTGCAGTAAGCTCCACTAGCCATCACACGCTAGATCAGGGGCGTGACCGGACACTCGCATTAAGTGCAGTTAGCCAACATTCTCCATCATACATCCTGTTGGGAACTGTCGGTATCAATTTAGAAGCCAAAAATGGAGAACTTATAAAATGCGAGCACTATTAGACTCAGGATCCCAAGTAAACTTCATAACGGAGAGGCTAGTCGCAAGGCTAGGTCTTTCATCAAAACACATAACCATGCAGATCCAGGGTATAGGCCATGCGACTCAAAATTCATATAAAAGAGTCAACATCCATCTACACTCCAGAATAAATGAGTTCTCTACTAGGATCGAAGCAATGGTCCTTCCAAAAATTCTATCACAACAACCGACACAATTTATCAATACTTCAAAATGGACCATCCCAAAGAACATCCAGTTGGCTGATCCAAGTTTCAACTATCCCGGTCGCATTGACCTTCTCATAGGCGCAGAGTTATATCATGAACTACTTTCTGTTGGGCAAATAAAATCCAGTGAAGAGATGCCAACATTGCAGAATACAGTTTTCGGTTGGGTCGCAACTGGAAGAGTCGGCTGTCATCCCAGTACAGCATTGTCGTGTGGTATGTGCATTGAGGACGAAAATCTTAACGCACTCATTGAAAAATTCTGGTCAATTGAAGACCCAGAGGACAAACAAAGAACAATAACCACTGCAGAAAAATGGTGTGAAACACATTTTACGGAGACCACACAGCGAGATGCAAACGGTCGTTTTACCGTAAGATTGCCATTTCTAGATGATCCATCAACATTAGGAGAGTCGAAGAATATAGCTTTAAGACGACTGTACTCATTAGAAAGGCGTTTAGCTAACAATACAGAGCTTAAAACCCAGTATCATCAATTCATGGATGAATACATATCACTAGGGCACATGCAAGAAGTACCCGCTCCATTAAGCCAATCACCTCACTATTTTCTACCTCATCATTGCGTTCAAAAACCGGACAGCAGCACGACTAAGTTGAGAGTAGTTTTTGACGCCTCCTCAAAAACATCGTCAATAAATATTGGTATAGGTATCATTCTGAATATGTCAAATGCTTCTATCATGACAAGAGGAAATTTGATTTGGAATATGACGTGGTTATTAATCACCCGACTTTTTAGAGTCATAAGCTTGTATAACTGCAAAGGTTCCGATGATTCTACTGGTAATCGTAGCGAAGAGGGGATGTATCCCCTTATTATCAGCATTTCTTCGCTTAGTTGTTGTGGGAATAGGAGAAGTGGATTGATTTTTCCATGATTGGTGTCTATTAGCACATCACTTAAAGATTCTTGTACTCGTTGTATGTTTGTAATGATCAATGTTAGCTCGATTGACATGGCCAGGAATAAATTAAGCAAGTTTTCTTGATTTGTGTGATCAATTATTTTATTTACCTGCTCGTTTAAAGTTCTAAATTTTTCACGAATTGAACTCTGGTCTCCTTTAATTATGTTTACTGTTGAGTCTATGATGGACGTATGGTTTTTTAAAAGTTGTAGAATATATTCTTCATTTCCGTTGATGCTGTTAATGGTTTTTGATAACTCCTGGGCATAGTCTGCATCGAGGATTCCAAACAAAGAGTTAGCTAAGGTCCCCACTATATTAAAGGCACCCCGTTTTTCTCTTGATCTATGATTGTTGTTAGTGAAGAGCTCGTTACCTGCTTTTAACTCATCCTGTAGCTGTACAAATTGATTTATTATTGATAGACAGGAACTGTTGTAAGATATCAATTTGCAAAGTTGCCGCAATGATTGTATTCCCTTGGTAAATTCTGAGTTTTCAGCCCAATATGGTTCTAGATTATAATACACCACTAAATTCCAGTCATTTGATGCCAGATTAACTGTTCCGAGGGATTCAAAGTGAATTCCGAGTTGAGTAGGAAATTGATTGAATTCTACAGGATGACCACTTATTATTGGTAAAGCTAAGCATAGTAGCATTATTGTTAATATTGCCGAACTGTAAAACTTTCGATGTTTTCCTTTTGGTTCTTTATGTTCGCTGTTACCTGTGCTAGCTTCTGATGTTGAATCTTCCGCCTTTCGTTTAGATGAGCCGCTGGTTTCTGATGCTGAATCTTCCGCTTTTCGTTTAGATGAGCTACTGGTTTGGAGTGAAGAATCCTCTGGTTTTCGGATATAAGGACAATCTTGTTTCGGTTCTTCATCATTGATGGGAAGAGGAGCAAGTTTGTGAATTGCTCGTCGTAAAATATTTGTTGCTGTTTTCACATCTGCTACGCGAGCTGTACCGTCTTCACCTACATGGGTTTTAATGACTCTACCCAGTGGCCACCTTAGTGGTGGGATGTTGTCTTCTTTAATCAAAACTATAGCTCCAGGTTGAAGATTTTGTTTGTTTTGTTTCCATTTACTTCTCTGCTGCAATTCATTCAAATATTCTCTCGACCACCTTTTCCAGAATTCGTTTTTTATATACGTCACCAACTTCCATCGTGTAGGCAGGGTCATTTTTGTTGTTTCGGCATTGGAATCAATCGATGCGGTTAATGGCTCGCCAATTAGGAAGTGACCTGGTGTAAGTGCTGTAAGGTCATTTGGATCGGACGACAAAGACGTCAGAGGTCGAGAATTTAGAATTGCCTCAATTTCTATTATCAACGTCTCGAATTCTTCATAAGTCAATGATGCAGTTGATGTGCTTCGATATAGAAGATGTTTCGCTGATTTCACGGCGGCCTCCCATAGGCCACCGAAGTGTGGGGATCGAGGCGGTATGAAATGGAAATCAATGCCTTTTGTACTACATGATGATACTATAGTTTCACTTCCTTCAGAGGAGTATACTGACTGACTCAGTTCCTGGAGTTGGTTTTTAGCTCCGACGAAGTTTGTCGCATTATCGCAATATAGCTTTCTAACGTGACCTCGTCTTCCTGTAAACCGCTTTAAAGCACCTAAGAATGCTTCTGTTGTTAGAGCACTCACAACCTCAAGATGGACTGCTTTTGTAGCAAAGCAACAAAATACCGCTATGTACCCCTTCTGTGGTCGACTTCCTCTGCCTCGATAGTGAATCCAAATTGGTCCGCAAAAGTCCACACCTGAATTAACGAAGGGACGGGCAGGCTCTACTCTAGTTGATGGTAGATTTCCCATTTTTGGTGAGAGCAATTGAGGCTTGGCTCTTGTACATCTTACGCATGCCTTTACTATTGAACGCGCAATAGTTTTGCCCTTGAGCGGCCAGAAACGTTGTCTGGTTATGGCCAAAAGTGCTTGTGGACCAACATGTTTATTGTCTTCATGGATGTCCTTCATTATCATCTTTACAAAAGGGTGTTCATAGGGTAATAGCATAGGATGCTTTGCTTCATATGCTAATGTTGATGATTCCAGTCTTCCTCCAACGCGTATAATTTTGTTGTCATCTAAGAATGGAGCAAGGCAGAGTAAAGAACTTGACTTGCTGCATTCATGATATTTATTTAATTGTAAAATATCAGTGCTAAATTCGTCCTTTTGAATGACTTGTACTATGGCATTGAGTGCTTCATTTAGCTCTTGGCTGGATAGAACAACATTTTGGAATTTCTTGCTAAGTTTTTCCATGGAAAGAACCTCCAGGCTCTTCTTCTTGTTCTGAATTGGTTGATTTGGCTGAAGTTTCTCTTGCCTTCTCTTCTCGACCTCAATTTTAAGATATTTGATGTATCTTAGCACAAATGCAGTGATCCGCTGCAACTGCTTAAACGAGTTTCCGTGTTTAATTTTGTAGATGAAGTGTGCTGATTCACTATTGTCAATAATACTAGCTGAAATGACTGGTTTGGCATAGGGCTGTGGCCATGCTGATTCCTGTCCATGAAGAAAAACAGGCCCGTAGAACCATAAATTCGATTCCTTCAATTTTTCGGGAGATACACCCCGTGTTAATAAATCAGCAGGGTTTTCTTTGGACTTCACATGACGCCATTGTTGTTTTAATGTATCAGCTTGGATGGACGCTACCCTGTTGGCGATGAAGACTGGGAGTGCATTTGAGGTTGAGTTAATCCAAGCCAAAACAATTTCAGAATCGGTCCAATAGTAAGTGGTGACATTTTCATATGCTATGTCCTTCTTGGCTCTTTTAGCAAGGTCGGTTGCTAACTTGGCTGCGCATAATTCTAGCCGTGGTATTGTTGGTTTCTTTACTGTGCTCTTTTCAATTGGAGCTACACGGGATTTGGCACATAACAGACGCACTATGATCGAACCGGGGTTGACAATGGATCGTACGTAAATACAAGCTCCATAAGCACTTTCTGAAGCATCGGCAAAGATGTGAAGCTGTATACTCTCTGGTGTTTTTTGTGCAAATATGTGCCTTGGTATTCGAATTTGATTTATTAACTTGATGTCATCGCGAAATTTCAGCCATTTGGAATGTAGCTCCTGAGGTAATGCTGCATCCCAATCCATTTTTAGCTGCCATAATTGTTGTAGAAAGATTTTTGCTGTAATTACTACTGGGGCCATAACCCCAAGTGGATCGAACAGTCGGGCTATTTCTGAAGAGACTATCCTTTTTGTAATTTTTGTTTCATTAATACCATGCGTTTTGATGCAAAAGTCGTCAACCTTTGGCAGCCACGTTAGTCCGAGTGTTTTTATGTTGTCTTCTGAGTCTAGGTTGAAGTCAAGTTCCATCTCTTTATCCTCTGGTAGAAAGTTTTGGAGTAGACGCGGATGATTAGCACACCATTTTCGTAACTTAAAGCCTGCCTTCTGAAGTACATCAATAAGCTGTCCTTGCATTTCTAATGCGGTTGAGAGGCTGTTTGATCCGGTCATTACATCGTCTACATAGAAATCTTGCTGAAGGATTTTGCTGCCCATTGGATGTGATAATAATGATGATTGAGATAGATGCTGTAATGATTTGATAGCTAAGTACGGAGCGGCTGATGTGCCATATGTTAACGTTAAAGTTTCAAGGGCATACGACTTACACAAGCAATACAAAGGCCTCATACACCAAGCTGAGCAACTTGACAAACCCAGCAGTGGAAAATGACCTTGTTCCAGAAAATTCATCTTTAAAATTTGAAGCAGAGAAAATTTATAAACTAAGTCAGCGAATCAAAAATCAAATACTCGTCGAAGCGTCCCACAAATTAAGCAACCACGACATTCATCAGTATTCTGTAGGATATATAGCACTCATCTTACTGATAGCATGCATCATTATCTGGTACTGGAGAACAAGAAAGTCTACAGATCGCTTGGACTTCAGAAGAACCCCGATACAGAGCCCTATCCCAAGAACACGGACAAACCTAAGTCTGCCTGCCGAACAACATCAAAATTCAACTTTGTAAATTATATCAATTAAAGAACCTGTAATTTTTTTTTGTTTGAAAATTAAGTTAAAGTTTAACCTTTAAAATTTCTAAATTTTTGTTTGTTTTGATAAAATATAATAATTTTTTATAATAATTTAAGTTTCAACATACAATTTCTAAATTAGCTTGTTTTGATCAAATATAAATTAAATATAACAATTTAAAAAAAAAAAGAGGGTTTTGACAATTCAAATATTTCTCAAGCAACAACATGTATTCAATTTGTAAAACTTAAATATTTTTGTTGAATGTGTTTCATTCAACAAGGGGGAGTATGTTCACGAACAGAAAGAATAAAAACCTAATACACATTATAATCAAAATGCATACTGAATCTAATCGCGACCTACCTCAAAATAAGTGTAGGTTTTCTATATCATAAACACTATGCGAATACATTCAGTATGCAATAGCAAAATAAAGTTCATTAAACGACAAGAATTCCGGATACTTACTCGAAACATGATACCCAACCAAAAAGAAAATTCACCTTGAACTGCCACTGCAGGTTAACAAACTAATGGTGTAGTAATGGCATGTGTTCCGCGTATACGACATTCGAACCGTCAGTAAATTAATGCATTTTGTCAAACAAGCATAATTTGTATTAGTATCATTTGTAAAATAATTATTGTTAACGTAAACTATTATTAAGTATAAATATTCCCGATTTTGGGGCAATAAATTATTCAATCACGAATCGTTTAATCAATTGGTTTTATTCTATTAGCTATCCCCCCACCCGTGGTAAGGTGGCTAATATTCATCAACTATAATATAATTAGTGAATTGGTACATGCACCAATTTCACCCATAACAAGGTCACGGTATTGTACCCTGGCTAAGTATTCGTAGAGACAAAAGAGTCTCCCCGTTAACATTTGGTGACCCCGACGTGATATAGTGATTGCTTCCCCCCACCAGAGGTAAGGGGCAACACATATACACATTATCTATATATTAATTAATAAAGGCGTTGCCAGGGCTATACACTGGCAAGACCAACTTAAAAGCCATATTATAAAATTTATTCAAGTTTTCTTTAAAGAGCGTTACCAGGGCCACAACACTGGTACAAAATCAAGTTCCAACACTGGTGAAGTTCCGAAAGAGGTTTCACATATAAATAAAGCGGATTTCTAACCAAGTAAAGGGGTTCTTGATAAACTATGGATGAAACAGACATCTCAATCGTCGTGGCACGACAAAAAATCATAGCCGATGAGTTGTCAAAACTCAAAATAAATATAAGCAAAGATAGCGCATCAAGGAAAACGGCTCAGTATAAAGAAGACCGGATTAAGCGAGTTGAGGAGTATTGGACACAGTTCCAAAACAATCACCAGAAAATTGAGGGTGTAATTAAACACGACACACCATATGTCGCAGGAAATACATTCCAGAAGGTTGAAGCTCTTTACAATAATCTGATGACAACGTGATCTGATGACAACGAAGGATCGAAGCAATGGTCCTTCCAAAAATTCTATCACAACAACCGACACAATTTATCAATACTTCAAAATGGACCATCCCAAAGAACATCCAGTTGGCTGATCCAAGTTTCAACTATCCCGGTCGCATTGACCAAAATAAACCAACTCCCATCTTGCGGACTTCCTTGCAACAAGTAGATACCTCATTTCCCATCTTAAGACGGCAACATGCTGCTATAGCAGGCCTGCAGAGGGCATTAGAGGGTGCTTCAACTTCATTATTGGTAGATCGCTCCTCAGAATTCTATAAAATGAAAATTAAGAACATTGAACGATATTGGGAAGAGGTTCTACACATCCACAATTCCGTGTATGAACAATATGAAGATCCCTCTCTAGAAGGATACAATGTTCAAGAGTTCATAAAAGCTGAAAATGAAACTGAAGAGAAGCTAATTGAGCTAAGCGAATTAGCAAATAAAATTCAACAAGTGCCCACAGTTCAAGTTTCAAACACTTCAAGTTTAAATTTACCTAAAATAACACTGCAGAGATTTGACGGTGATTATTTAAAATGGCGGCAGTTTCACGACTTGTTCGTCCAGATGGTACACAATCAACCTATGGCCAAATGTCAAAAATTGTGGTACCTAAAAACAAACGTATCAGGTGAAGCTGAAAGACTCATTCGACACTACACAACCTCAGACGACAATTATGATGCCGCCTGGAAAACAATAATTGATCGATACGACAACACAAGACTGTTGGTATCTGCTTTAATAAACAAATTAATGAATCAGCCAAATGGGTCGTCCGACAAAGGAACAGCAAGTTCCGTTAAGGCTATCCATGATACAACACAAGAATGTCTGATGGGGCTTGCAAATATTGGTATCAACATTGAAAATTGGGATCCAATAATTACACACATTGTGCTGAAGAAATTAGACAGGGATACTCATACCTTATATGAACAATCCCTCGAAAATCCCAGAGAGGTTCAAAAATTAAATAAGTTACTTGATTTCTTGGAAAGGAGATTCCAATCTCTTGAAGCGCTAGGCAACAAGGGAAGATTCGCAGAAGAGCAAAGGCGAGTACACTCGATGAAAAGAATAGCAGCAGCATCAGCTCCAATAACATCATGCATAACTTGCAATGGCAGTCATCCACTATATACTTGTCAAGAGTTTCTACGAATGACACCTGGACATCGGCTGAATCTCGTTAAGAAACATCATAAATGTGTGAATTGTCTCAAAGCAGGTCATCAAGCTTCAAACTGTAATTGGAAAGGATGTACTAAATGCTCTAAGAAACATAACACTTTATTACATTTAGAAACATTAGTACCGAACAATCACAACAAGCCAGTAAAGAATCTCCAACAAACTCCAGACCAGGGTCGAAACCAGACGCCTGCAGTAAGCGCCGCTAGCCAGCACACTCCGGACCAACAGCATAACCAATCACCTGCAGTAAGCTCCACTAGCCATCACACGCTAGATCAGGGGCGTGACCGGACACTCGCATTAAGTGCAGTTAGCCAACATTCTCCATCATACATCCTGTTGGGAACTGTCGGTATCAATTTAGAAGCCAAAAATGGAGAACTTATAAAATGCAGAGCACTATTAGACTCAGGATCCCAAGTAAACTTCATAACGGAGAGGCTAGTCGCAAGGCTAGGTCTTTCATCAAAACACATAACCATGCAGATCCAGGGTATAGGCCATGCGACTCAAAATTCATATAAAAGAGTCAACATCCATCTACACTCCAGAATAAATGAGTTCTCTACTAGGATCGAAGCAATGGTCCTTCCAAAAATTCTATCACAACAACCGACACAATTTATCAATACTTCAAAATGGACCATCCCAAAGAACATCCAGTTGGCTGATCCAAGTTTCAACTATCCCGGTCGCATTGACCTTCTCATAGGCGCAGAGTTATATCATGAACTACTTTCTGTTGGGCAAATAAAATCCAGTGAAGAGATGCCAACATTGCAGAATACAGTTTTCGGTTGGGTCGCAACTGGAAGAGTCGGCTGTCATCCCAGTACAGCATTGTCGTGTGGTATGTGCATTGAGGACGAAAATCTTAACGCACTCATTGAAAAATTCTGGTCAATTGAAGACCCAGAGGACAAACAAAGAACAATAACCACTGCAGAAAAATGGTGTGAAACACATTTTACGGAGACCACACAGCGAGATGCAAACGGTCGTTTTACCGTAAGATTGCCATTTCTAGATGATCCATCAACATTAGGAGAGTCGAAGAATATAGCTTTAAGACGACTGTACTCATTAGAAAGGCGTTTAGCTAACAATACAGAGCTTAAAACCCAGTATCATCAATTCATGGATGAATACATATCACTAGGGCACATGCAAGAAGTACCCGCTCCATTAAGCCAATCACCTCACTATTTTCTACCTCATCATTGCGTTCAAAAACCGGACAGCAGCACGACTAAGTTGAGAGTAGTTTTTGACGCCTCCTCAAAAACATCGTCAATAAATATTGGTATAGGTATCATTCTGAATATGTCAAATAAAATCCAGTGAAGAGATGCCAACATTGCAGAATACAGTTTTCGGTTGGGTCGCAACTGGAAGAGTCGGCTGTCATCCCAGTACAGCATTGTCGTGTGGTATGTGCATTGAGGACGAAAATCTTAACGCACTCATTGAAAAATTCTGGTCAATTGAAGACCCAGAGGACAAACAAAGAACAATAACCACTGCAGAAAAATGGTGTGAAACACATTTTACGGAGACCACACAGCGAGATGCAAACGGTCGTTTTACCGTAAGATTGCCATTTCTAGATGATCCATCAACATTAGGAGAGTCGAAGAATATAGCTTTAAGACGACTGTACTCATTAGAAAGGCGTTTAGCTAACAATACAGAGCTTAAAACCCAGTATCATCAATTCATGGATGAATACATATCACTAGGGCACATGCAAGAAGTACCCGCTCCATTAAGCCAATCACCTCACTATTTTCTACCTCATCATTGCGTTCAAAAACCGGACAGCAGCACGACTAAGTTGAGAGTAGTTTTTGACGCCTCCTCAAAAACATCGTCAAATATATCACTCAACGACATACTACACACTGGCCCAAAAATTCAAGATGACTTGTTCACAATTCTTCTGAGGTTCCGTTTACCACGCTTCGTGTTTACTGCCGATATTCAAAAAATGTATAGGCAGGTGCTGGTGCATGAGGAAGATAGAAAATATCAACTTATTTTATGGAGAAGATCCACGTCAGAACCTATCAAGTGCTATCAGCTAAATACGTTAACATATGGCACATCAGCCGCTCCGTACTTAGCTATCAAATCATTACAGCATCTATCTCAATCATCATTATTATCACATCCAATGGGCAGCAAAATCCTTCAGCAAGATTTCTATGTAGACGATGTAATGACCGGATCAAACAGCCTCTCAACCGCATTAGAAATGCAAGGACAGCTTATTGATGTACTTCAGAAGGCAGGCTTTAAGTTACGAAAATGGTGTGCTAATCATCCGCGTCTACTCCAAAACTTTCTACCAGAGGATAAAGAGATGGAACTTGACTTCAACCTAGACTCAGAAGACAACATAAAAACACTCGGACTAACGTGGCTGCCAAAGGTTGACGACTTTTGCATCAAAACGCATGGTATTAATGAAACAAAAATTACAAAAAGGATAGTCTCTTCAGAAATAGCCCGACTGTTCGATCCACTTGGGGTTATGGCCCCAGTAGTAATTACAGCAAAAATCTTTCTACAACAATTATGGCAGCTAAAAATGGATTGGGATGCAGCATTACCTCAGGAGCTACATTCCAAATGGCTGAAATTTCGCGATGACATCAAGTTAATAAATCAAATTCGAATACCAAGGCACATATTTGCACAAAAAACACCAGAGAGTATACAGCTTCACATCTTTGCCGATGCTTCAGAAAGTGCTTATGGAGCTTGTATTTACGTACGATCCATTGTCAACCCCGGTTCGATCATAGTGCGTCTGTTATGTGCCAAATCCCGTGTAGCTCCAATTGAAAAGAGCACAGTAAAGAAACCAACAATACCACGGCTAGAATTATGCGCAGCCAAGTTAGCAACCGACCTTGCTAAAAGAGCCAAGAAGGACATAGCATATGAAAATGTCACCACTTACTATTGGACCGATTCTGAAATTGTTTTGGCTTGGATTAACTCAACCTCAAATGCACTCCCAGTCTTCATCGCCAACAGGGTAGCGTCCATCCAAGCTGATACATTAAAACAACAATGGCGTCATGTGAAGTCCAAAGAAAACCCTGCTGATTTATTAACACGGGGTGTATCTCCCGAAAAATTGAAGGAATCGAATTTATGGTTCTACGGGCCTGTTTTTCTTCATGGACAGGAATCAGCATGGCCACAGCCCTATGCCAAACCAGTCATTTCAGCTAGTATTATTGACAATAGTGAATCAGCACACTTCATCTACAAAATTAAACACGGAAACTCGTTTAAGCAGTTGCAGCGGATCACTGCATTTGTGCTAAGATACATCAAATATCTTAAAATTGAGGTCGAGAAGAGAAGGCAAGAGAAACTTCAGCCAAATCAACCAATTCAGAACAAGAAGAAGAGCCTGGAGGTTCTTTCCATGGAAAAACTTAGCAAGAAATTCCAAAATGTTGTTCTATCCAGCCAAGAGCTAAATGAAGCACTCAATGCCATAGTACAAGTCATTCAAAAGGACGAATTTAGCACTGATATTTTACAATTAAATAAATATCATGAATGCAGCAAGTCAAGTTCTTTACTCTGCCTTGCTCCATTCTTAGATGACAACAAAATTATACGCGTTGGAGGAAGACTGGAATCATCAACATTAGCATATGAAGCAAAGCATCCTATGCTATTACCCTATGAACACCCTTTTGTAAAGATGATAATGAAGGACATCCATGAAGACAATAAACATGTTGGTCCACAAGCACTTTTGGCCATAACCAGACAACGTTTCTGGCCGCTCAAGGGCAAAACTATTGCGCGTTCAATAGTAAAGGCATGCGTAAGATGTACAAGAGCCAAGCCTCAATTGCTCTCACCAAAAATGGGAAATCTACCATCAACTAGAGTAGAGCCTGCCCGTCCCTTCGTTAATTCAGGTGTGGACTTTTGCGGACCAATTTGGATTCACTATCGAGGCAGAGGAAGTCGACCACAGAAGGGGTACATAGCGGTATTTTGTTGCTTTGCTACAAAAGCAGTCCATCTTGAGGTTGTGAGTGCTCTAACAACAGAAGCATTCTTAGGTGCTTTAAAGCGGTTTACAGGAAGACGAGGTCACGTTAGAAAGCTATATTGCGATAATGCGACAAACTTCGTCGGAGCTAAAAACCAACTCCAGGAACTGAGTCAGTCAGTATACTCCTCTGAAGGAAGTGAAACTATAGTATCATCATGTAGTACAAAAGGCATTGATTTCCATTTCATACCGCCTCGATCCCCACACTTCGGTGGCCTATGGGAGGCCGCCGTGAAATCAGCGAAACATCTTCTATATCGAAGCACATCAACTGCATCATTGACTTATGAAGAATTCGAGACGTTGATAATAGAAATTGAGGCAATTCTAAATTCTCGACCTCTGACGTCTTTGTCGTCCGATCCAAATGACCTTACAGCACTTACACCAGGTCACTTCCTAATTGGCGAGCCATTAACCGCATCGATTGATTCCAATGCCGAAACAACAAAAATGACCCTGCCTACACGATGGAAGTTGGTGACGTATATAAAAAACGAATTCTGGAAAAGGTGGTCGAGAGAATATTTGAATGAATTGCAGCAGAGAAGTAAATGGAAACAAAACAAACAAAATCTTCAACCTGGAGCTATAGTTTTGATTAAAGAAGACAACATCCCACCACTAAGGTGGCCACTGGGTAGAGTCATTAAAACCCATGTAGGTGAAGACGGTACAGCTCGCGTAGCAGATGTGAAAACAGCAACAAATATTTTACGACGAGCAATTCACAAACTTGCTCCTCTTCCCATCAATGATGAAGAACCGAAACAAGATTGTCCTTATATCCGAAAACCAGAGGATTCTTCACTCCAAACCAGTAGCTCATCTAAACGAAAAGCGGAAGATTCAGCATCAGAAACCAGCGGCTCATCTAAACGAAAGGCGGAAGATTCAACATCAGAAGCTAGCACAGGTAACAGCGAACATAAAGAACCAAAAGGAAAACATCGAAAGTTTTACAGTTCGGCAATATTAACAATAATGCTACTATGCTTAGCTTTACCAATAATAAGTGGTCATCCTGTAGAATTCAATCAATTTCCTACTCAACTCGGAATTCACTTTGAATCCCTCGGAACAGTTAATCTGGCATCAAATGACTGGAATTTAGTGGTGTATTATAATCTAGAACCATATTGGGCTGAAAACTCAGAATTTACCAAGGGAATACAATCATTGCGGCAACTTTGCAAATTGATATCTTACAACAGTTCCTGTCTATCAATAATAAATCAATTTGTACAGCTACAGGATGAGTTAAAAGCAGGTAACGAGCTCTTCACTAACAACAATCATAGATCAAGAGAAAAACGGGGTGCCTTTAATATAGTGGGGACCTTAGCTAACTCTTTGTTTGGAATCCTCGATGCAGACTATGCCCAGGAGTTATCAAAAACCATTAACAGCATCAACGGAAATGAAGAATATATTCTACAACTTTTAAAAAACCATACGTCCATCATAGACTCAACAGTAAACATAATTAAAGGAGACCAGAGTTCAATTCGTGAAAAATTTAGAACTTTAAACGAGCAGGTAAATAAAATAATTGATCACACAAATCAAGAAAACTTGCTTAATTTATTCCTGGCCATGTCAATCGAGCTAACATTGATCATTACAAACATACAACGAGTACAAGAATCTTTAAGTGATGTGCTAATAGACACCAATCATGGAAAAATCAATCCACTTCTCCTATTCCCACAACAACTAAGCGAAGAAATGCTGATAATAAGGGGATACATCCCCTCTTCGCTACGATTACCAGTAGAATCATCGGAACCTTTGCAGTTATACAAGCTTATGACTCTAAAAAGTCGGGTGATTAATAACCACGTCATATTCCAAATCAAATTTCCTCTTGTCATGATAGAAGCATTTGACATATTCAGAATGATACCTATACCAATATTTACCAAAGGGTACTTCGAGGCCATCGAACCAGAAACACCATATTTGATAGTCAGTCAACATCGTGATCAATACTATCCATTATCGGATCGAGAGCTGTCAACATGTTTAACAACCGGACCATCAACATACATTTGCGAACAAACAAAACCTCTATACCGTAAGGGAGCCAGTGTATGCATATGCGAAATTTCTTTGCTAAACAACATACCACTTCCATCAAAATGCAAGGTAACGCAATCCTTCAAAAATCAAGTATGGACCCGACTTACACATCCAAATGAATGGATTTATGCACTCAAAAACAAAACTATCATCAATACTGTATGCGGGAATGACATATCCTCAATCAGTTTGGAGGGATCAGGACTTCTTAAAATTCAACCAAATTGTGTCATTAAGCTAGACGAATTAAAGTTTCAAGGGCATACGACTTACACAAGCAATACAAAGGCCTCATACACCAAGCTGAGCAACTTGACAAACCCAGCAGTGGAAAATGACCTTGTTCCAGAAAATTCATCTTTAAAATTTGAAGCAGAGAAAATTTATAAACTAAGTCAGCGAATCAAAAATCAAATACTCGTCGAAGCGTCCCACAAATTAAGCAACCACGACATTCATCAGTATTCTGTAGGATATATAGCACTCATCTTACTGATAGCATGCATCATTATCTGGTACTGGAGAACAAGAAAGTCTACAGATCGCTTGGACTTCAGAAGAACCCCGATACAGAGCCCTATCCCAAGAACACGGACAAACCTAAGTCTGCCTGCCGAACAACATCAAAATTCAACTTTGTAAATTATATCAATTAAAGAACCTGTAATTTTTTTTTGTTTGAAAATTAAGTTAAAGTTTAACCTTTAAAATTTCTAAATTTTTGTTTGTTTTGATAAAATATAATAATTTTTTATAATAATTTAAGTTTCAACATACAATTTCTAAATTAGCTTGTTTTGATCAAATATAAATTAAATATAACAATTTAAAAAAAAAAAAAAAAAAGAGGGTTTTGACAATTCAAATATTTCTCAAGCAACAACATGTATTCAATTTGTAAAACTTAAATATTTTTGTTGAATGTGTTTCATTCAACAAGGGGGAGTATGTTCACGAACAGAAAGAATAAAAACCTAATACACATTATAATCAAAATGCATACTGAATCTAATCGCGACCTACCTCAAAATAAGTGTAGGTTTTCTATATCATAAACACTATGCGAATACATTCAGTATGCAATAGCAAAATAAAGTTCATTAAACGACAAGAATTCCGGATACTTACTCGAAACATGATACCCAACCAAAAAGAAAATTCACCTTGAACTGCCACTGCAGGTTAACAAACTAATGGTGTAGTAATGGCATGTGTTCCGCGTATACGACATTCGAACCGTCAGTAAATTAATGCATTTTGTCAAACAAGCATAATTTGTATTAGTATCATTTGTAAAATAATTATTGTTAACGTAAACTATTATTAAGTATAAATATTCCCGATTTTGGGGCAATAAATTATTCAATCACGAATCGTTTAATCAATTGGTTTTATTCTATTAGCTATCCCCCCACCCGTGGTAAGGTGGCTAATATTCATCAACTATAATATAATTAGTGAATTGGTACATGCACCAATTTCACCCATAACAAGGTCACGGTATTGTACCCTGGCTAAGTATTCGTAGAGACAAAAGAGTCTCCCCGTTAACACTTCTTATAATAATTTCAGGAAAAAATATTCGTGTCGTGGGTATCAATGACACGATGTTAGTCAGCGCTGAAGTAGAATTCTTTCGATTTGTTTTTTTTTTTTTTGTTGAGAATCCCTTCTTTTAGTGTAGTGTGTAGTGGATGCAAGATGTCAGCTAAGCCTTTACTGACTATATTTACTGCCCTCTTTTTTCCAAACTGTTCAAAGGAAGTATATTTCCCTTCGACTGGGAGTGCTCCAATTGGGGTAGTTTTTAATGCCCCTGTTGCCGTGCGATAACATTCATTGATTGCTGCGTCAATTTTCTCGATATTTTTTTTTGCTGTCCACATAAAAACTGTCATACCATGTTGCTGGGTGCCTTCTACTAGTACCTTAGCTATTTTAATCGCCGTTTCCAAATGTGGTCCTCGTTTTCGAGAGCAAATCATTTTGAGTGCGTTATTACGAGATTTTAATTGATTTCAGATTGCATATTCCATTTGAAATTGCCGCTTAAGTTAATCCCCAGTATTTTAAGCTGTCTTTGTGGTAAAATTGAGTGACCC
Source organism: Syrphus vitripennis (assembly GCA_958431115.1). Classification (NCBI taxonomy): domain Eukaryota; kingdom Metazoa; phylum Arthropoda; class Insecta; order Diptera; family Syrphidae; genus Syrphus; species Syrphus vitripennis. The sequence goes on from OY288108.1 coordinate 65,822,472, forward strand.
TGAAGAATAATCGGAGGTGGTATGCAGTTATGCGGTGGTCAGCCATCAGCCGAATAGGGGGAATAACATGTAGCATACGAAAACATGCACGTGCCGTAACTATTCGGGACTGGTGGAAGTGTGATCATAGCCTCTTCGCGGCGGCCGCTAGAAACAAACCCCAAAAAGGTTTGGCTAATATGATCAGGCTATTTCCACAGGTTGGCAACAGGTTAATTCCCTGTTCCGTAAAACTAAAAGAATTACGAGACCGTCAACAAGCCTCGGAAACGGACTGATCTCACGACGACAACCCTTGCAACGAAAACGGAACAACGATTTACGAATTTTCTTATGGAACGTACGATCGCTCTATAGAGCTCGAGCTGCTCAGCAGCTAGCCGATACCCTGTCAAAATATAAAGCTGACATAACAGCACTGCAAGAAATAAGATGGACAGGGAATGGTGTTTTGCAAAAGAAAGAATATGACTTATATTACAGCTGTCATACAAAACACCATGTGCTCGGGGTAGGCTTCCTGGTCAGCGAAAAAATGAAGTCTACCGTCATCGGCTTTAACGCTATAAGCGAAAGGCTATGCACCCTTCGCGTGCGAGGCAAATTCAAGAACATCAGCCTCATTAACGTTCACGGACCTACGGAGGAGTCCTCAGACGAAGATAAAGAGACTTACTATGAACAAGTCGAGAGGGCCCTCCATGCCTGTCCAAGGTATGATGTTAAAATCATCCTTGGGGATTTGAACGCTAAAATAGGTCGGGAGCCGGTATTCAGGCATTACGCAGGCACCCATAGTTTGCATGAGAACACTAATGACAATGGACTTCGAGTCCTAGAATTGGCAGCATCGAAAAACATGGTCGTTGCGAGTACCAGGTACCCGCGTAAAGATATCTACAAAGCCACCTGGGTATCACCTGATGGAGCCACTCGTAACCAAATTGACCACGTGTTGATAGACCGTCGCCACTACTCGAACTTGATGACGGTACGAACGTACCGAGGTGCCAATATCGACTCGGATCACTATCTTGTTGGTATGGTTTTCCGAGGGCGGATTGCCTTGCGAAGACGTATTGCATCCGCCGATCAGGTTCGAATCAACACGGCTGCACTACGCAATGAAAACACCAGTAACACCTTTGGACTTGCGTTAGGACTCGCCCTAGAACCACTCGATCCAGGGAGAGTAAGTCCTGGAGCCAGTATGCTGGGCGTAGATGAGAAGTGGACACGCCTTAAAAACACTGTCATTAGTACTGCCAATTCCATCTTAGGCAGCAGTCGTAGAAGTCGGAACGACTGGTTTGATGATGAATGCAAGCTAGCGACTGAACGTAAGAATGTTGCGTACCGAGCAATGCAACAATCTCATAGAACGCGGGCACGCGAAGATGAATATAAAGAGCTCAGAAGAATAGAAAAACGGCTTCACAGACAGAAAAAATCAGCCTGGGAGAAGAACATCATCTGTGATTTAGAAAGAAGCCGAGAGCGAGGTCCGCACCAGGCGCGGAAGTTCTACCAATCCGTCCGAAACATGACGCAGTACACACCACGCTGCACTTACTGCAAGGACGGAGAGGGAAATCTGATCACCGATCCCCAAAGCATACTGGAGCGATGGGAAGTGTACTTTAATGAATTGCTAAATGGTCAGCTCACTGCAGAAGTAGAGGCTCCACTACTTCAAGAAGATTACCCTATGTTACCGCCACCAAGCATAGAAGAGGTTGAGAAGGCTATAGCCCGGCTTAAGAAAAACAAAGCCCCGGGAGCCGATGGCATACCAGCCGAACTATTCCACCACGGCGGGCCAGCCTTACGCCAAGCAATTCATGATATTATAGTGCACGTATGGGAGCAGGAAGAAATGCCAGAAGACTGGCGAAAAGGTATAATTTGCCCCATACATAAGAAGGGAGATGTCACAACGTGCAGCAATTATAGAGGTATCACGTTGTTGAGTACCGCCTATAAGATACTCTCCTCTATCCTACAAGAACGGATAGCCCCATACGCTAAAACCATAATCGGCCAATATCAGTGTGGTTTCATTCCAGGCAAATCAACAACTGATCAGATCTTTACCCTTAGGCAGGCGATGGAAAAATGTCTAGAATTTAACATCCCAACATACCATCTGTTTATAGACTTTAAGGCCGCCTATGATAGCATAGCCAGGGTAGAACTTTACAAAGCCATGAGAGAATTCGGCATCCCAAATAAGTTGACACGACTTTGTAGGTTGACCATGACCAACGTAACAAGCCAAGTAAAAATAGCCGGATTGCTATCCAGACCAATCAACATCTTTAATGGACTCCGACAAGGGGATGGTTTGGCCTGCCTCCTCTTCAACCTGGCGTTGGAGAAAGCAATCCGTGACTCTGGCACGGCAACAAGAGGGACCATCGTCAACAGGTCCAGCCAGATACTGGCTTACGCAGACGACATTGACATCATCGGAAGAACCGAACAAGCTGTACACGATTCCTTCATCCAGATCGAGCAGGCGGCACAAAATCTGGGGCTGCACATTAGTGAAGGTAAAACAAAGTACATGGTGGCGTCGAATGCGAGAAGAACAGTTGGTCAAACAATCAAGGTAGCGGAGCACGAATTTGAAGTGGTGCAATCCTTTAAATACCTTGGGTCAATAGTAGCAGCCGATAATAATATAGAAGAAGAAATACGCGGGCGGCTGCTCAATTCCAACAAAGCCTACTATAGTCTGTCAAAGCTCTTCAAATCCAGAAATCTCACCATAACTTCAAAACTGCTGCTGTACAGGACCATGGTCCTGCCAGTACTCACGTATGGATCCGAGACTTGGGTGCTTAGCAAAAGACACTCCGACCTCTTAGCCGCGTTCGAGAGAAAAGTCTTAAGGAGAATTGTTGGCCCCATATGTGAGGAAGGGCGATTCCGGAGACGGTACAATCATGAATTGTACGCAATCTACCTTGAAGCAGACATAGTGACAAAAATTAAGCTCGGTAGACTCCGGTGGGCAGGGCACCTAGCTCGCATGAGTGAAGAGGAACCTGCTCGGAAAGTCCTTTGTGGTACATTCTATGGTAGACGGCAGCGTGGTAGACCATGCTTGCGCTGGAGAGATGGCGTAGACCAGGACGCCCGAAGCCTTGGGGTGCGCAACTGGATGGCGTCGGCTCAAGACCGGGATAGGTGGAGAGACTTGTTGAAGGAGGCCAGGACCGGACCCCGGTTGTCGAGCCGATGATGATGATGATGCAGTTATGCACCTTCTTTTCCTGCAGAGGTGAAGGGCTTCTGTTTTTCTTGATGGCACTATTGCACCTCTTTCCTGACCCTTTAATCCTTTGTTTAGCTTGCGTTGGAGCGCCATTCCGTAAATTCCGATGAAATCAAGGTTTATTTATACAGATTTTTATTTATTTTTATTTATATAAATTTTCATTTATTTAATTCATTATTCTGTGATATAAGTGTTTTGTGTGACTCCTTTATCTTTTTTTTCATAGCATTCTATTTCCACACCTTTTCCATCATTCCTATCGTCATCCTTTAACACAGGCAAGTTTTTATTTGTTCGCTGAGTGGGAGGAGTTTTGGAAGAGGGCAAGAATCGACGAGCGTAGCCGAGCTAGAGCAAGCATGCCATAGCCCTTTTCCAACTCCTGAAGACATATCCCCGTGACACACCTAACTCGCAACATATTGCAGTCTTTCATCATCAATTTAGTATGGAGAATTCGATAAAGTGTTCTGTTGTCTAGTTTATTTCTTATCTTAGTTTTGTTTAAGTTTATTGTGGAAAAAGCCCTCTAATTCCTAAATCAAGGTTTGCTGATTGGTTATAGCAAGAATCTTGCTAGAAAAGTGATTCGTCGAGATCCTAATTTAAACTACAAGTAATCTATTAAACAAATAATTTGTATTTTGTTTTCCACAACTGCTGAATGCAATTCTTTGGACATTGTTCATACAAAACAAAAGGAACAAACACATGGATATGTGTAATAGTGTAATGTGTATCAGACTATTGGGATGGTAATTTCAAGTTCAACGATCTGCGCTTATATCTATCTTTTGACCTTTAAATGTTATAAAAAAACATTGCACCAAACATTTATTTTACGTACATTCAACCAAACGTTTAGAAATTAACATTGTACTTTTTTTTGTTGGTGCGGAAAGTACCTACAATCATATGTGCATACTACATACAAGGTCCTCAGCTTTTGTTGGGAGCTATTCGAAATTGAGTGCCAATTGTTGAATATTATTGAATAAATAAGTCCACCGGTCGTTGAATCAATTAATGGAATTTAATTTTCTATTCCAAATATAAAAGTTAGTAAGTTGCATAAAGAATGGAAAGAATTTGCTTGCATTAATATTTTTATTTACAAGGTAGTAGTTTAGAAGATAATAAAGTAATTATCGTAATTCTTCATTAAAAAATTCTGTATGACCTTTACGGTATTAATTTTTGAGTCCTATAAAACCAAATCTATAAAGGTAACAGACAAAATCATTGTTAATGTTCTGTTCATTGATATCCTTGGAGGCATTTTGTTTTTAAATATTAACTTAGGGCTCCACCGAAGGGATACCAAAACGAAAAGCTAAACAGATTTTTATAAGTACATTTTTCAATACATTTAAAGACATTAAAAAAAAATTAAATGTGTTGCATTAATAAAGGCTTTTCTTTCTCTATTAAAGTAGAATAAAAGATTATATACAAAAACACAAGAAAATGTATTTAAAATGCAATTTAAGGATCCCCCAAATCAATGCCAAGTGTTCGGTGACAACGACCAAAACTGCACTTTGCTATGATTGACAATAGCACATTGTTGTTTTTGAGTCGTCGCGTCGTCACTAAATATTTCAAATTGTTTTGAAAGTGCCTTTACCTTGAAAAAAAAAATTATATTTTGATAGCTAAATAATGAATATGCATGCATAATGTATAATATAGTTCAAAAGTAATTTTAGGCACACAGAAAAGAAACGTTAATCATTCGATTGAGATCATCCGAGGTTGACCGTTAAGTCCTTTAAATAATTAAATTGAATATTCACTAACAAGACTTGGTACATTGATTTAACTTCAGTCTTGTTAAAGGAACTTTTTGTATTCTTAAATTCAATAATAATTTTTAAACTGACAGAAACTAACGTTACGTCAACAAAAAAAAAAAAAAATGGATAAAAAAATTGCATACATTTCCATAAGCAAAAAAGTGCATACACGTTTGTATAGAAGGAGCGTCGGAATTCGGTAAATTTTTTCAACCACTTCACCGATTTTGGTGAAACATTCAGGAATCATAAAAGTTGTTCGACAGTGTCAACAAGAAATTTATTTGGGCTGCTTTGTGCAGGAAAGGCATCCCAGATTAACTTATTGCTAATATCAAACCATTATATTATGGATCCAAGTGCTTAAAGGAAGATTGTCAGAGAAGTTTAAAATCTTTGGCGGGGTTAATCATACTCAAAAACACTGTTCCTGTTGGTTATTAGTAGTCCGTTTACTACACACAGCTTTGCTTACTGAAAATAGAAGAATGCAGTGAACCTTGTAATAATACCCAAATACCTGGACTAAGCAGACGAGTGAAGTATGCTAACTATCTCATATGTATGATCATAAATCTCCATCAAATGAAAACAAGGGGAGAAAGAAATTGAATGTGTCAAAAATAAAAAAAATCAGTCTTAGAACTTCCTCATGGAGCTTAAAGAACAAGAAAAACGCTCCAATGTTGAATGCGCGCTTCTTTATGCAGTTCTTGGAAAGTCACATTCGCTATCACAATACATGCCGTACAATTTTATTGTTTTTTTTTTGAGAATCTTTTTTGTGATTCATATACATACATATGTAGTATGTACATATACTCCTTTCACGATATCTGAGTTAAGTTGAGACTAAGCTACTTTAAACTTACTTGCCAAATACCGGCCACGTCTCACGATATTTGTATATCACTAATTTAAAAAAACTTTTGAATATATTTTACTGTCAATACAAGACAAATGTCTGGAATACTTGATTACCTGATGATTAGTTACGTTGATTATACCTATAGTGAAACGTTAAGTTCCTTACTAAGAGCGTTTAGTCAACAAGTATCTTATTTATCGGTTAGCTACACGGCATTCCGATTTTTTTGATTATATTGATTTGAGCAAAGTTGTAAAGATATTTTTATAGATACTTTGTTTTAATTTACAAGTTTGCTCAATTTTCATCTAACAGATTTCTCAATTCCATAAAACAAAAAAAAATAATAAATTTTTTAGCAGATAAAGTACAAACAGGGGTCCAATTTCCCAATTGTGAATGACTTTCGGCCCACTCTTTTTTATTCTTTTGCAAGTTATGAATGCAAAATTTTGACTTTCAATCTACCTGTAAACGTTTTCTTGCGAAATCAAATAAATTGGTGTTTAAACGGAATTTCGTGTACAGAGAGAGTTAAGACCAGCGGACAAATTTTACGCTTGTATCTGCGGAACTGGTTATGGTTATGGGATAACGATTTAACTTCTTGTTCCCGGGCTCTCGATGGAGATGCATTTAACGTAAAAATAATAAAATCAATCAAATTTTTGTTTGTATAATTCACACCGTGAATTTATTAATTTGAAAACAGTGAACAATGGGATCGATTCTGACATTAAATGCAATCTGTACCGGCTTTCAACACTCACAACCGGTTTTTTTGGGTATAGTTTCTTGGCGAAATTAAACATCCTAAAATTTAGTTCAACGAAATGTTGGAACTTATTGAGCAGACCGGTACAACGCTGGAAAAACCAATCTCCGGGCGACCAAGTTTAATCTGTCTCTTCGTGACGACCCGAACCTTTCAATTCGGAAGCGCGCAAGTGCGTCTAATGTTCATAGATCATCATGAATAAATAAGTGCTGCGAATTCTTACTTTTTACTTAAAAGATCCAATCTGCTGTTAAATCTACCCGTTAATAAGTTATACACACATCATTAATTTCTTAAATTCAGCTATATTTACTTATATAAAATTCCTGTAACATAATGCTGTTCTATGGCTGGTACAGCAAATTTTTTTTAAATTTTTTTTGAACCAACAGTTTTTACATAATGAAATATTGAAGCGAGTTTATGTTCAACTCGATTTCATTCGCCAAACGGGGTTTTTGAATAGTTGGTTTGTCATAATAGAATGCTTGTTTTTGAAAAATTTTATTTATTTTTTATTTTAATTTTTAGAGCTTAAAACCCAAGTCCAATGCTTAGGTCTGTGTAGATACATATGTATAGGTAGACAGGACAAAATTACCGAACAAGCGTTCTGTATAATCTTAGTTTTAGGTTTATAATTAATTTCTCGCATTAATTTTTTTAAGGAATCCAAAATATACTGTATATTACTATCTATTGTATAGTTAATCAAAATTTTTCAACAATAACTAAACTACACAAACTTCATGTTTTATTTCTGAAAACGTAGTCTTTACTTAAAAATTAGAAATATTTTTTTTAAATAATTTTTAAAATAAGTTACAAATAGTAAAAAAAATTGATTTTAATAAAGTATTAGGTACTTTTTTTATAAACCTCAAATTAAATAAAAACTGATAGTAGCCCTGGTATTCACCGAGCGAGGTTAAGTTTAAAAGAACCCTAAATCAAAAAATCCTAATGAGGGATTAAAAATTAAATATGAGGGAATAAAAATATCCATTTCATGAGCTAATGAGAAAGGATTTTTTAAGTTAATAGCCACTTTATTCAGTTTTGGATTAAATTGAACTTTCAATTCAAATATTAATTAATAGGAATGTTAGGATCAAATGATTAAATTATATGGACTTAGATTAAATACATCTAGATTAATGTACCCATCTCACAACAATATTGAGTATATTCTTGAGCAGGCATATTGGAGACTGGGTTCGGAAGTTGAATCACTGATTAATGAACGAAAAACAAAAGCAGTCGACAAACATGCCGAACCAAAGAAACCGAATAATTAGTTTTTATATTTTGAGTTAAAATAGTATTGTTTTATTATTGCGAAATATTCAGAGTTAAAAGCCAGATTGGGTAGTAAGTTATAGCTCTTGTATATTGTGAAACAAACCTAATGGTAATTAAAAAAAAAAAACAATTGATATTTTAAATATTAAAAATGTTTAATTTATTTTAATTTCATGCGCAAAATGTCAGTTCTGATTATAAAATTATCTTCTTTTTATGGGGTCTCCCAGGTTCTCAGAGTTGGTATATTAAGAGCAACTAGGGTTTTCTTACTTAAGCCACACGAAGTGCATTGAGTGTTTTGCTGTTTGTGGAAAAATTTACAAATAAACTAAATGACCGTTTTTTTTTTCACTATCAGATTTGGTCGAAGGTAGCTTATAGCAAGCTGCATCTTAAGACCAATGGTTTGCCAACACAGAAAACTGTGTTATACCACCGGCTCATCATTTAGTGCGGTGTTAGTTGTTAGTAAGCAAACTCTATAACAAAAAACATTAACACAAGCTAAACATGAAAATTAATAAATTTACAAAAAAGACATAAGACAAGAACTACATTTAAATATTTAAGAGATTGGAACACTGGTTTTGAGTAGATTTTTCAATTTAAATATTACCAATACATCATTTGTTATGACTTTCTGAATTTAGGCTAATAATTGGCCGCGTTCAGATTTCACATACAAACAAATTTGTGGTAGGTTGAATTTCGCTCGACTTGAGCTGTGATCATCTGATTTCTTACATGGGATTACAACACAAAGCCATCCACATCTGAACGAGGTCGTTATTAAAATGGTATGATCCAAAAGCTTGTAAAGATTAAAATATAGTAGTTCATTTTGGAGCTGATAGAATGCCCCTTCGAAAAACTACCCCTTTTCGTTGTTTAAATGCCCAAATGTCTTTATATTTTTCAGAAGGGCATGAATATTTATATATTAGTACTGCTTAGTGCTTAGCTTACGTCTGCTTCTCAATGTCAATGAAAACTCAATCAACTTTAGACATAATAAAATTACGAATCCAATATAAAACCTTTTTGGAACGTCATTAAACAATTCCAATTGATTGACTTATTATGTATACATGATGCATGAGTGCTTAAAATAAAAGTAGGAACTTATTCAGAATTAATTCGAAAAAATTCAAACTTGTAAATTTTTCTTTGTATAGCTATCGTGCCACCCTTTCTGTCCTTTTCTTTAGGGTAATTCAATGTCATCAAAGTGCAAATCTAAGGTGTTAGGTGGTATCAGTCGAACGCATAGACTTAGGGTAAATAGATTATTTGGAAATTAGTTCACTGAAGATATCCCATGAAAAAGGTTCAATAATAACAAAATCTGTTCGCTGGCGAAATCGAAGGTTTTCAAAAAAAAAAATCAATGTGCTAAGTGATAAACGGCTTTTAAAGTTAATTGATTCATACAATTTCCAAAAGTGTTTAATAGTGATTTAGTTAAGAAGAAAAATATGTTCCCAATGGAGAGCTCTAAGCGGCAACAGCCCAAGAAAAGCAGTAAGCATTTGTGAAAATTTGTTTTTTAATGTAAAACTTTTCTTTTCTAGCTTAATCATAAGACATTTTCTTTAGAACTATTTTGAATTAAAAAGTTATATTAAACCTTAACAATGTATTGAGTCTGTCCAAAACAACTTCGACTTCAAAAACTTCTCTCTCATTAAAATATGAAAAGGGAAATATTTATGACCCAATGAGGCAGGCTTTTTTGAATTATGAGTCTTTAAGCTTATGAGAGCCCGGGAAATACCGACTTTAATTTAAAAATTGAAATTCAGAAGAAACAAAAAGATTGATCTGAAGGTTCATGATGTTTGCATTCTTTCAATTTATTTTTTAAGATATTCGATTATCGTGGAAGAAAGGCAGGCGTAAAAACTCCTGCATCAAACAGATACAACGACACCTACATTATAAGTAATATCCCTCAGGGAATCGTTTAGCAAGTATTGATGAGCTATAAAAATGCTCTATGGATGTAAAAAAAAATTTAAATAGTTTAAAAAAAAAATATATTCTTTTTTTGAAAAATAACAATTAAATTATTTTTTTAAAGTCGAATATGTTTAATATAAAAACATCATTTAATTTTTAAAGATTTCCTTTCCTTTCAGTTTTTTTTTTCATAAAATTATTTCTATTTGCATAAAACATGGAAATTCATCTTTAAAATTAATGATTTTATTCAATTTAGATAATCTTTTTATCAAAATTATATGACTCACGAAATATTTTAAAAATAATTAAATTTTATATTTCAAAATTATTTTCAAATTTTTTTTTGAAATATGTAACAATAATAAACTGCAGGGGAAGTGGTGATCGATATTCGACGCACTGTTTGATGATAAGCATGGTGATAATGTGGTCAACACAGAAAGAACCAGTGCAGAATCCTTCTTCTTCAGCGTCGAACGTGTTTTCGAAGTGTTCTTTGTATCATTCCAGAGCGATTTTTGCTATTGATTTTGTTACAGCAGGAAGCACGCAGATCCCTCTTCAGATTTCGCACTGTCTAAAATCTCCTTTCTTAGGGAGCTTGACAATCATTCCTTTTTTCCACACTTGAAAACAATCGTTTTGTCTTTGTCATAATCTTGGTATAGAAAAATACACCAAAAAATTTTCATAAATTTTTAAGTTAATTCAAATAAAAAAAATAAGTTTTCTAAAACTCAAATGAAAAAAGTTCACTAAACCTTAAAAAACAGCTTTTGGATCTTTAAAATAAAAAACTACGGTGCGGCGTAGGGTAAAAAATTAAAAAAGTTGTTTTTGCAAATTTTGTCAGGTTTTTGAAACTTAAAAGGTGTTTTTTCATTCATGATCAAACTCAAAAAAATTTGTTAAAGAAAATGTAGATCTTCAATTTTGTATTGATCGTTAGTTTTATAACAATACAACATTTTTTTCTCAAAAATACGAAAAGGCTGAATCCGCCAATGATTGGATCACTGAGTAGATACAAACCTTCATCACACAAAAGTCTTACATACATACATGTGTATTTATGCAAATTTGATCAAAAAGTACTAATCCAAATCTTTGAAGTCATTGTTCCTTTGCCAATTTTTTTTTTAAACTATATTTTTTTTAATTAATGACTTTTTGGAATTTTTTTTTACAAAACTATTTACTATTTTATTTAAGTAAGAAATGATGAATATATTTCAGGCTTTAAGAAAAAGTATTGGTTGATTTCTTAACTGTCGACATTTTTTTTTATAATTGCTTATGATAAGCCACTGTTTTTTTAAAAAGAAAATTACCCTCTCCTCATTTGAACAGGGGTACTTAGACCCCCTACGGTACTATTTTTTTTCTTGTCTCTACACAAACTTAAACTTTGTATATCTAATCCAAAACATCTTTATAGTGCATCCATTCATAATGTATTTATGAATGATTTTGTTGAATTTTGTCGAATTTTGAATAAATGTTTTGGCACAAATTAACAAACATAACAGCGAAGGAATTTCTCGTTTATCAATATGTTCATGTCAAATTTTAGATTTCAATCGTAACTGAAAAAAAAAAATAAATTAAAAACAATGGAGATATCTACATATATTTAAAAATAAATCTAGCCATGCTCAATTGGACTCCCCACCGTTTGGTATAAGGTTAGCTTTATATAAATTCGAGTTCCTCTTAGTAAGCACTTAAGCAGAGCCTCTTCATGCGATACCGTATTATATTCTTTAATCTCAAATCGCGTTACGGTGGTGCATCGTTGATGTTTAATCGTTAAACATTTTGTTGATTAAGTTTTCAGTAATCTTCAATTATTGACAAGTTCAATTCACTTTTAGGTCCATCACGACTTCCAGATGTCCATGATCCTGTTTTTCTTGACATCTATAACAAATCAATTAAAAATCCAGAAGAATTTTGGGGTGAAGTAGCTAAAGATTTAGATTGGCATAAAAAATGGGAAAGAGTTATAGACAACAGTAATCCACCATACACAAAGTGGTACTCTGGTGGCTATATAAATGCATGTTACAATGCTGTAGACAGACATTTGGCTGATGGTCGGGGAAATCAAGTGGCAATTATTCATGATAGCCCGCTAACTAACACAATCAGGCAGGTTACTTATCAAGAATTGTATGATGAGGTAAGCAGAAATCATTCAGTATTTAGACGAAAATATATTATACTTTATACTCATCGACTTTAAAGATTACATTGTTGGCTGGCGGTATGCATAAGTTGGGAGTTAACAAAGGAGATAGAGTTGTCATTTACATGCCTCTAATTCCTGAAGCTATAATAGCTATGCTGGCAACTGCTCGTCTTGGTGCAGTTCATTCTGTTGTTTTTGGGGGTGAGTTCTAATTTGAATAAACACCAATTTCCAACTTAGAAACAATTGATTTTTTTATTAGGTTTCGCTGCAAGTGAGCTCTGTTCTCGTATCGAACATGCTGAGCCCAAGCTCATTATTACTTCCAATTGTGGCGTGGAACCGGGAAAGATAATTCAATATTTGGATATTCTGCACAACGCAGTGAATTTGTCTTCGTGGAAGCCGTTGTGCAATATTGTATTTCAACGAGACAATGTTGCATACACTGTTATTAACAGCAAGACAGACATACTTTGGACTACAGTTCAAAATCTGGCCGATCCAATTGAATGTGTGCCAGTGGAGGCCAATGATCCTCTTTACATCCTGTACACGTCTGGGACAACCGACCGGCCAAAAGGTGTCCAACGTCCTATCGGAGGCCATCTGGTGGCATTAACGTACACTATGAAGAAACTCTATGGGCTCCAACCTGGAGATACATGCTGGTCGGCATCTGATCTCGGCTGGGTGGTTGGACACTCATACATTTGTTATGGACCACTATTGTGTGGCGTAACCAGCGTGATGTATGAAGGAAAACCCGATCGTACCCCAGATCCTGGCCAATATTTTCGGATCATTGAGCAGCACAGAGTCAATGCATTGATGTCAGTACCAACGGCTTTTCGCGTCATCCGACGATCTGATCCGGAAATCAAATATGGCCGCAAATATAGTTTAAAGTCACTGCGGGCAATATTTATAGCCGGAGAACATTGCGATATTGAGACGAAGACTTGGATGGAAAAGATCTTTAATGTACCTATTTTGAATAATTGGTGGCAAACCGAAACTGGATCAGCAATAACTGCTACATGCCTAGATTTTGGACATAATCTCAGTCCACCAAGGTATACAACTGGACTACCTTTTGTTGGATATGACAGTAAGCTTCGGTTTAAGAAACATGTACCCATAAAATTTCAAAAAAAAATATTTTTATTAATTTCAGTTCGCATATTAGAACCTGATGGTACGGAGTGTAAACCAATGCAACTTGGTAGGATAGCATTGAAGCTGCCACTTCCCCCGGGAAATATGTCAACTCTGTATAAGAACGATGGGCTATTTGAAGATATCTATTTCAAGAAATTTCCGGTAAGTTTGAATCACTTAAATTAATTTGATATTTTGCGCTGGAACTCTCTACACACATACAAATTGCAACCCATTTGTTTGTTTCTGAAGTTCGAGCTTCGTTGTGAGAGCGGTCAGATAAAAAAAAATTAAATACTAGGCCCATAAACTCACTATTTTCCTTTCGTTAAGTTCCGTAACTTTTGCTTTGGGGAATAAAAAGCGCGCCTTCACCATGTAAAATTGAAATTTGGCGAAGTAAGAACGAACAAAAGAGAAAGATGAATCATTTTACGTGTATGCAATATGGCCGAAAATTTGCTTAAGGTAGAACTATTATCGGTGCACGTGGTCTTACGAAAAACAGAAAATACAAAGAATTTATACGAATTTATTGCGATTTGGTGGATTTCGTTTATGCCATTATCTTTCGCTTTCGACGCGACGGCAAGAGCGCTCACCAAAAAATTCCTTCTAAGTACTTTGTTTGTGAAATTTCGAAAAATATAGGAGTTAGCCTTACGATTCGATAAGAACAATACCTCAAACGAGTTTGATATTTGTAAATGATTTAAGTATATTTTTCATAGAATTTCTATGACACTATGGATGCTGGTTACATAGACGAAAGTGGTTATGTCTTTGTAACTGCTCGTGACGACGATGTTATCAATGTCGCTGGCCACCGTATCTCCACCTCTAGCTTAGAAGACGCCGTCTTGCGTCACCCAGATATAGCTGATGCTGCTGTTTTTGGAGTTCCTGAAAACACTAAAGGTCAAGTGCCACTATGTTTGTACATTACAAAGGATGGTATATATGCAATTTTTTGACTTGGAAAATAATTTTGTATATGTATGTTGCTTAATTTAAATTTAAATTTTTTAAGGCACCACAAAACCTCGTGCTAAAATCTGCGGCGAAATAATATCAGTTATCCGAGATGTAATTGGACCTATTGCTTCTTTTAGGCTTGTTGCGCCAGTAAATGCATTGCCTAGGACACGTTCTGGTAAGTTAAATGCATTGGCGAGAATAAAATAAATTTATACATGATTCCATTTCAAATTCTTAATTATTTTCTAAGGAAAAACGATGCGAAAAGCAATGGCTGATTTTGCTAAAAATAAGTTAGTCGTATTGCCAGCAACTATTGAAGATCCGAGCGTTTTTATAGATGTCCGCCGTGCTTTGCAGGAGCTTGGTTATGCTATGAATACACCAGAACCCATTGTGTCAATTACAACATAGGATATATTTGAATTTTCGCTTTTTCCTTTATTTATAATTGTAATACCTGCTTTATGTCAAAAGGTTTCATATATGTACTTATGTTTTTTGACTTCTAGTTTTTAGAATAATAAAATTGAAATTTTATAAAACCTCAAATTAATGAAAACCATCACAGTACACATTCAAGGAAATATCTTTCAAGTAAATTTCACCATTTGGTTTGCTATTTTAAGGTGAAGCAATGAAGTGGGAGAGTTTTGGTCCCATTCGAGATCAAACTTATAGAACCACCGCAAGTCGAGTACGGTTGCAAAGTCGCGGTGGTTTCAAATTACGCAATATCATAATAATTGAACCAACTTTGAGTTGCAAGTTATGTGGTGGAAACCCTGGTAACTCCAGAGAGTTCAAAAACTCCATTGGATAATTTCCTACATCATCGGGATTTGTTATGGAATAAACGGATTTGTATGTCACCAAATCGCCATCGATTTTTGATTAAATGGTGAAATTCGGTGTGTGTATATCATTATTCTTTGCGGCGGGAATTGCTCGTTGACTTAACCAAGCATAATTCTGATAATTTTCACTAATGTTTGGAAAAACATTTTCAATAAGAGCTAATTGAAAGTCTACAAATCGGCAAAAGTCGTTGGTAAGATTAATTAATCCAGTTGTCGTATCAACTGGGACTTTTCCATTTCCAACAGCTAACAATTGTTTGGAAACTTGTGCAGCACTTTGATCATTTTGAAGTTGAACTCTCATATTAGTGGTTAGCGATAATGGCAAACAATGGCCACGTTCACATTGCGCTGAGATATGCTATCTCAGATACTCGAGTATCCGTATATGTTTGTAAACGACTAAAACCGGATAGGTTAATTTAGCTGTTTGATTTGAATTCAAGTCAGCTGTTTTTAACATTTCTCTTCAGATAGCTGAATATACGAGAATTTTTTAGATCGGTTGAGATTTTTATTTTGAGAACAGATGTTTTATAATCAGCTGTTTTTTCTCAAGAGATTACAATAACACAAACCAATCTGGATTGCTTTAGATAACTTTGTGAACGTGGCCAATTAAGATAGAATAATTAATTAATTTATTTCTGAAGAATACGGTGTGACTTCTGATCGTGTGATGGTGCAGTGTGTGGTGTATGTGTAGTTGTTATGTGTTGCAATTGACTGTGTTGGTGTGATTGATTGGTGTGGGTGATTGTATCTTTTACCTTGAAAGTCGGCATGAAGCCGCCTTCTCGAATGATATTAGCTCCGAAGGAAGTCATGCGAAAGCAGTTATTGTATTCAAGGATGTGTTGAAGAAAATGGTTGGAATCGGGATCAGTTCCATCGAACAATGGTTTCAGTGGTGTAAGTAATGGATCCATTTTGACTTTTCCACTTGCACAGCACAATCCAGCCATTTCTCTTTTGAACTTTAACGCATTGGATATCAGCATACAGTCGTCATTGGTCCAATATCTAAATTGTCATCATCACTGTAGTTCGCAGTGGGATCATATTGAAATGCCAAGCGATTATAAGATGCCAATGATCTTTGTGTGCTCACGCGTTGTCTCAATCGGGCATTTTCTCTTATTATATTTTGTCTTTCTTCGCTTAAGTTCTGCGAATACACTTGTTGCTGGCTTGCATGTCTTGTGCGGCAAACAAAAATCGCGATGGTAAAATAGGGGTTGATTGTAAAGGGTTGAAAATTCACGGTTATATTTATTTACTAATGCTGTATCATAAAAAAATTTAAAGAAATTTAGAGGTGGATTACCCTTAACATTTAGGGGAATGAAAAATAGATGTTCTCCAATTCTCAGACCTACCCAATATGCACACAACATTTCATGAGAATCGGTAAAGCCGTATCGGAGGAGTTTAACCACAAACACCGCGACACGAGAATTTTATATATTAGAATTTAAAAATTTGTTTTTAATTTGTTTTACATAATATATGTATAGAATTTGACTTTAGATTAATTTATATTTAAATTACAAAAAAGTACAAAATATACAAAAAAATACATAATGTATAGAATTTGACTTTAAATTAATTTATTTTTAAATTAAATGTTGTGGTGTCTAACGATCTTCTTTCTTTTTCGACAGTTTAAAAATTAATAGTTTCATCCAAACAGTGTCGAAAGCCTTTCCGATTTCTAGAAAGCATGCAATGTTTGTTTTTTAACTTCCCATAGGGAGTTATTGTAATCGGTCCGATTTGTCAAATTGAAATTTTTGACATTTCTCGACGTTTCAAGGTCCCTAGAGCCTATATCAATCATTTTTAGAGAGATGTCTGTGTGTGCGTGTGTACGTACGTTCGTACGTTCTGGTACCATTTTTCGTCGTCGATATCTCAAGAACGAGTAGAGATATCGACTTGAAATAAATTTTGTTTTACAGATAATAACTTCGAAAGAAGCTGAAAGGGCGTTTATTAATATTCAATCAGTTATTTTTTTACTATAGCAGTTTAAAAAAGAAGTGAAAATTTTGGTTGGGCTCAAATATCTCACGAACAAATAATGCTATTGACTTGAAATAAATTTTATTCGACACATTATGACGTCATACAAATTTGATGTGAATTTGGAAAAAAATCAATATACTGTTATTTTTTAAAATCAAAAAAACTAAAAAAAAAATTTTTATAACTCGAATATCCTTAGATGGAAAAACGATATTAACTTTAAAATAATTTATTTTATGAAAATGTTGTTTTTGACTACTGGCATTGTATATAAAACTTATAGTACTATCATCACGATGATTTTTGAGTTGTGTTGTGTGGTCGTCTGGGGCGCACTTGTGTATACACAGAAACGGCAACCAGAAAATTAGTTAGTTGTGTGATCGCTAGGTGGCCGACGTGTGGAACGTGTTCATGAGAGTACTATGCAAATTCATATACAATGCTACTGGTGAAAATTTCAAAAAAATTCAATGGACAGTTTTTTTACAAAAAATTAAAAACTACAAAAAATTCTACCAAAAATTGGTATAAATTGTCTTTCGACTCCAATTTCTCAAAAACGGGTAACGTTATTGACTTCTTGTTTGTTTTATTTTCTACATAACATAATTTTTAGCAACTTATAAAATTTTGACAATTATTGAATGTGCAGTTTTTTAACAAAAAATCAAAAACTGTTAAAAATTCTAAAGAAAAGTAGTTACAATTGTATTTCAGCTCGAATATCCTGAGAACGAACAACGATTGTGCCTTCTAAAATATTTTATTTTATACATAGTACAATTTTTTATGAAAGGTTAAATTTTGACAAATATCTAATTGACAGTTTTTGACAAAAAATATAAAAAAAAAATAAACTAAAAAAAGGTAAAATTGGTTTTTCGACTCGAATATCTTGAGAACGAGCAATGATATTGACTTTGCCATTAGGTATTTAATTTTATACATAATAAAATTTTTTACATCGGGTATATATTTGACATATACTTAACTAACATTTTAAACAAAAATTTAAACAGAACTAAGAAAATTCCACATTCGTTAAAAAAACGCGTGGAAGTTTACCTCCTGGGTTAAGTGGAAACAACTTATGTATACATCAACAATCTCTATAATATATGTGCATTTTGTAAATCTCTTTAAATAATTAAAATGCTTTTCAAACTCAATATAATGATTGTTTGCAATTTAGCAGCTAAAGTTTGTTTCGCAGAAAATTTGGTTATTTGAAAAAAAAAATAAATATAAAGTTGTCAAGTTCACAGATGGGAAGTTATCAGTGTGGGTCGCACCCAGCCTCTTTTTTTTTCATTGAGTCCAAGTGATATGTTGCTGTGGATATGAATGAAGTGGATATGAATGGTTGAATAATTATTCTGGAAGCCATGCTGGACCTCCAGTTTTTTCGCTCATATAGCAAAGTAGTGCGATTGGTCAATATCCTTCCAAATTTTCATGGTTTGTGTTCTTCGGGCCGGATAATTTTTTCTTTTTTCCAAACAGAATGAAAATAGCTTTTGTTCAGGCAGTGGTTCAAGATTATAGCCAGTAGGAGAAAGTAATATTTGGTAATATTTGAGGATGAAGTTAGAAATCTTGTCGCTTCCTGCTGATTATTGGTTTGAGTTTCAGGTAAGAAGGATGTTGATAATCGAGTCTGACAGTACCTGGTTTAGATTTAGCTCTTCCAATAATCAGGTTGATTTTCGTAAACTTGTCAGGGCCAGGATTAATATCTTTAAATTTCTTACTGATGTTGATGGTGTTTGATAGCTTGGTTAAACATAGTGTTCGTGTATTGAATTTCTGAGTGCAGCCGTGTGTATTCTTCGCTTTGCCGATGAACGTATATTGTACTTAAAACGTAACTGTTTCTGCTGGTGAAGAGTATTTTGTCGATTTCATTCTTGGTCAAGTTATTAATGCTGGAGACTTCAGGCGACTTCCGAATGGAATCTTCTCCAATATATTTTGTTGAATAGGTTGTGAAAGTGAGAAACACAACGTTTACCCTTTGATCCAGACGGTATCTTATCTCGACCGCCAGATGTTCGGAGAAACAATTATAATTATATGTACATATATGTATCACTTAGGTCACGGGTAGGACAACTTACTCTTATGTTTAAGTTAGACAGCTAGAGAACGCTAAGCGATATTTTTAAAAACATTTTTCAAACCTGTACAGTTGTCTTAAGATATACATACAAAGTATACATACATAAATACATAAGTCCAAACATTTACATAATCGGTTGTGGTAAATAAGGTGTTTCTTATGTTACTTTACAAAAATAACTAAGTGTACTTTAAAAATGTATGTACAAGTACATGTTATACGGTTGCGGTAACAGGAATGATTAATGAATTTTTGTTGTACCAACAAACTGCAATACAAAGTTCTTTCCACAAAAATTATTTAGGTAAGCTTTTAAGATTCTTAAGCCTAACCCAAAAAGAATATACCTATATTAACCAATCTTGCCTTATCTTACGATATCAATGCTACCTGTTGAATTTCGTGTGAAAAAAATCTCCATTTTTAAAGCATCTATCAATTTGTGTGGTTCCACTGATTTGAAAAATACTTTACCTTCATACCTAACATGATTTGATCTCCTCGAGGCGATTCTCTTGAGAATGGCAGAAGGAATTGAGTTAAATGATAGCTTGGATTAAGTGTGAAAATACAATCAAATGTGCGATAAACGTGGGTTGAATTTATTTTTTTTTACAACCCTGTGCACAACAAATTTCGTTTAAGGTGAGTTTATGATGATGTGAAGCGCAGAAAACATTTGCAATGGAATGAAGGAAAAGATTTGAATAAAAAATCGAAGAACTTTTTCTCCATCAGGGGAATCTTATGAATTGCATTACAAAAATTTACACAGGCCGTTGGTAGTTTATACCAACAAAAGTACAGGCTTTTTTCTCGACCCTTTGTTCTTATTTATAGTTATAACACACCCATGTAGCAGTTATTATCCCACACAAAGAAAAAAAACTAAAATCATCCCTGATCAAATTTAGAAGGGACCATTAGCAATCGGAGATGAAAGTTCACATCAAACAAGCATAATAAGGCTCTTTAAGTTACGTTTCTACTATTTTTGTGTATGATGGACATTACTGCATCAGTTATTACGAGGAAGATGTAGTACCTAGTTATCATCTTTATGTTATTTTCATTCAGTTATAATTAAGTTTAGTAGTTAATGATATTTTTTTATCAAACAGTTTTACTGCTAGTCTTTGTGTGATCACATTAAAACCATTCTTCGTTTTTGTGTTATTAAAAAAAATAATAAAACATCTACTATAATTAACAGTTAATTAATTTTGTTTTCATATACACAACATCAATAATAAGTAGTGAAAACCTACCACAAATTGAGTGCAACAGTTTGGCGCTCAACGTATGACATACTCGTACATACATACGTTGTTTCCTATGTACATATATTTGCGTACATATTATATCTTTGCGTGTGGCCTACTATTTCTAAAGTCATGGCTTTTTTAACTTATTCATTGATGTGCCAGTAGTTTTTTTTTTCTTTATTGTTTAACTTTGATTTTATATGCAAATATTTTTGCAGTAACTATTTTTACTCTAATATAGATGATGTTCTCGTGAATTGAAGTGGCAACAATTTGATGTGACATCAAATTTTAATAAAGATTTTGATTTATGTAATATATTCATGTTTCCCTGTACTCATCTGCTTTTTTTAATAAAAATTTTTTCGTTGTCTATAGTTTTTATTAAGACTTAGAAATATTTAAAGCAAATGAATCCCTTAAATACTTTTCCTAAAATAGTTTGAACAAAGGACATGGGGACATATTAATACAGAAGATCCAACCGCATTATTTATTTACACAAAGTTAAATTTCAAAATCTTCGCACCGATTTTTTCTAAACTTCACAGTTTTAATGCAGTACCACTTAGCATCTTAATTTTTGGTCCAGTTTCATTTGCATGTGAGTAAATGGATATGGGAATAAGGCCGTTAATGATATTTTAGGTGTTAAATATGAAATAACGGTAGATTTTTTTTGTTTTTGCATTTTTTATTTGAAAGAACTTTTTAATATTATACCTACATAGTACATACATGTATAATAAAAAATTAATGATCAGCACCACTAGACCACATACGAATCTTTGTTCAAATTATAGTTTTAGACTTTTTCCGGAATTTACCAAAGTGATGTATGCACATATATGTACGTACATGTGTTGTCGATGAAATTAACAGAATTATGTCAAGCCAGAAATTAAAAATAAATTGATATAATTTGAGTTCAAAAATCATGATCAATTTTTAAACTGGAAAATAATGAAAAAAGAAAAAAATAGATCTCAAAAACAACGATAAAAAATTACATCTTGGCTCGTAAAAAGAAAAATAAATCCCAAACTGCATGATTGGAGTATCGATAAAAAACTGATCTTAAAATCGGAAAACAAACTATACTCTTCTAAAGAAAACAAAAAACAAATGAATTCATAGTTAAAAAACTTATTTGAGTTTATATCTTTTTTTTTAAGAATATGGAATGAAGCTGTTCTTAATGCGCATACATAATATAGACCGATGCGGAATGTTTGGTATACTTACTTAAAACTCATTCCGTTAAGAATTAACAATACCAATAATTCCAGAAAATGCATAATCGCCTGTCTAACACTTTAATATCCAAACCCATTTTTTTTTTTACTGATAATGACAATTTTTGGACACAAAGGTTGGTCTATTTGCTAAGGTGAAATTATCTGTGAATTTGAAAATATTTAGAAAAAAAATTTACTTTCAAAACCTATACGAAAAAAACCATAGTTTAATTTGCCGGAATCTGCAAATTTAATTTAATGTTAAGAATTTGAAGACCGTATGTAATAATTTTAAGATCTGAGACTGTTTTAAATTAGGCTTTTAGTGAAACTCCTCAATGCAAAGCAAAACCTTCACACTGAATGTCTTAATTTAATTTTTATAAAATAGACGTTGACATTCAAATTGTAAGAATTTAAATTTGTTATTATCATATCAATAAAAACAGTTTATAATATTGTAAATACATATTTTTTTTAACGAAGTCCTGTACCTGTACCTTGAGCATAAAAGAGTCAAATTTGTTGAATTGGCGCAATTACAGAATTTAATAATCATCGGCCTCTTAAAAAGGGCTAGTGGGAGAATATTGCTCTTTTAAGCAATGGTAGAACTTCTTCCTCTGAATCCAATAGTGTATTATAGGCATTATAGGTAAGCGTCTACTTGAAAAATCGCTTCTTGATTTTTCAAGATTCGTCTACTTCTCTATACACACATATATGTACAATGTACAATGTACATACATACATATGTATAGGCAAACACTTAAAAAAAAAAAAAAAAACATTGCAACAAAACTTCAATTTTCTTACTTTATAGCTTGGTTACGAAAAAATTGTACCTTTGTTTGGTAATTTATTATGCATACAATACAATTATGTATATTAAATTTGTCTTTTTCTTTTTTCTAGTCACTATGTAACAAGTAGGTATTCAGTATGGGGAGAGTACGATAACTCAGGCGACAAAGTTTAATGACGGATTTGTATAGAACAGCCAAAAATAAGCATTTTTTACTATGGGAGGGGGGGGTCTATCTCCCCCCGTTTAGGCGGTAGGGGCAATTTAAAAAATATGTGTGTTAAATGGAAAAAAAATAATTAAAAAATAACGGTAATACCTACAATTAAGTTTTATACGTTTTTTTAAAGCCAACATTCTATTCTATTAGCCAGTTTTTAAATCAAGTCAAAACTATGCATAGTTTTTGAAAAACATTGTTTTAAACTCAAAATTTGGACAAAAAAAGTTAAAAAAAAATGTTTAAAATGTAATTTTTCAAAACTTTATGATTATCTACAATTGTTTTTTAGAATTCGTTGCTCTTATTTGTTTTTGATCAAAAACTGAAAACTAGATGATTTTATGTCTTCTAGTTTTTGAGAAAATTAAATTTTAATTAAATTATTTTTTCCTTGCTTGAGTATTTACGTAGTGTTATTTTGATGGTAATAATCGAATATGGATTAAGATTTACCTAGGATAAATTAATTTTTCTTAAATTCAGCTTATTTAAATGCAAAAGAATCTTTGCATGCACCCCACCTTGCACCCCCCCCCCCAAATCATATAGTGAGCCCAAGCAGGGGGGTTTCACCACCCATAGACACCTCGGTGTGGCTTACACCCAAACTCGCACCTACCCCAAATCCTACAGTGGGCCCAAGCAGGGGGGTTGCATACATACCCCACTGTTGCATACACCCAAACTCGCACACACCTCACTGTTGCATATACCCAAACTCGCACCTACCATTTTTACTATCAAAATAAGACCACTCAAACAAAAAAAAAACATAAATAAATTGAAATAGTAGTTCTGGTTATTTTCAATTTTCTCAAAAACTAAAGGGCATTAAAATGATTTAGTTTTCAGTTTTTGATTGACTATTAATAAGAGCAACAAATGATTAAAAAAAAAATTATTTATAAACTTATGGTTTTGAAATATTGAAATTTAAAATTATTTTTTAGCTTTTTTTTACTAAAATTTTGAGTTTAAAATTAAATTTTTCAAAAACTATGAATAGTTTTGACTTGATTTAAAAACTGGCTAATAGAATATAATGTTGGCTTTAAAAAAAAGTATAAAACTTAATTGTAGATATTACCGTTATTTTTTAATTATTTTTTTTCCATTTAACACACATATTTTTTAAATTGCCCCTACCGCCTAAACGGGGGGAGATAGACCCCCCCCTCCCATAGTAAAAAATGCTTATTTTTGGCTGTTCTATACAAATCCGTCATTAAACTTTGTCGCCTGAGTTATCGTACTCTTGCCTTCAGTATAATTTTTTTACATTTTGATTAGTTTTTATAGTGTATTCAATAATAATAATACAATTAAACCCAAATTACCTTATATCTGTATGCATACAAGATTCATTTAATTTATTACATATAGTATATACATAGTATATAAGCTAATAAAAGTACCTACATATTCCTAAGACTGCATATTGCTTAGAGTTGGCTACCGCAACACGAAGTTCTATGCGGTACCTTTTGATGCATATCTTTATTGGAAATAATAATTAAATACCTTCCAAATGGCTCATTGAGTTTTGACTGCGAAAAGTGTAGAATGGTGGCGGTGGTGTGGAATTTGTAGAATGGTGGCGTTATGGATTTGGGTTTGGTAATTGTTATATTCAAATGTATTTGTCTTTAATTATAACTGGTGTGATTCCTTCATATTAACTCCTCTCAGTGCTTTATTATATCACTCTTTTTAATATTTCAATTTTTTTTTGCTGAGTGCTTATGTAGGTTTTAATTGATATTTATTAATATTTTTTGGCTTAGCAATCGATATATGTTTCCTCTTGCTCCTACTTCCAATTTCCGATACTTAAAAACTCTCCAAATCAAATTCTACACCTAAAATTTTGCAGCGCTACCATAAGGGTATCGGGCCAATATTACAAAATACTCGCCATAGTACTATGTTTTTCATTATATGCAAAGCTACTACGCCCCATAATTTAATGTCGTTTTCAATTGGCAATCTGGAAGCACAAAAAAGCATTCTGAATGCGTTCAATTGGGCAAAAGTGACAGTTCTGATTCTAAAAAAAGAGAATTTCTCTTCTGGATTTGAAATCAGAAGCAAAAACGGAATCACTCACACATTCAAAGATTTTGCTCTTCCATGTTTACAAGCGAAAAAAAAGCAAATTAAATTTGACACATAATATGTCACACATGTTATTCTTACTAATACAGTCACACCAAACTTCAAATTTTTCAGAATCGAAAAAAACTGTTCATTTGGGATCCCGAATCTATGTAAAACCAATTCCGGATTGCCAATTGAAAATGACATATGTAATTGTTCTCAAGATAAATTTCAGCTCTCTTCAAATTTATAAGATAGCAGTTAATTTATCTGGTATACCCCTACTGTTCAATTTGTTGCACCAGGTGTAAATTTGGTAAACACAACACGATCCAGGGCAGAATTTGAATTATTTATTACTGATCTTGCTTTTGTTGTTTAATTCATTAATTTTTGTTTATGATGTGAAAATATTTTGACAAATTAAAAATTAAATTTAATAAAACATCGAAAATATCTGATCACATTGTATTTTTTCAAGTGCCTTCTTTATATTTTAAGTGTTTTCGGTTTTTTTTTGACCCGCCCGCTGCTATAGTGAAAATAAAGTAAAAGAAGAATTATAAATTTATTTGTTTAACATACCTACACACATATGTACTTATTTTATTATCTTGTCAGTTATATTTCCAGCTATTGAAATATTGTGAATTGTGAATGAGGTTGGTAATTGACAAGTAAGTTCCAAGTAGCTTAGTTGGAACTTTATTCAGACATTGTGATACAAGAAGCTTTGCCGTCAGCTCGACATAATATAATATATGAGTAGTTTACTCAATTTATTAAATTCGCAATTTTTTTTTAATTCAGTTTTTTTACTAGGTACTATTACTATGTCTCTTACATTGAGAGAGAGAGAGAGAGTTCTTCAAAGTACCTAGGCCAATCTATTATAGTATATTTAATAATTGAACAATTTTAAAATGGAAGCAATCTTTTTTGGATCTTATGTTGCAAAGTGAGCAAAACTGGTTTTAACTCCCAGTGCTAAATTGAAACCCTATGGATTTTTACGTTATTGTGAGCAATCAACAGTCAAATGTTTGAATATTTAAATTTTTTTTTTTTTTATTTTTACGACAAAAGGCGTAATAGATAATAAACAATTAAACGGATGTATGTATGTATGTACATATTGCTTAGAGTTGGCTACCGCAACACGAAGTTCTATGCGGTACCTTTTGATGCATATCTTTATTGGAAATAATAATTAAATACCTTCCAAATGGCTCATTGAGTTTTGACTGCGAAAAGTGTAGAATGGTGGCGGTGGTGTGGAATTTGTAGAATGGTGGCGTTATGGATTTGGGTTTGGTAATTGTTATATTCAAATGTATTTGTCTTTAATTATAACTGGTGTGATTCCTTCATATTAACTCCTCTCAGTGCTTTATTATATCACTCTTTTTAATATTTCAATTTTTTTTTGCTGAGTGCTTATGTAGGTTTTAATTGATATTTATTAATATTTTTTGGCTTAGCAATCGATATATGTTTCCTCTTGCTCCTACTTCCAATTTCCGATACTTAAAAACTCTCCAAATCAAATTCTACACCTAAAATTTTGCAGCGCTACCATAAGGGTATCGGGCCAATATTACAAAATACTCGCCATAGTACTATGTTTTTCATTATATGCAAAGCTACTACGCCCCATAATTTAATGTCGTTTTCAATTGGCAATCTGGAAGCACAAAAAAGCATTCTGAATGCGTTCAATTGGGCAAAAGTGACAGTTCTGATTCTAAAAAAAGAGAATTTCTCTTCTGGATTTGAAATCAGAAGCAAAAACGGAATCACTCACACATTCAAAGATTTTGCTCTTCCATGTTTACAAGCGAAAAAAAAGCAAATTAAATTTGACACATAATATGTCACACATGTTATTCTTACTAATACAGTCACACCAAACTTCAAATTTTTCAGAATCGAAAAAAACTGTTCATTTGGGATCCCGAATCTATGTAAAACCAATTCCGGATTGCCAATTGAAAATGACATATGTAATTGTTCTCAAGATAAATTTCAGCTCTCTTCAAATTTATAAGATAGCAGTTAATTTATCTGGTATACCCCTACTGTTCAATTTGTTGCACCAGGTGTAAATTTGGTAAACACAACACGATCCAGGGCAGAATTTGAATTATTTATTACTGATCTTGCTTTTGTTGTTTAATTCATTAATTTTTGTTTATGATGTGAAAATATTTTGACAAATTAAAAATTAAATTTAATAAAACATCGAAAATATCTGATCACATTGTATTTTTTCAAGTGCCTTCTTTATATTTTAAGTGTTTTCGGTTTTTTTTTGACCCGCCCGCTGCTATAGTGAAAATAAAGTAAAAGAAGAATTATAAATTTATTTGTTTAACATACCTACACACATATGTACTTATTTTATTATCTTGTCAGTTATATTTGCAGCTATTGAAATATTGTGAATTGTGAATGAGGTTGGTAATTGACAAGTAAGTTCCAAGTAGCTTAGTTGGAACTTTATTCAGACATTGTGATACAAGAAGCTTTGCCGTCAGCTCGACATAATATAATATATGAGTAGTTTACTCAATTTATTAAATTCGCAATTTTTTTTTAATTCAGTTTTTTTACTAGGTACTATTACTATGTCTCTTACATTGAGAGAGAGAGAGAGAGTTCTTCAAAGTACCTAGGCCAATCTATTATAGTATATTTAATAATTGAACAATTTTAAAATGGAAGCAATCTTTTTTGGATCTTATGTTGCAAAGTGAGCAAAACTGGTTTTAACTCCCAGTGCTAAATTGAAACCCTATGGATTTTTACGTTATTGTGAGCAATCAACAGTCAAATGTTTGAATATTTAAATTTTTTTTTTTTTTATTTTTACGACAAAAGGCGTAATAGATAATAAATAATTAAACGGATGTATGTATGTATGTACATTGTACATACTCTGAAATTCAACTCGCTATTTCCGAATGTTGTATATGTATAAACATACATATTTAGTTCAATTTTGTTCTTTGTTTTAATTGGCTAAATTTTTGTTGTCTACATAATCCAAATTAATTTTTCCCCGGCAAAAATCCTCGTTTCAAACCCTCCTAGTGGGTGTCGGGCGGTAATGATCACCACAGTTATCTTGTATGTTGTCAAGATGGGGATCAGCTAAGGTCAGGTTGAATTGCTGTAATTTCCTACTCCTCAATAGTAGCAACCCTTAGCAATGCAATGTGGTGTGAGCGTTTTTTTTTTACATAATCCGTGCCGAGGAATGAAAGGCTGGGGGTAAACCAGTCGCGAACGAGCTCATTTGGATGCCTTGGCAGGGTCCGTCTTATTTTCTGCCTTACCCCGGTATATCGGCTCTGCCGGGGCTGACCTTTCTTTCCGACATACTCGTGGGACCAACATATATAAAACAAACAAAATGTACGATTTAGACAAGACGAACGTACAACCATCCAATGACACTGAGGATAAACTCTTGGCTTCCAGCCAGGAGACTTTAAAAGGGAGCTCATATAGCGCTGGTAGTTCCAGCACTTGTGAGCAACCTAAAATCACAGGAAGTATAGGCAGTGCTAGTCATAGCACTCCTGCACTTCGTAAACTGAATATAAATCCGAAACCCTCGAGTAGCAGTGCAAAAAGCCATCGGAAGGCGTTCTTCTCAAGAACCGCTTCAAAACGGCATCTTACATTCTTGCCAAGATTGCCAAGAATAAAGAGACATGAGAGGGACGCCCAAGATAAAATTAAGTACCAGAAGGTTGTTGATGAATACAACAACCTTCTGACCAACCGAGAAAAGGCCGTCAAGCGAAATAGGTCTCAGGAAGAGACTTTTTTTACTCAGAAAAAGACTAAGCTTAACGGCCGGGTAAAGTCGGGAAAAACGCCATTTCTGGAGCAGCGCAACAGCGTACTCTTAGTGAGGTTGTCAGGGATGACCTCCAAGTAGCAGTTGTGGATGAGCTCTCCACAAACGGCAAAGGTCTGGTGAATGTGTGGAACTTTATCGAGGGCAAGCTCTCTGAGATGGTGTTTTCACATACTATATCAAACAATGAGGGCCTTTACCCTAGTTTTGACTCTGGCAAGTGTGCGGACAGGTTTTCTAGGGATTTCCTTAGTGAAAGCATTGCTATATAAGGAATGCCAAAATAAAAATTCTGCTGAGTCAGGGAGCAGAAATCGACAAAGCTCATGACAACGTTGAGGTTGACGATGATGTTGGCGGAGTCGAGGTGGCCCAGCAAGTTGACGGGCCCCACCTCTGCAGCAAAAGAAAATTAAAACGCGCTGAATATCATCCAGATTAATCTGAAACACTCTAAATGTGCTTCAGATAATCTGAGAGCTTTCGTAAGTGAGGAAAATTTTGACATTGGCGTTATCCAAGAACCGTGGATAAATGGCTTCAAGGTGCGAGATCTCCAAGACAACCAATACGACCTCTTTTATAAAACCGCAGATCAAGACCAAGGTAATTCCAGAACGTGTATTTTAGCTAAGAAACATTTAAAAGGTTTTTTATGTCCTAATTTTAGTTGTCAGATTTGAAGACAAAAATACGCAGGGTTTGCTGGTGGCTTCTTTTTACTCTGACCACCATTTACGATCACCACCGGAGGAGGTGTACAAAGTTACAGCCGAAGCTAAACTCTTTTTCGATTAACAATAAGTGGATTCTTTTTTATATTAATTTCGAGTCGAAAAACCTTCTGCCTTACAGGAATCCCAAAGAACTGACTGGAAGAAGTTCAGTCAAATTCCAAATTGAGCAACTTACCGAATCTCACAGAATCGATAGTAGACTTTGAATCAAAGGTGAAAACCTTTGAAACTTTTATTAGTAAAGCTTTTAGAGTCTCTTGCCCAGTTAAATATAGGCGTAAAACCCTCCCTTCTAGGTAGAATGAAGAACTGTCCGGTCTTATGAAAATGACGAGGACAATTTTCAACATCTACCAGAAACATAATTTTTACCAACCGTATAAAGACTCTTAAAATCTACAAGCGAGCCCTATCATCAGCCAAAAGACAAGGCTGGAGAGAATACTGTCAATCAATCGAAGACATAAAGGACTTCGCAAGGCTCATCAAAGTTTTATCGAAGGAACACTGTAATCCTTCATTTCTAAAAACTCTGGATGGATCCTAGACAGCCTCTTCAGCCGAATTTCTGGAGTTACTGATGAAGACGCACTTTCCGGGTTGCAAGAGTGATAACTCCGAATTGCTTGGAACTACAGAGCAAAGCGTAGCTCATGTAGAGCAAGTCAATTCCGTTATAACTAGAGAAAATATTTTTTGGGCCATTAATAATTTCTCTTCATATAAATCCGCAGGCATGGATGGCATACTGCCAGTTATGCTTCAAAAATTGCATGAGGGCAAATCTACCGAGACTGCCCTCCACGAGGTAGGTACTGTAGAAAAAACAATCCACTATAAAGAATTTACTCTTGCCACCTTCTTAGACATAGAAGGTGCATTTAACAACATTCTCACCGAATTCATAGAAGAATCGCTCGTCAAATTCGGTGTAGAAGGCTACATTCGAGAATGGATTATTTCCATGCTCAGAAAAAACAATCCACTATAAAGAATTTACTCTTGCCACCTTCTTAGACATAGAAGGTGCATTTAACAACATTCTCACCGAATTCATAGAAGAATCGCTCGTCAAATTCGGTGTAGAAGGCTACATTCGAGAATGGATTATTTCCATGCTCAGAAAAAACAATCCACTATAAAGAATTTACTCTTGCCACCTTCTTAGACATAGAAGGTGCATTTAACAACATTCTCACCGAATTCATAGAAGAATCGCTCGTCAAATTCGGTGTAGAAGGCTACATTCGAGAATGGATTATTTCCATGCTCAGCGACAGGAAGATTCGAGCCACTTTATGCAATGCAATCTTAACAAAACGCGTGAGTAGAGGAACACCCCAGGGTGGTGTCCTTTCACCTATTCTATGGCTTCTGGTCATGGATTCAATTCTCATTAAATTAGAGAGAAGTGGGGTGAAGGCGGTTGCCTATGCGGATGATTTGGTGCTATTGGTGTCAGAAAAGTACACCCCTGTGATTAGTGAAATCACGGAGATGGCTTTGAAGAAAGTTAGCAACTGGGCCACGGGTTGTGGACTAGGAGTTAACCAAAGTAAAACTGAACTGATTGCTCTTTACCACCAAAACTAAAGTACCCCCCTTCAAGCTACCACGACTCAACGGCTAAATTCTAACATTGTCTTCTAGGGCAAAATTTTTGGGAGTTATACTCGACCCTAAATTAAACTGGAAATTTAATATTGAAGAACGGGTTAAGAAGGCCTGTGTTGCCTTAAATTTTTTTTTTTTTTGGATCTTCTGCCACTCGACCTTTTTATTAAATATATAGTTTCTTGCAGCGCGTTTAGTTAGGCTGAAGGAATCAAACAGCTGGTGTCAAAACCATACGGTCACAGCAACATAACGAAATCGATTCCCTCAGATATTATCTCGGTAAACACAGACTACTGCACTCCTACTTTGAGCCTAAGTAAGGGCTTTAAGGTTATTTTCCCATCCAGAAAAGATTGGGAAGATAACATCGTGACGATAGGTTTCAACACAACCATCTTTACTGACGGCTCAAAGATGGAGTGTGGTGTTGTCACCCTGATCTGGGTTCCGGGCCATAGTGTTATCGAGGGAAATGAACGGGCTGACGAGCTAGCCAGGCAAGGATCTGCCCTTGCGGAAATGGTTAACATTCCTCTTGATGCTATGAAGGGGAAAATCTTTTCTATCTATCAAACTGAATCAAATCGAAGGTGGAGCAATTTACCCAACTGCATTATATCTAGGAAGATATGGCCCACCTATAATAAAACCCGTACAAACGATCTTCTATGCAGGCCCACGCAAGACATAGCCAGGATTGTTGCGGTTTGTACCGGACATATAGGAGTTCATGCAGAGAAGTTGGGCATTTCTTACAACACTTTTTGCCGTAGTTGTAGTGACCAACGAGAAAGGGAAACGGTAATCCATTTCCTCTGTAAATGTCCTGCTTTGGCAAACATTAGAATGCAATCCTTTGGGAAAGCATTCTTTCACGAACTCGACGAGCTATCTAAGACGAACATCAGATCTAATCTTTTTTCTCAATGCGACAAAATGGCTCTTACATAATTTGCTGTGAAGCTTCTCTATAAATCTTTCCCTTTTTATCATAGGTCAATCCAGTTATAGTATCAAAACGGCGCACTACAGCGATAATTGGATCACAGGCTAGGTTGCCTTGAGATCGCCATTTCTACCTACCTACCTTTGGCAGACTTTAAAAATAATAATAATGTAAATATATTGAAAGAAAACATGATCGACAGAGCTGATTGAGAATAAATAAATAGAAACGTTTCATGAAAACTCTGATACGGCTCAAAATACATTTTTAATTGAGTTAAAGCGGATTTGAATTAAATGTACGATAAGTTAAGAAAGACAGCGTCAGTTTAAATCGTTAAAAGCGTATGAATAATTTTTTTTAATCAATAAATTCCCCGTTTTTAATTACAGAGTTAAATTAAATGGCAGTGAAAAAATTGGTTCTTAAGTATACATATGTACATACATATATGATTTTTTATTACCTATACAATTTATTTCTACTTTAGTTTTTAATGTGTTTTAATAAAAATAAATGAATAAATCGAACACAAAGTTGATATTTTTTGTACTAAAAAAGCTTTTTGATAGATTTTTTTGTTTGTTAAGGCCATTTTAGTTTTTGGAAAAAACATTTGGCACTCGTCGGCTGTTTCGGAAATAGACTATCTTATTTAGAAAGGTCTAAGATATAATGCTATCACATTTTTATCCTGAAAGCTGGTCCTAGAAAATTATAAATTACAACTATTTACACTATTAAAACACTAACCATCTTGTTATTTAACTATGAAACCCGGATTAAACAGAAGAGAAAAACACAAACGATAAACTTAGTAATCTTCTCATTGTACCTGTATTTATTAACTTAAGCTTTAATTTTTATATATAAAAACTAAATAATTTGTTTCTACTTATCTTTTGTTTCATCGTCAGCAATAGATAATGCTTTGCGAAACATATGGTCACACGACTCCTTTATCACCATAGCAGCTTAACGCAACAATTTCAAATCTTCTCGAAAATAAAATATCGGAACAAGAATATAAAAAAAAAATATTTCAAAACAAAAACAAAAGCTATTCTTAAATATACGCATAGCAAGTGAATATTAAACATTTTACCATCACCCACATATAATTCTCTCTCATGGTACAACAATCAAAAGCATGCGTTAGAATAGATATATTCCATTTACCATCAGGATTTGTACTTTTTTCCGACCAATCAAAACTCACAGCAGTCCATTGATAGGAAACTTTTATTTGAGTATAAAAGCAAGTCCTTTGCACAAGTAAGTCACACAAAACCTTCTCAGCTCATCGAGTGTACAGAAATATAAGTAAAGCTAAACCGTGAAAGTTTTGAAATTCAATTTTTAACGTTAAAACAGTTATAAAAAAATTTTCTAAATACACAAGGTTAGTATTTATTATTTTTTTAGTGTATTAATGCTAAGAGTGAAATTGTACATTTTCTGGAAAAACTTATTTTAAAGAATATTTATACTCGTATATAAAGTATCTATTTCTTCGTGTTAAAAAAATATCAAAAACGTGTTTTTTTTTGTGTTGTACAATTTCGATATCATTCAAAACTATCGACAAATTTGGATTGAAATAAAAAGATTAAGTACTTTATTTTGAATCTGAGAGTGACTTACTTATCTATGTACTTTGGAAATCTAATAACTTTAATATCAATTCTTAATTTGGTTTTTTCCAAATTCAGCAAATTAAGAGTTCTCTTCCAATGAACAAACCCAAAAATGCTCTTAATGCTTCACATTAAAACCGTCATTTATAATGTTTAGTTCTCGGCTCATGTTCTATAAACTTAATTCACGATTTTCTGATACATTTCATTCGAAATATTTTTGAACGATAGAATAATAGCAGTTGAAAAAATATGACTTTAAGTTGAAAAAAAAAAATGATCAACTCCGAAAACCAGCTTCAACGTTTCTAATAGTGCTCGGTTTTTGTGTAATTTTGTATGTTTATGTTTTACAACAACAAAAATAATTGGTAACTTGGAAAAATTTTGTGATTTACATTCAGAAAAAAAATTATCCAATTTACACATATCCGATTTTATTATCATTTCATATGATGTGTTAAACTAGAATCAATAACGTGGATCATAACTGTAACATTGGCTTGTGACACTCTTAAAGATCTCAAACTAAAATTTGTTTTATTCAAAATAAAGCTTTTAGTGATATTTTGTCAGAAAAAATATGACGTCTTTGTCAATATTTCGTTCATCTTACATTTATTTTTAAGTTCGAAAATGATCAGGGGCCACGAGTTTTGAAGTCGTACTTTTACGCAACTAGTTAGATAGTTAAATGTATTCCATAATGTATCCCCTCATCCACGCATTTTCCATCAATCTTTTCAAATTGAAAGGAAAACTTTAGGTTAAAGAAAGAAATGCATAAAATGCAGCCTGACCATAATTTAGTTAAGCTATGAACTAAGATTACAGCTAGCGCCGCACAAATATTTTAATATTTTTTAAAAGATTGTGTATGTGTTATTTTTATCAGAACATTACATGTACAATATTTATTATAATCATTCAAAAATTAATTCATGATTAGGATTAATTTTTATTTGATATTTTATTGTCATTTTAGTAATATAAAGAGTGAAAGTTCTAATCTAATCTAATCCTTTTGTTTGCATTTGGGATGAAAAGACAATTTTTGATATGGCATATAATGCTATATACATAGAGCATTCGTAGTTAGTTTTTCGAAGCAGTGCAATCTAAAACTATGATTTCGTTATCATTCATTTTGTAGGTAAGAGTAAACGTTACTCATTTAGATTCATCAATAATTTCGTAATAACCAAAATTTCAGTGTACTGTACATACTCGTAGTTCAGGTCAGTAATCTTAATTGGGACTTAGGCTTACAATTTTAGTTTTGATTACATTGTATATTTCCATTGAATTAATTCTATTTATTCAATGCTAATACGATTAATAAAGTATGTATGGCTAACAAAAAATTTAATAGTAGTTGCAGTTAACTTTTCTAACAAAATACAAAGATGCATATTTCTGTATTATAACTTCATATGCTTGCTCCCGACACATGTTCACATAGTGACAAAACTACTTTTGAACTGGCTTCTTAGGGAAACTACTTTGTTTATATCACAGTGCCAGTTAAGTTAAGTTGTGCTGTATTTTGTCCAAAATGGTATTTTTAAAGTGTGGGCTTCTTGTTCGTTCTCAATCTTGCGGTAATGCAATATTCTCTCAAACATATGTATGTATTTAGTTACGTCTTGTACATACATTGCCCAACATTGGGTGTAATCCCTGGACAAAGAAGAACTTTCCTTTCAGGCGTAGGGGGAATTTACATTTATAACTACCTATATTAGTAAAATGAAAATTAATTGAACTTTTATATGCATTCAGAAGCGAAGAGATTTTCTAGTTCTGTATTTTGTACAAATATATTGTCCCTTGGTATCCCGTATTTGCCTAGCTATCGGCTCACTATTTTAGCAATGTCATAGAGAATCCTTTGACCAAGTTCATTATCTCCACTTCTTCACCAATTCTTACAAATTTTCTTTTTTTATATGACATCATCGTGAAATGGTATAAAATGTGAAGGTATTTTCGTCCCACAAGGGATTAGAAGTCTTCCAGTTGCTATTTGTTTTTGTAATGTTCGGTTGCACCAATATTTAATAGGCTATTAAATTTTTCAATGACGTATTTTGTATGGAACAAACGTCATTTTAAGACTTAAAAGCTTGTTAAGTTTTTAAAAGCGTTTGATGCAAACAAATTTTGCAAATTATGACAAAATCTAAGAAATATCAACAATTTCCAATTGCGCCTTATACATTTTTGGTAAGCCAAAAAAGTTATTGTTCCATTAACTCCTTTGCCTTGCGGTATGCACTGCATTTGGGGACACTCAGCTTAGCAAGGGTTTCTGTTTGTGCATTTAGGAACTGTTTGCATAATTTACGCAAGTTTTGCGTAAGGAAATTTTCTCTATGTACCTCCTGATATTCAGTAATAATATCAAAGTTTTTGGACAAATCGTAAATAAAATTATAAAAACTGATGTTTTTGTCGTAATTTGAACAAAATTTTCGTTTACTTTCTCGACGTTTTGACCGTTGTTGCTATTTTCTTCATTTAGTAGTTGGATTGACTATGTAAATTTTGGCAGCATTAGAAAAAGAGTATACGGAATAATATAAAAAAAAAAATAAAAGGAAAAAAGAGTTAAGTCGGTTGCAACTGATTTTGATTTGATTGTTCTCAATTATACTTGTTGCAAGCAGTAAATGCGCCCACCAGAAATATAGCTGAATAACGTTTTTGTAAACATCACATCGAAAATCCTCTCACTAATTACATTCACATGAATTTGGTGGTCAATTTTGGAAATGATATATCTAGTTAATTGCAAAATCAGCCTCTTTACTCTCCAAACCAGATGCGTATGCTACAAAACATATAGATACTAAGTACAGTGTTTATACCGTCAACACCATGATAGCAGTCTGTTATTTGCATTAACCTGCATAAATACTCTGCTGCATCTATCTATATAAACGTGCCGTGCATGCATCTTTATCCACCCGCTCTTTACCTTTTGATATCCGATCAGGTATCCGTATACCTTTAGAATATTGCTTGTAGCAGTGTGTTGTGAAAATTAATATTGATGTCCTGTGTAAATTTACACTTCCTGCAATCATCTATCATTAGGGAGGTAATTTGTACCACCTTCTCCTTTTTCTATATGAGATTCGAAAATAACACCTCACAGGCTTACGTACATAGTTGCTTGCATCTGCCTTGATGGGCAAGGACAAGACATCAGAGCTTGGCAAAGAAATCGCTCAAATTGAATTCATGACCAGCTTAAAGAAGGTAAGAAATCTCGATGCCTTTATGTACATAAATTTAAAAATATAGTAGAAAAATAATGTACATACATAATGTACATATAGGTTCGTGAATATACCAAAAGGCAGATAAGTTCCTCCGCTGGCGTTGGAGTACCTAATGGATAAAAATTCCCATGGAAAGAGTTTCTATTTTTACCTGTGTGTGCATAGATACAATATAACAAAAAAGATTCATATTGTTTGCTCCTGCATAATCCTTCAGATTACTGCTTATGCAATTTACTAGGTGAATCTTTGTTATATCCCTTTTGCCTCTTGGGGAGGATATGGTTTTAATCAAATTTTTTTCATTTTATATATTTTTTTGTGTTAGTCTGCAGGTACTGGGAGTATAGGTGTTTATGACTCCATAAGCTCGTTGACAAGTCAACGATATCCTTAAGTAGGATTTCAAAATAAATTCGTCATATTTTTGCAGGATGTATCAGTAAAATGATGTAAAAGAGTGGTAACTCTAAAGGTTGCACTTTTCTCGGAATAACAAATACACACGTACATACATATACATAAAGCCACAAGTCAAACATCAAAATAATTGGTTTTCCTAAAGAATAAAGATGGATGAGAAGTTCTGTATGCATGAAAAATGATTCTTCGCACAAAACTATGATATTGTATATCCTTGACGGTCTGTGTTGTGGCTGGTTTGGTTTATCCTTGTGGTATTCAATACTAGGGATATTTGTGGACTATTATTTTTTTTAACATGGATTAAAAATTACATAAAGCTATCATGGAGCAAAGGGATGCGATTCCATAGGGAAATAATAAAATTCATTGATTGTTAACCGTAAGCTTTTGTTGCTCTAAGTTTTATAAACTTTTTACCGCTGGTGGATGTTAAGCAAATTATGACACAGTGTAAGTCTTTTATTAACGCAATGGGTTTAAAAAGTAGAAAGCTGAAGGGTACGAAAGAGATTTATGATTAATGTTCCGGGAATAGAATACAATTTTTGATATTTTTTAAATTTGTACATGGTAAGCATATTCGTGCACAAGTAGGTACATCATCCGCAGATATATACTAACTCAGGTACTTACATACATACATGCTAGATACCTATATGTAAAAGTCACATAATCTCTAAATTGCAGCACCATGGCTATTAACCATCTAGTTTTTTCATCTACCTTAGCCCTTAAATTTAGCTAGCAAGTTTTCAGTTTTGCACAACTTTTTCTTCTTCTGCGTCACAGTGTTCGACTACAGCGTGCCCCATTGTGGATGGACCCAAAGATTCTTTAGAGCAAAGTATTGTTGTTTATCGTGACCCAGCGATCTTTGTAGTTGAACTTTTACTTTTTGATGCTTATAGCATTCCGTATAGTTTATTGATGTACATTTAATGGATAATAGAGTATTAATAAACATACCTTAGTAATCATATTGCGGTCTAAGACCCGGTGTGGTGGATTCGAGTTACAACCAGCAAGCCACTCCAGCCAGCTGAGAGGTACTGAAAGACCTACCCAGGCTTCGGTTGGAACTCTTTAGTCTTCAAAGCTTCTATTTATTTCTTGATAAAATTTTCGAGCTTCATTCCTGCTGTTCATCAATTTCTTCTGGCAACCAAGTGATATTCTTGAAGAACTTGCATTGAGCTTTTGTCCTTCTAAGTTTATGGCTTCTTTTCTCATGCTACTCCTGATTAATATCTTTTCTTTTTCTTGGTTCTTATCAACACAGATGTCATCCCATATTATTGCAACCCTCATCATCTCCTCCGTACTTTTGGCCATTTTTGGATTGGGACAAACATCAACTGTTTCAATGGCTCCACTATGTGAGCCTGGTATTATCGATGAAATGCCACAACACATCAAGAAAGTTTGTCTTGCTTTGGAAAATTCTGATCAATTATCAAGTGCGCTGAGGGCTTACATCAAGAACGAAGCTGCTGGTAAGTTTTATTTCGTTTAACTTCAAACTCAAGCAATATAATATATATGTATATATTCTTTTATCAACAGCTCTTATGTCGAAAACCGATGATCTTGTCCCATTGAACTATGGCAAGCGAACAGATGTGGATCATGTGTTTTTGAGATTCGGCAAGAGGCGTTAAGCTTAAATCAACAATGGAGAAAAAATTATGTAAAATAACAGTTTTAAAGACTTTCGCAAAAATGTATTTCCTCTAAGCCTGTTACAAATGAAATAACTTACAAAAAATGTTTTCTTTGAAAATTTATTTTTGAGAATGCAGCACATACACACACAAATTCAAATACATACATACATACATGTTTAAAATGATCTTTTTTTTGAGTTTATGTAATGAGTTTCGTTGGACTTAAAATAAACTATTTATAAATATAAATTTTGTAATATAATTAAATAAAAAAATAAATTAATAAATCCTCTAAGTTGGTTGC
The DNA here is from genome assembly GCA_958431115.1 of Syrphus vitripennis. Lineage (NCBI taxonomy): Eukaryota > Metazoa > Arthropoda > Insecta > Diptera > Syrphidae > Syrphus > Syrphus vitripennis. The sequence continues at coordinate 65,861,918 of OY288108.1, forward strand.
ATTAAAAATTGTTGTAGTTTTTTTTTATTACTTACATTCATTACTTCTGACAAATTATCAGAACGTTCATGACTTTTAGATTAAATTTGGAAATGATCGTTACAAAAATCAAATGGTGAATTGAGATCAACACAAAATTTAAACTATTAGCATTGATAAACTTTACAGAGATGTCGCGTAGCTCTTAAGAAGAAATTGTCATAAGATTTTGCGATAACGGGCTCACAGGTTGAATGTCAAACGTTTCATGTTCGCCCCGTCGTCGTTCAGAAATGAAATTAATTTTAAAATTGTAAGAATAATTAAAAATAAATAACTTATTAGAATAGTTATATCTTTCTAACAACATATTAATTCTCAGGAGGTAAAAACTGTACTTAATTTTGGTTAACTGTCTATCAGATTATTTTTATGTAATTTGTCGCAAATTAAATTTCTATACGCAATCATAATATTTGACTTTTGACAACCAACAAATATGTCGATCGATTCGTCTTAGGATAGAGAAAGCATCCTTTTACCTTTGTTATTGGCGGTTACCGCTACGTGCGCGAGAACTTTCTTTACTTCGGTGATCCTTTGTGATAGTGATATTTCAAGTTCCGTACAATTTTTTTTGTTGATCCTTTGTGATAGTGACATTTTACCACTTAGTGCGCGAGAAATTTTCTCACTTTGATTAATTACAATTTACGATGCCGAGGAGAAGACGACCTGACTTAGGTCATCGTAGTCAATCAAATGTTCATTAGTGTGGTAAGCAAATGGACAAATCGGTAACAATTGGGGAAATGACAATAATTTGTAAATATTGTAAGGCGTTAAAATAAAGTGGTGAATCTACTGATTATGTTGTGCAGGAGGCAAAGTAAAATTGCCGCAATTGGTCCAACTTCTTTAGTCTCTGGGATGGTAAATCATTCTAAACACTTTTTAGAAAACATACAAAAATATAATATCTGTTTCCAGATGACATCGTTTGACGCAACACACATTTTACAGAACAATTTCATGTCCACTTTCACGGTTGTATAGCTTTATAGTTTTTAAAATATTAAAGTTTGTATTAAAATAGGTATTCGAAATAATTACTTGACAAATTTCTCACTTACTTACAGGGAGCACTGTTATCAATACCAGATTAAGATAATAAATTTTTGCAAATTTATTTTATGAGCGAGAAGTTGATAAGCTCTTTTATTTATCGATTAAGGCACTACGAAGTTTGCCGGGTCAGCTAGTTATTTTAAAAAATGACTTGTTAATAAAAAAAACTATGTTATTTTTTGGTAATTTTTTAATGTTTACTTTTATTTTTTTATTATTTTGGCCCTTTTTACTTAGCAAAAGATGTGCCTTTTTTGCTTAGGAAAAGATCAAAAAATAGATAAGTGCCCATTTGACTGGTGTTTTTGAGCCTTTTCTTTCACACAACAATAAGTAGGTACTGTTAAACGTTTCCAAAAATGCCTCAAACTCAATTTTTGATTTTTGGCGCTTACGCCCTTTTTCCTTAGGACGGTAGTATAAATAATAGTAGGTACTATTAGATTTTTTTAAGGATCGAAAGAATAAATAGAATACAGTTGACAATAATAATATAATTGACCTAAGTAAAATTGAAAAAAAGCTGCATAAATTAATAAACTTAAAAAAAGGTGCACATACGCCCAAGTGACAGGTTGTGCCACAAAGGCACAAATTGAGAATGGCAGTATCAAGTGGCCATTTTTAAGGGAAATAAATTACATACAGCGAGATCTGTTTACCTACTGCAAGACTTTAACAATGAAATTTCTCTTTCAATTTCAAAACATCAAATTATCCCCAGATTCATCTTTTTAATATTTGAAGTTCATTTAGGCGTCTTTGAATTTGTATACGTTTTCTGAATTAATAATACATGTCAAAAGAAATTGAGTGAAATAATGAAATAGCCAGCGGTCGTATCTCATTTCCAAAACGAAAATTATAAGTACGCAATCGGAAAATATAAAGACCAAGGTCATCGTAATGAAATATTTTTTCCAAGTTTCACCTCAAATCAACAGAGCATACAGATATGATTTTTCCGCTGAAAAAATCCGTTTGATTGGTTCGCGTTATATTTTAATTTTTTGAATGAAATAATACCTAAAGGATTAAATAAATTTTTTAAACGCAGCCTTATTTAACTTTTGAAATTTAATGTTTCAACAGCACCCTAATTTGATTTCCGTAAGTAAATATGTAGAGCAAAAATAAAAGCTGAGTATTATACCAAAAAAGATTAAAACTTTATTTCAGATATATGTATGTATGTAGAATGAAGATACTGTATGTTTATGTTTATAATAATTAAAAACGTAATTAATTTATGTATATATATAATAATTGATTTATAATTTTTTATTTAAAAACTAACTGAAAATAAAAAGTTTCACAGCGAAAGAAACTTGTACATATACGGCAAAAGTTTTCTAAATCTATGAATGAAAATAAGAACGTTTCAATCTACGTATATTTGTGTATGGATTGATTCATATTCATTTAATTGACAAGTACATATCTCGAAACCAGTATACAGTATTTGATTAACAACTAATATGAGCAAAAAATAGTTAAAAAAAATCAATATGGTAGTCTCACAATTTTGAAAAAATGGAAGTGTTCCTCATGTCTAAATAAATCAAAAATCGGAGGAAGTCATTATTACTTAACCTAGAATTGTATATGTATAGCTTTTTTGTACTTTTAAGCAATTTTTCAAATAATCAAAAATGGAACAGATTTAAAAAAAACTAATGTGGACAACTCAAATTGTGAGTTTGAAATTATTTTTTTTTAAACTAAAATTAGTAATTCCAAGATTATAGAACCGACTTTGGTCTTTAAAAACATTTACAGAACTTGATTGTAAGTATTACTGTTATATTTAAATATATTTTTTCCATTTTAATGTTTGGTTGCCCCAATAACAAGGGCTTTTAAACTTTAAAATAACGTATTTTGTATAGAATTAATTAATTAAAGCGTTCCGCCCAAATGGTGGAATGACCCATAGTATAAAATTCTTGGCTAACTTTGTCGCCTGAGCTATGAGCTATCGTACTTTCCTCTTAACTGCCTATTAATGTTATTGAATTTGGTTTAAAGCAATGATATTATATAAAATAAGTATAAGGGCCACACAGCAACAGCATTAAAATTAGATTTTTATACTTTTATCAAATACATCCAAAGCTTTTTTCAAGCGTCTATTTTTGGTCGAAAAAATTTCTAATATGAAAATTAATGAACTCATCGAAATCAATATACAGTACAGGTGAAATGCTCCCATTAAATGCTTTATTGAAAAATATGCCTGTGACTTATTGCTCTGCGTTTTTGATGAAAGTTTTATATTCGAAAATATAGTTTTAATTTTGTCCATATGCCCAAATGTTCTTAGGTAATTAATTCGTTTATTCAATTTATTTGTCATATAGGATAACTTTGGCATGTGTATGCATGTATTAGAAGTCAATAGCGGTTTCTGGGCCATGAAAAAAATTCGGCCTTTACTGTAAGTGGCCATGTGTTCTTTGGATGCCAAAAATGAGTATTTTCCTTCAGTTTGGAAAAAAGTTTCCATCAAGTTCGTCGAGTTTACTACAACAATATGATTCTTAAGTTCCGGTATAATACTGTGCAAAAAATATTGATCTGGAGTTACCATAAACTTGTAACCTTGTCGTATTGCTTCATCGAAACTGTTAGGTCGAACTCCAATAGGTCTGTTGTGTAAGATTTTAAAAATCGAACCCTCATACAAGCTTCTTATAATCAGGAAACTGAGGATGTATGGCCCAATGATAAACCAATTGTAAGTTCCTTTTTGATATTGGTTATGTCTGAACATTTTTTGCCAAATATGTCGAGCAAACCATTTGTAAATGGAAAACCCTAAAATAACAATCCACGTGCTCAAGTCGAAAGGAAGGGCTAATGTCTTTAAAGAACTTGCAGTTAAATCGGTTCGAAAAATAAGGTTTTTATAATAGGTATTGTAATGGCTTGATGCGAAGAATCGTGCCCTCTCTCTGGTGCAAATAGAGTCTTCGATCATTAAATCTGCTATGCCATCATTTAACTAAAAAAAAACATAAAATTATTTCTTTCCTTTTTTATATTTTCCATTTTTTTATCACCATCTTAAATCCACCGGTGTATGTTTGATTATTGAGATAAATTAAACCAGCTGGAGATATTATGATTTTAACAGAGAAGTTAAAAAGGTCCGCGAGATGTTGTAAAACTAATCCATCAAACCCCTTCATCTTTCCCTGCTCTACAAAAGTATATGGAGGGTAATCAAATGTAACCACATTTATTGGACAGTTCCAAAAGTTACTAATTTTGTCGGGAAAGTGAGATGTTTTGAATGTAAAACTTCCATTTATATAACGGCCGATGACTTGAGGTGAAATGTCCCGGCAACGTTGTTCCTCGAAGGGAAAGTAAGTGTATAAAGTAACTATTCCATTTTGGTCCTCAATCAAGGCATTAACATTTATAATTGACATCTTCCAAAGCACCTCAAATATTGACACCAAAAATGACCGAAGGTCTATTATATCTTTCGGTAAAATAATTATTATGTAGAAAGGATCTTGTGGAAACAAATGGTGATGTAGTTTTCTCAGTGAGTTTCTTGAAAGAGAATGTAAAGTAAATGCATTATAGAATATTTAAAAATATATCTAGGTGTTAAACAAAAGGCAATAAGTAGTGAACTTCCTGTTAAAATTGAAACGTTTCTTTTAACTTAACGATATAATTGACGTCTATGAAAGATTTAACCAGTTTTTATATTAAAGTGTTCAACGAAATGTATTGAAAAACATGAATTATTCAAGAAGAACCATTGTAGAGAGATAAAAATAAAAAAAAATAATAATTTTCTACGCCATCTTTTGATATGAACAGAACTTCCATTCAAATAAGCACCCAATAGACTACTACCAGCTAAATTGTAACGTAAATTAACTAACTTCCGTTACTTAATAAAGGTGTATTAACAAAAAGCTGTATTCCCAAAATTGAGGAAATGGTCAATATTGTTACTTTTTGTCACCAATTTCCACCAAATTTCTTTTCACTATTTCAAAAATTGTAAAGTTTGGTTCAGAAGAGAGCACTAGCCAGAGAATAAAACATTTCCCCTTATTGACAAATTCTGTCTAAGAAATTTCTTTTTGGGTGCCCATTCACAGTTTGATGTACATAAGCCAGAAAGATATGTACATATGTACATACTTATATTTGTGAATGATTGCCAAAAGTTGTCACCAAACCGTTCCACACTTTTTGGGCAGCTTTGGCTTCTTTCTCCCTGAGAGAATATTTTCAAAATTTGTGAGAGTTTCAATTTTTCTCAAAACAACAAATCTACATATAATTTTGAGAAAGAAAACATTTTTTTTTCACAGAATATCTCCTCAAATAACTTAATATTATATAAAAGAAAAAAAAAGGGTGTCTGGCTCTAAGCAACCCTATAAAGGATAATATTTTTCTAGGAAGTACAATTTTTTTCATAGTTACTTTTATATTATTGCCTTTCCACCTAAACGAAGGGGTACCAGATTGTGTAACCCAAAAGGTTTTTTTTTATGGTTGATCCATTCTACAAATTCAAGCAGTTTGATTAATCTCATCGTAAAGCTCGAAAATCTCGCGCAATGTCACTACTATTGTTTTGAGGAAAAAATGGAGTTTAGATCATTTTTTTTGACGAAAATATTATTATTTTACCGAAAGAAAATTATTATTTCAGTTTTTTTAAGAGAACTATATATGAATGTACTTGGCTTATAGTGTGATTAACAAGTTTTGTGGTATGAAATTTAAAATTGCTCAAAATTGTGAAGTCATACATTTGATTAAACTTCAAAAATACATAATTCGATTCTGGATGTGTCATGAGTGTGAAAAAGAGACATCACATCTTAAAATTAAGTTATTTACTTTTGATTGTTCAATTTTTTTTCACTTTATCACATGAGTTTTTTGAAAATGAAAAATGTAAGTCATTATTTAAAAAAAAATGATTTGTCATATGCTCATAGGTTCGGTGTAAATAATTTTCTAGTTTTGAATACCTCTGACTTCTTTTAAGAAACCCCTGTTACCCTATTTTAATATTTTAATTATCGAAAAACTATGTTTTGGGACCTTTGACCGCCTGTTATCAAATGAAGAACAATTTCAATTTGCTTTGCAATAACAGCATAATTTCTGCATACATTTCATATAGTCTATGCAGATATGTAAATTTTCTAGTATAGATGTCATATAAGTATAAACGGCTATTGCACCACGGATAACTTTTTTTTTCTATATTTGAACTTACTCTAGAGATCTAACTGATTCGACAAAGTAAATGCGGAAATACGTTTTATAACTTTCACTTCTATTCGATGCAATTTCATATGTTGACCTATCATTATTTGATATAAACTCTACTACAGTGTTCAAAAATTCCTCTCTTGTATTTGGGGAATTCGCTTCAATATTGATTTGAATATTTTCCGTAAACCTCTTGTCAATTTCATAAACGATACTCAGCACGCACTTGGCTACATTATTTTCTAACTGTGTTTGTATTTGCGCTAGAAGAATTCTTTGCAAATTTAATTTTTCAAAAGCACTCGCTTCTATTTTTAGAATCACAAAAGCCACAAATGCTAACGACTGAATATTCCAAAAACAACCCATTGCTTCAACTTCAAATATTAAACTGAGCATTTAATAAGTATTTATTTCAAATTTATAGGTGAACACCAGGATGTAATTTGAAATAATGATTCGGATCAAATCAAAGAAATTCCATGTCAACCGTTTTACACCATAAGCATAACAGAGACTCCTGTTGTATAGGGTGGCTTGATTTTCGAGCAGCAAAATTGTTTTACTCTTAAATTTACTTTTTATCTTTATCTTTTTTTTTATGCAAATATGACATACGAAACTATACAAAAATCTAATTTTAACGTGTATCGGGTATGCTCAGAAATTCGAATGACTTATTTATTCTATTGGATACACAAAAACAATTTTGCTCAATTTTTATCCAAGTTGGTTCTAGTAAAACGCAAATAAAAAGTTGGAATTGTATATAGTAGTAGATTGACACGACAAAATTATATAGGGACTATGAAGGTTTTCTTAGTAGTTTTTCCTTCGAATACAATTGATATTATTTATAATTTGAACCAACTGTAATTTAAATTAGCATTAGTAAGGTATAATAGAACCAGATCTATGTACATATGTAAATTGTGCAATTCAGCCATGTTGTAAGAAAAAAATGTATATTTTTACTACAATAAAGATACAGATAAATTATATAGGGATGTGGGTCTGTTTCTCCCCGTTCAGGCAGGAGATATTACATTACATGTTTTTGATTGTTTAAATATACTTTTTAGAATTAATTTTGAAATAAAAAGCACAAAATTTGTTTGTTGGAAATGATTTTTCCCAAAATTTTATGTTTTTGTATTCACTATTTTTAATTTCAATGTTCAAATTCATAAAAATTGAAAGTCAAACAAAAAAGAATACTTTTAAAGATAAATTTATGTACCTATACATATGAACTGTCTAACTTATAACTTCGTTAATAGAAGAACAACAAAAATTTACTTTTTTTTTCATTATTTCATAATGAAAGCTAAAAGCACGTGTACGTAATAAGGTAATTTGGTTTTCAGTGGTTAACTGAATAAATTCAAAAAAATATTGAATACTTAAATCATAAGTTTTACTTAATAGCAACAGTTTCAACAAGAACAAAAAATAGTTCTTTTTTCTAATTTTGAATTTGAAAATAATTTTTCAAAAAATATTTGTAGAACTACATACATACATACATATGTGAATTTAATGTTGGAATGGAGAAACAGTTTTTTTTTCATTGCCGGCTTTGGAGTATCTTATAGGAACAATAAATAAAATTTTTCGACTATCAATCTCTTACAGGGTTTTGCTACATATTTTAAAACCGTATTGGGTAAAATTATTTTGGCCTAAACTGCCAAACGCTCTAAACAATTGATATGCCTGAGTAGATTGCATATTAGCTACGTTATATGTGTACTGAATGGACACTGCTTAATAGGTAGACATACACTTTGACTTGGAGCCCCTGCAAATGATTTTTGCAGGAGTTGCAGAGACGAAGAGGAAGAAGAAACAGTCTCTCATCTTCTATGCACCTGTCCTGCCCTATCACAAAGACGAAGACTCCACCTTGGATACTTCTATTGTGTTTGCTAGATCCCAGCGATCTAGCAAACACTTGTCTCCTACGCTTTATTCGAAGCTCCAACTTGTTTAACGAGTGACCTATTAGTTATATAAATGTTTTTTTTTTATTGTAAAATGAAAATGTCTCGATATTTTGTTTTTAAAAGTTTAATATGCAGTATTTTATATAGTATGTAGTTTTATATGTATATGTACATATAAGTTGATATTTTAAAAATAATCAGCATTAAATCAGGATGCTATTGAAAATAACTTTTATATTTATTTGGGAAGATTACATATATATGAATATTTCATCGATGTTTACGGAATTTTTGATGTATTAGTTGTTTTTGACGTAAAAAATTAAATACAGGACATTTTTGCGATCATTTTTTTAAGTAATAATAATAATTTTTTAAGTAATAAAAAAACGAAACCCAAGTAACCTTTCTAATTAAGATAGTGGCAACTATGCAAGGGGTTCATGGAGGAAATCTTGGCTATGAGTTTCCTATAAGGTTCTCTAAATTCCCAAAGGAGTCATTGTTAAACTTTTCAACACTATTAAAAAAAGGAACAAGTTATTACTTATTGTAAATATTATAACTAGCTCAATATATAAAAAATTAAAAGTTATGTTATATATGTAGTAAAAATTTATAGAGCCTTCTTGTCAAATATATATTTATATCATACATTTTTTGCAGATATAAGGCGTGGGTCAAAGCGAACAGAAAAAAGCACCAAGAAAAGTTGAGGCAGAATAAAATTGAATACATTTTCCCGATGGTCGTTTATAGCGAGCAAAAAAATCAGTCAGTAAAAAGCTATCATTTTTGTTTTCTTGAGTCTTGACATTTAGTAAGTGAATTGAATTTTGTTTACTGAAAGCGAATGACATCAGTTTTTTCCCCGATGTCAGTGAAACAGTAAAAAATTGAAACAAAAAAGAAATGACAATTAGCGAATACGGAAAAAGAATTTTCAACAGTAAAATTTAAAAAAAATTTTCTCTTGCATCGGATTCCTAATAAAAGATTGGTCATTTCAAGGCGTTTTAATATACGAAAAAAACGTTTGTCGACTGATTGACAACTTTCAAATTTCAATAGAGTACAAATTTACAGTTCTGTTGCCATATTTTTTTAGAGGATGTCTTTTTCTATCAATAGACACCTTAATCGTTGTTCACAATCCTACTTGAAAAACCGTAATTTAACTTCGGAGCACTTTTAATTCAAGATAGCGGCAATTTGGATTTAAGCTTCCTTTATGGTATTTTATTGAATTCGAAAACTTTTTTCCAATTTCAATCTTGAAAAAATAAAAAACCTAATTCTACTGGATTATTGTCAAAACGATTTGATTTAAAAAGCAAATTGAAAAGTCTAAGACAGAAATGAAAATTTTCTCCTGTGCAATAATTAATTCAGGAGTATTTATAATTGGTATCTATGAAAAATTTCACCCTGATAAACATACCCAAAGTACCCCAAAATCCTCTTTGCTGGCTATTAGTCCATGTACATTTTAAGAGGGGTAGAGTCGGGGGAGATGCACGTATTCATTTTGGTAGAATTCAAGCATATGTGGCACATTATTTTAAAGTACAAATTAATGCTCTATCTTAACCTCCACTTAAAATGATATAGTCCTTTTCATGAAATTATGATTTTATTTTTGAGTACAACAGGTGAAATATTGACGAAAATGCTTTTAAAATAGTAGGATGTTAGTGAATCTAGGAATAAATGTTTAATATTTCATAAGAATCAAGATTCAAAAGGGTCCATATAAATATCTCAGGTGAAAGAATGTTTCTTTTTTAGAGGAAAGACATATTTAGGTTTGTTAACATAACTTTTTTCCATGAATTGATACAATCATAAGAATGTAAAGAATACTATGGCAACCAATATTCTGATAAAGTTGTAAAAATATCTATGGTATAAGAGTGTTTTTTTTAGAGACTTAAGGGGACAACATGTTTTGCTAAATCAAACTATTATAAAAATGCGATCAGTTTGGGAAAACATGATTTAACCAACCAACAAAAAAAAAATGAAATGGATCGCAAGAACTTGTCCCTGTGTTGAAGTACTTTAGAATTAACAAAAAAATATTACAAATAAGAATATCATCGAGCAAAGAGTTTTGAGCTCAAAACTGAAGATTTCATCTTATGCATCATATTTAAATTAAATCAAATTTAAATTGAAAAAAAAAATACTAAGCATTTTTTTTAACAAAAAAAGTTTATTTAATAAAATGCATTTCAAAATTTCAAGAAAAGTATTCCGTTTAAAAAAAAAACATATTGATTTTTCAAAAATCGTTAGTGCTAATTTGGAGGTTAATATGTTCTGTTTTAACGGTTACATGACAGATACCGTTATTTTTAAAGCTAAAAAATTTTCAACTTCCCTTCCTTTCTCGTAAAAACTTGAAATCCAAAGTTTGATAAAAATCCCTCCAGTAGTTTAAACTATAGATTGAGGTACGGACAGAGAGATCGACAGACAGAATTGCGGAGTTTACTTTTTTTCGCCTTCTCTATCATCGCAATTCAGGTCTGATTAATATCGCGAGATCGATTTTTTCACGAATCCAAAACTTGCCATATAGTAAAAATCTCATTACTCGATACTAGTTTTCTCTTTAAAGACTTGTTTCGGTAGTTTTCAAAGAGGTATAAATATTACCAAAGTTTTGGTGTAAATTGAAAGTTATAAGCATTACAACACAAACGTAGTACTAAAACAAATAAAAGTAAAATTAGAATTGCAATTAAAAAATAAATCCAAAAATTTAAATTTTGGTGGGGAGCTTTATTTGTACACCCAAGTTGTTTTTTTTTTTAAAGTACCGTAAGTTTTCATTCGTTCTATTAATTTTGAGGTGTAAAAATATTAGTTGTAGAAGTTATGGGATTCTCTTTCAGGGTATAATTTTAAAATTCAAGTAAAAAGATTGGCTTGGTCAAACTTCAAGATTGCTTGTTAGGTTTTAGCCAAATGTTGAAAACAGTTAAACATATTTGAATGCACAAACGTGGTAAAATGCAAATATTTTATGCAAACATTTTAAAAATCAAAAACCAATTATGTGCGCGGTGTGCAAAAAACTGACACAAGAAATATCCATTGCTGGAAAACCTTTGATAATTTTTAGTTTGTATGTACTATGATTACTGGGACACCCTGCAATTAATAATATCTTATTTTACAGACGCAGAAATAGATTTGTTGAACTATTTCGGAGGTTCTGGGTGGGGAATTATAACTTTCCCTCAGGTCCACGCTTATCCTCGATGAACAAAAAGTATTTGAAGCAACAATTAGTCTGATGGACATTACTAATTATAATATCTATGTACATTTAATGCTGAATTATTAAGCAGGTTTACAAAGTGAAAGCATATTATATTTGTTTCGACTCCAATCGCATACATACCAATACTAAAATTAAAGATTTAATAAAAATTGCTACATACATATATACATTGTACTTATACAGTACATTTGAGTTTGAATATACCAAGTAAAATAAATTATTTAAGTCTGAGCTATTGTGCGACAGATATACTCGTACACTAGCTCCAGCTCTGGTTTCAGAATGGATTTTAAAAATATAAAGAAAGCTGATTGCAATCAAGTTTCAAATGAGATTTAATTGATATTTAGTATTTTGTGTAGGTACGCATGAATTATGTACATACATATGTATGCAATTAAAATAAAAATGTGACATTTTTAAAAATAATGACTACCCAATTAATTAAATCCGTTCAGATACTTTTTATAGTACAATTCGTTATTTGTAAAATTTTGAAATGTTAATTATGTAGATTCTTTGAAATAGATATTTAAGAGTGAAAATGTACCCAATTTTGAAAAATAAAATTTAATAATTGCATTGCTTTTTTTAACAATACTTGCTTTTCTTGCGTGTATCTTATGTATAGCCAAGCCACAGTACACCTATAAAAGGTAATGTCTTCGGAATTGTTTTCAAAACCATGCGTCAGAAATGAGATCCGAGAAAAAATTTCAAAATTTACAAACAAAAAGCAAAAAAAAAAAAAACAAAAGATTATTCTTACATTAATAAGCTTGTATTTTGTTTTTGAAAATTCTGAAATATGTATAGGTCTTGAAAATGTTATATGTGAAATGTTTTGGAAGATATTCCCTTGTAGGTACTGTGATCTATAGGTTCATATGTATATGTATAAGGTATCTTTGTGACTTGGTGTGACTGTATTAGTATTTCAAGCAATCACTTCACAGTTTGCACAATTTGTAAATTTAAATAAAATATGACATTTTTCAAGTGTGAAATTTAAATCTTTAAATGTGTGAGTGATTCTGTTTGTGCTTCTGATTTCAAATCCAGGAGAGAAATTCTCTTTTTTTAGAATCAGAACTGTCACTTTTGCCCAATTGAACGCATTCAGAAGCTTTTTTCTTTTTTTCTGCTTCCAGATTGCCAATTGAAAACGACATAAGCTGTGTTAACTTTAGACTCGAGGCCAGTTGGACTCCGTTCTAAAGTTTGACTATGAATATGCCCCTTTATGTTTAAATAACGCGGCTAATCCGAAAAAATGTGACTTCATAAAATCTGCTCCAGGAAAAAAAATTACTTTTTCCTTCTGCAATGGCATTTTTATCTGAACATGTTGGAGAATCTCAGTAAGTTAATGTAAATAGTTTAGAAATCACACAAGATTAACAAAAACGTATAGTTCTAATAAATTTGATATCTTTGGATCTTTATTTTAAATCAATTATTTATATCAACAAAATTGACAAAAACAGTTCACTTCAGAGGAATGTAACTATGTATGTATTAAATAAATTTTGATTTCAAATTATGTATTTGACTAAGGAAAATATCTGTGATAGTTTTTTTTTTCATTAAAATTATACATAAAACTAAAAACTATATTTTCATTTATCCATTTAAAATTTTCAGGTTCCTGTAAGAAGTAAGTTTAATTTTATTACTTCAAGTGTACTTTATTCGATATTATAATCCAGCCAGTAATAAATCCAAAAAAACTCATTCAATTATTTATTTGATCGAAAAAATTTAACAAAATTAAAAAAGTTTTTTTTCTTTTAAGGCTTACAGTAATAGCTATGTTCCTTTGTATGTGAATAAGTACTTCTGAGAAAATGGAAATCATATTCCAGTACTTCTAGCTACACATATTTTTACTAAACCACCCAGAAAAAAACAGCAAAATATTCCTTTCGGCGCTCCAGCAAATAGCCGTCCACCTTCACTCCAACCCGGAGTCAATGTATTTGTGTTTGTGTAAATCACGCAATTATGAAAACTACTTCACTTTTTTCTCGATATGCCTCTTCGTGTACTTCTTATGCAATGAATCAGACATAAACAAAAAACACATCTGACAGCTATTCACAAGAAATATTTTGAACGAAATAAGAATATCAATGATTGAGTGCAAGACTTAGAGCTTATATAACATGGAGTGCTTGTTCAATTTCAAACGTGAAGCTTTTATAGGGGGAGCTAGTTTCACTAATTTCGGGAAGCAAAAGCACGGACCTCGAATAAGAGTGCGTTATCCCCACTGATTAGTGGTTATCCCTCTCCAGAATTTAATTTAATTTTTTTTAATTTCCATCCCTCTTCAAAAAAATACAAAAAAAAAACTATGATTGAAGTTTGACAGATCCGCGCTGTTGCTTCCCGAAACTGTAAGAAAGTAGATACTAGCGCCCCCTATCTGTGCTTCTGGCGTTACAATGTATTTGATATAGGAATAGGAACAAGCACTCCATATTATATATACTCTAAGGTGCAAGATTACATACAAATATGCACATACATATATATGCACAAGTATTTAAGCTGCGTTCTTATAGAAGACGCCGATGTTTTTTATTAAATATAGAGGATTGAGATAAGGATATGTAGTTAAGCAAAGTCTTCATAGATTGTTGAATTTTCTTTTTTTGTATCCAAATCAAACCCATTTGGTGAGAATTCATTTTACTTCGACAGTTAGTGTCAAAATAATTGAAATGTCAAATGAAAACTTATAAATATTCGGTGTGAACACTTTAAGAGGTTTCGAAAACTTTTAGCCGAAAACCTCGTTTTCGGTTCGGTTCATCAGAAAATCAGATCAAATTCATTTTCCGTCAGTGGTTTTTATTCGCAAAATCAAGAACAAGGAACAGTTTAAAAAATGCCTAAATACATTTTTGTTCTTTAAACGTTTAAATATTTCAATACTGTGTTTTGATTAAAATAAAACTAAAATTTACAAAATGAGAAGAAAACAGTAAGATTTTTGATTATAGTAACTATGGTAAGTGGTTAAAAGAAGTATCGGCCCTAGCTGTAGCACCATGATCAACTGTCAGTTTAACACTGGAAATCAAACAGAACTAATGGGGTTTTTCATTGATAAATAAAGATTTTTTAATAAAAATTATAATAAATAATAATAATTGATTTTTTTGTCACTGTACAATACACAACAATTTAAAACAGAATAAAAAAAAATGAAAATGAATGAACAAGTAAATTTAGACTTTTCCGAGTACCTAATTATTTATTACATCCTTGACGAAATCTTTTACACGGTGTTTTTTTTTCCTTGTGAAATAGAAGCCTCATCATTTCAAAAAGTTGGAATAAACATATCACAAACTACTTTAATCAAACTGACAAATACAAATTGTTTTAGTGTTAGTGTATGGAGGAGTAAATCTCTATCTATAATTAAAAAAATAATCAATTATTTCTGCCCAATGAAACGCTATAGTTGTCAAAATCAGCTTTTTCATAGATTAAAATCAAAAAATAATTGAATATTTTTACCAAAAACCCCATAAGCTAAACTGCTTAGTTTTGCAAAACAGCATCCATCGTAACCGGAAAAAAGTAATTTTTACAGTCGAATCAAAATTCAATATCACAAGGTTCCAGTTGGAACACTGGAACAGCATGGTAGCGGATATGCGATTTAGGGTATAATGGAACATACAAAATATATTGTCATTTTAAAATAAAATTGGGTGTAAAGCGCACATAAATTGGGTTTACAAAACCAGTTTTTACCATCGGTTAGTGACTTATAAAATTCCAATTTTTATTTTCGAAACTAATTAACTCTAGGTATCAAATTTCCTACTACTACTACTCAATACAATCTGACCCATAGTGACTTTTGACATTTTACAGGGGAGAAATTTTAAGTTTTGGGTACCCCTTTCATGCATTTCATTTTTGTATTTTACAACACTGCGCTGCTAATTTTTTTTTTATTTATGATTTTTATGACATTTGTTATAATTCGAAATGTAGTTGTATTTTGGGCTTTAGGTCAGTGATAAAAATCATAAATTGTAATCGAAGGGCACGCCGAATTGTCATTTCATCTTTTGACTCAAATAAAAAACAGCAACAATAAATTTCTCTGAGATCAACACATTAGAGAAAAATATGGCATGAAACTTTGCACACAAATGAAAACTAAAGAAAACTTAACCAAAGTAACATTAAAAGTTTTTCAAATGTTCAAGAAAGTAACTGACACCATATTGTTCTCTCTATGCTTCAGATTGAAGATAAAATAAAAGCCTGATGATGTCTATAATCATAGACGAAACGTCGTATATAAAAAACAAATACCAACAATTGTTTTATTTATTGTAATTTAAACTTAATTATCACTGACCTAAAGCCCAAAATACAACAACATATCGAATTTGGAATTATTGAGTTATGGTTCTGTGGAGCGCAGCCATCATCTATTATTTCAATATTTAAGAATAGGGAATGTTTTTTCATTAATCATCCATTTTTTTTCAGATAAAAAAAAAGAAAATACCACTTGTCCTATGACTTTTTTTTTTGATGAACAGGAAAAATCGAGCGCAATTTAATTTTAGTGATTTAGGAATACGGGCGGTGGTGGTGGCTAGGTAGAAACAATAGGTTCACATCTTAACTTCTTAACATTAATTTAGGGCATAATCTTTTTCAATTCACAGAGCTAGTACCCAAAACCGCTGTATTAATACAATAATTAGCAATTAAATAGAAAACTGATACTTACAACTCACATAATGTCGGTTAGGCCTGTTCGTGAGAAACATTTTTACGAAAATGGCACTTATTCCAACTATGTCATAACGGATTTAGCCATGTTGCCGACATTTTTCAAGTTTACCTAGCATACGGTTACGTCTGTTAGTGAGATAGGGAACGATATGTATGTATGTAAGTAATTTTCAACCTTGAGTGCAAAGATTAGCTTTATTATGAAAGTGTATAAAAGGCAAATAGGATGTCTATTTTTGATGTAGATCTTATATAGTAAATAACGTGAAAATGATTTGGCTTATTTTTGTTTGTAAATGTTTATATGGTTGCCGCGTACATATTTTTTTCAATAGATTTCGTTGGAGTGAAGTTATTAACAAACTCTTTATTCATGTAGCTAAATTAGCATATACATACATTTAGATTCATGTGCTTGAGGCCAAAAAGATGATAAAGTTTAGATGCAATAGATGGCGTTGCAGTCACGTTAATAACAAACTACATACATATATTCTTGAAGGAAAACAAATCTAAAATAATATTTTTAAAATTCCTTTCAATTTCTTTTAATTTCAATAGAAAAATTTTAAAATTATCTTTTTTCGTATGCTGGAGACAAGTTAATCTTTTATTATTACATTTTGTAGACAAAACTACAAAGAAATAACTTTGTCTACCCAAAAGCTTTTGAAATTAAATGAAGATTCATTTAAATAAGATTCCATGAAATACTTTTCAAATTATACAATCGATTTTCATCGGAGATACCCACAAGTGGAGCCTTAGGCTAGGCGCGCACTTATGATACAATTTTATTAAAAAAATAAAATAAAAACCGACATGTAGACAGTTTTAAATTTTTTTATTTCAAAACGATAAATAAATTAACTTTCTAAATACTTTTTATTTACGATATCTTATTATCAACAAAATTAATTTAGCACTTCGAATACTATTCGGTCCATTATTCCATTTTTGCTTCAATATATTAAATTTTTTCTATATTTCATTGCAGTATCTTGAAAGAATTTTATTATTTCTCAGAAGTTTGCAATTAAAACGTTTAAATTTACACTGGCCCTTGGAAACTTCAATGACATTGATGTCGATAAAAAAAACACTTCTACTTCTGTATCTCACTTGGCTTTAAGACCTTTACCCAATATAACTTTTTTTACATATGGAGTTTTAATCGATAAGTATCGAAATGCATTAACTACGTTAATTTTGTAAACAAGTTTAATTTTTGTTTACCTGTTTAATTATTTTTTTTAAGTCAATTATATTATTTATTAAATAAAAACATAATGAAATTTTTTTACCGACAATAATATCAGTAAATTGCAATCAAATGTTTTAGGTTAATTCATTAGGTTGTTGCCTGAGTGATTTATTAATTATTTACATCACACTTTTTTTTAACACAGCGCTTATTATATTTATAACATAATAATAAAACAACAACCGGGATATTAAACTAGTTTAAATGTAATTATTGTATTATCTTTTGCAGTTGTTCACTTAAGAATTTTACTATTTGTATTTGTTAACATTAAGTACAAACTTTGCATTAATACGATTGAAATCAGGCTGTGGATGTGGGTCTAAGACAAGAGAGCAATTAATAGGAAATAGTTATAAGTTTTAATTGATAACACTTCTGGGTCTTGTCATGGGGAATAAACGCTAGATCCCACTTTGCTTTGAATATCAGTCATCGGTATGGTAAGAAACATGAACAACGTCACCACCTATGCTCACTAGACACTGCGCCTGAAAAAAAAATTGATTGTAGTAAGTTCCTTATATGGCAAATATAAAACAAAAATCTTACCTGGTTTTTATGTTGATTGTCGACAAGAATTAATTCTGTCATGTAAAATGCTACCATTGCATTACCACCTAGTGTTGTGATGTGTGCTCGAACGACAGCAAGAAGCTTTTTAATAAATTGAATATGTTAAGAAATTTCAATATAGCATTTTTGATATGGTTTACCTCTGTGATAAAACTATGTACGAATCCACTAATTCCACCAATTTCCCGTACAGATGTACTTTCTCGAATGAAGAAAAAGTTTAAATTGCCAAGATACTTTTCAATTTTGCCACCTGGGACGTAAGTTAGAGGTGTGATGTCAATTCCGAAACGTTCTCTTATCGGATACTGTAAATTGTAAACAAGATAATGAAATTGGGCTTTAATATAAAGTTCGCCATAATGGCCAAATGGCCAGTATGTGTATTTCAAAATCAATCAAAAAATCATAAATCAAATCGAAATATTCTCCGAGACAATAATTTTGCTTAATATTTTTATATAAAATTTATAAAATAATATAAAAATAAGTTGGTTGCAGGGCACTTAAGGAGGAAGAATTTGTTTTTTAATTTTAATTAAATACAAATTTGTGCTACAGACAAAATAAAAAAATGTGGTCAAAAGAATATTTGTCTAAAAAAAGTTTTGTCGGGCCAAGTTTGATCAAAAAAATATTTGTCTAAATAAAGTTCCCTCAAAAAACAAATTGATTAGAAATTTAAACATGCATAATAATGAGTTCACTAAAGTCAAAGAAGTTGAATTGAGTGATTCAAGTTCAACAGTGCTGTTGATTTTAAAGCTTCCAAAAATAAACATGCATTTGTAGTTGTATGTTTAAAATTGAATGATTGTTTTATTTCGATTTAATTTTCCACATAAATTAAGTTGTCACATATGTATATTGTACGAGTATATACAGGGTCCGCCATCTAACGTTTTTTTTTTTCAACTACTGCTTATTTCATGAATGGTAACACTTAGCTCATGTCTGATTTGACAGATAATTAGTTTTATCCTTCCACTGAACGAATATGGTCCATCCAATGCGTTTTCGCTTCACTAAGTGGGCCTGCGATCGACTCAGAGAAGATGCCGATTTTGCCAAAAAAAAACCATCTTTTCAGATGAAGCTCATTTTGATCTTGGCGGGCTTGAAACAAGGGAAATTGTCGCATTTGGGGCACAGAAAACCCGCACGCATACATTGAAAAGCCGATACACCCAAAACGAGTCACTGTTTAGTGCGGATTTTGGTCCAGAGGCATAACTGGGCCATTTTTCTTTGAAAATGAGCAAGGAGTAGCCGTTACAGTCAATGGCGATCGTTATCGGGCCATGTTGAACGAATTTTTGTTCACAAAAATTGAAGAGGAGGATATTGGCTACATTCGGTTTCAACAGGACGGCGCTACGTGCCACACAGCCGAAGCTACACTCGATGTTTTGCGCCCTGTTTTTGAAGATCGCATTATCAGTCGCACTGCCTCTACGGGTCTGGTGGAGGGCTGATCTACCCGGTAGGGCTGAGGAGGGGAACGCGTCCAGGTAAAACTTCTTGGCGTGTTAACCTCTCCTCACCAAATGTATGACTCAATATACCGACAAGACAACACAGTACACCAATACCACTGGTCTACCTCTACCGTCCACCAGACGCTGCATGGGGCCACTGCCCCTGCGGGCCTGGGGAAGGTTGTGATATGCCATGTGGGGAAAGGACGGAAGAAGCCCAAGGTAAACAACCTGACGCTTCTAACTCTCCTCAACCAGGTTGGCCTGTAAATTTTTGACTAAACTACACACCAACCACCAGTCTATTTAGCCCATCCACCAGACGTTGAATGAGGACGCTGCCTCTACGGGCCTGGGGGAGGGATGATCTAACCTGGAAGGTGTAAGGAAGAGGAACAAACCCAAGAATAATCTTGACGCGTAAACCTCTCCTAACCATGGTGATCTTACGATGACAGAAACCTAAACTTAACTGACTTGCATGTACTTTTCAACCTTTCGAGCTATAGCTCGCTGGAGCCTTATCTACATTACCAACAAATGAACTCTTTCATAGGACTTTGCCATAGGTTTATTCAACTAAGGGTATCACAATGGATCTATATTGATCTAAGTGTGACGAAAATAAGACCATCTGTCAGCCCACTTACCTAACCTAACCTATCAGCCGCAGAGCTGATGTCGTTTGGCCACCTCGGAGCTGCGATTTGACATCGTTGGACAATTTTTTGTGGGGTGACGTAAAAGATAAGTACTACGCCGACAAGCCAGCGACAATTGACGCTTTAAAGGACAAATATTCATGAGGCCATTGGTGAAATACAGCTGCACACAATCGATAATGTGCTTAAAAATTGGACCGATCGTGTAGGCTACTGCATGGCCAGCCGAGACAGCCATTTGAATGAAATTATATTCCTATATTACTTTCAAATAAAAAAAGAAATTTGAGAAAATATTCAGCAGTTTTTTTTAATAGCATTTTCAAAAAAAAATTATTTGGCGTACCCTTTATATATATTTTCTTTTAATTTTAATGTACATATCTATTAAAATTTTTAATTATGTAATAATACTGTTCAGTGGTAGCTTACTTTGATTAACATGCATTTTTAAGCTTCACTAGTTTTGAGATTATAAAGTCTTAATGTGTCAGAATTTCATTGAAAATAAAATCTAAAACATAAAAGTTTTCTTCACAACATTGACCAAAATTGACAATTTGTCACCAATTATTAACAAATTTCAGTTCCACACTTCAAAAATTTGGCAGTTTTGAACGTCCTTGACAAATTCTGCCCCTGAAAATGTGTAATATTGCACATCTACCTGAGCAGTAGAAAATTTCAGAACTGTAAAGAATGTTTTTTTTTTACCGGGAAACGTTTCAGTTAGGTTCTGTAAATATTGATTGGTAGAGCATTGTAGATCCCTCGGTATTATAATTGATAAAAAACTAAAAGCATATATCTACCTCTATTGATGAAATTAATAAATAAAATAGAATTCTTTATCCTCTCATTTGTAGAAATTCTAAACTCAGTAAAGTAATTTAACAACAACCTAGTAATCAACAACTTTGTAATCAATTTATTTTATTTTTTAAAATATTTTATATTTTTCTTCACTTGAATATAAACTCTCGTTCTGATTACACGCTTCTGGGTTTTATCTCATTTTAATAAATTATTTTATTATTAATTAAATCAACTTTTCTACAGGTTATGGGCCTAGAGAATTAAAAGATTCTGATTTGTTTGGAACTTAAAGAACGTTATTGAATTACGAAGACTGGACTTATTATTTTTGGTCGTTATACATAATTTTATAGAAAAATGGCAAATGAAAAGAATTCAAGTTTTTTGGCAGCAATTGGGCGACTCAAGGGAAGAGAAAATTAGGCCACTTGGATATTACTGCTGCAAATAGTATCAAGATGAAAGTTTAAATGTGTGGGTCTGTTGAGCTATTAACTGAGGTGAATGGTCAACCTAGTCGTTTAGATGTCACGAACGTTTTGTATATTCCCGACATATCTGCCGACTTACTATCAAATAACCAAACGTGGTAATGATGTTAAATTTTTTAAGGATCGTTGTGAGATTCGAGATCTACAAGGCTATTTAGTAGCGAAGGCAACAATGATTGATGGACTCTATCGATTGAATGGCTTAAAAAACTACAGCTGTCAGAAAATCTATCTTCAATTACCATCACCCCATCAACCCCAAGAGTTGTCAAAAAAAAAACTTGGGTTTTTCAATTCTCAAAAAACACTTAAGGGTTGTCAATTGTTTCTTTTACATTCAAACTAGTACGGATTAAATTAAAATTTTGTACGGATTCACCCGTTGCACAGTCGACAACATCAAATGTTTTCATTTCTACTTCAATTATTGTTGTATTAAATTTATTTTTTCGATTTATTTGTACTAAAATAATAAACAATACCTGCAACACGTAAATCCACAGCAAAACAAATGCTTCAAACTCGTGTCACTTTGACAATTTATTCTTTACCTCAACCCGCTACAGCAAAAAACCTAGTTCTACTTCAGGGCAAGTTCAGGGCGACCCCAGGTCTCAAAAAACACAGAATTTCAATGTCAGGGTTAGTTCAGGTTTTTCAAAAAACGTTTCAGCACAAACTTGGCAACACGTGCAGATGACATCGACACAATCGTCTCATCAGCAACAAGTGCAACCGCAGCCTCTTCAGCCTCAATTGACACAGCCTCAGCAACACCATACAAGACCGAGACCGAGGATTACAACCACGAGATGGTGCTATGTGATGGGGTATGTAGAAAATGGTTTCATTTTGTTTGTGTAAATTTAGAGTGCACAATTGTACACGTGAGAAAGATTGATGGCTTGCATGCCATGTTGATTGCTCAACTAATGGTAGTAGAACAAAATGTTTATGGTCGTTTTCAATTGGCAATCTGGAAGCTGAAAAAAGGATTCTGAATGCGTTCAATTGGGCAAAAGTGACAGTTCTGATTCTAAAAAAAGAGAATTTCTCTTCTGGATTTGAAATCAGAAGCAAAAGCAGAATCACTCACACATTCAAAGATTTAAATGTCACGCTTGATAATTGTCATATTTTTTTAAATTTACAACTGTGAAGTGATTGCTTGAAATACTAATACTGTCACACCAAACATCAAATTTTTCAGAATCGAAAAAAACTGTTCAATTGGGATTCCGAATCTAAAGCCAATTCCGGATTGCCAATTGAAAACGACATTAGAAAATAAGCGCCAGACAGTTATAGACGAGTCATATCACAAGTGGCTTAAACTAAAAAGAGACTATGTTAAATTAAAGGGTTCCTTTACTGACATTGAGGGTAATCAACTGCATGGTCCTAGGTTGCAAGCATCAGAGATAAGGGGGCAATTGATTGAGGGTGACAGGTGTTCGAATGATTGGAAGAGTAGTTCGTCGACGAGTAAAAGCAGGCGTTTACACACCATACAAGAGCAAAGAGATTTACTCAAAAACAAAGTGAGATTCTATAGAAGGACCAGGAGCTTCTTTGTCAACAATAAGAACTTGTGAACGGTTATCATCGGGCAGTGAAGCCGATGAGAGTTTAGTAGAGTCCAGATACAAGCGAAGACCAGCCAATGAATCCATTATCTCCTGGGTTCAACCCTGTCACGAATACGCCAGCACAAAACTTCGAGTATCCTTCACCACTTACCCAAAGAGAGATTTCCGCTAGAAAAATATATCGAGATCTACCTAGTTTTGCGGGACTAGCTGAAGAATGGCCACTTTTCATAAGAATGTTTGAACAATTCACGAAGGCTTGCGGATACACAGTCGATGAAAATTTAATGCGATTGCAGCAGGCTCTAAAAGGACGGGTGTGGAATTTAGTCAGTAGTCAATTGTCAGAACCTTCATGCGTTTTCCAAATAATAGAATCTTTTAAAATTGCATTTGGTCAGCCCAATATAATTTTAGATAGCCAGTTGAAAAAAATAGCTTAGCTTCCAATCGTAAGGGCGACAAATTGGATTCGATTCTAGACTTCGCAATTGCGGTTACTAATTTGAACGCAGTTATGAGGGCTTCTGGACTTGAAGGACAATATGATAATCCGTTGCTCCTTAAGGAGTTATTAAAGAGACTGTCAAACGAAATGAAAATGAAGTGGGCTACGTATTCCTTGGAGAAACAAACAAAAAGTGTTTTAGGGTTTGGCACATGGCTTCAAGTGGAGTCCAAGTAGGTGTACGAGGTGCTTTCTTGTTCTGAGTTAGGTTGTATAAAAAGGGAAGTTTTTCGTGGTGATAAATCCAATCAAACTAGAGTGAATGTTCATACGTGGAAGATATTAAGAAATGCATTATTTGTGGCAAGCAGTGTAAAAGCTTAGATGTTTGTAAAGTATTCAATGAGATGACCTCCTCAACAAGATGGGAAAAGGTAAAGGAATTGAAACTTTGCCGTCAGTGTTTGATTGCCCATGCAATAAGATATCCATTTGTATGCAAGAAGACATTCAAATGTAACTTCGACGGTTGCACAAAAAAACATCATCCATTAATGCATCCGAAGGATGCAAACACCAGTCCAACGGTCGTAGTCACATCTCAAAATAGCCATACAGATATGGGCAGTCAGTTGCAATTCCAATACATACCAGTGACACTTCGTCACGGTAATAAAAAGGTAAATGATAAAAGGTAATGATGGAGGCTCTATCGGTACGAGGATCGAAGAGGAGATTGCAGACCAACTTGGGCTCACTGGCCCCAAAGTTACTTTGCAACCAGTTGCTCACACGATCAAAGAACTTAACCTTCCTAAACAAACATTAAATTGTAAAGTTATCTAAGGAAAACTCTCATTTACGGGGACTTCCAGTAGCATCATATAGTGAAGAGCTGCCAAGAATAATGATCGGTTTAAGTGATTTGCATGTGACCATACCAAGTAAGGCTCGCATAGCAGGGCGCGATGATCCGATAGCAACTAAATGTAAGCTCGAATGGTCAGTGTTTGGTATCGGTAGCGCATCCCAAATCAACAGCATCAATTATCACATACAAGAGCATCTGGAAGAGGACGAGCGAAGACTTCTAGATTCGATGGAGAGCGCTTTAAAATAGGACTTCTTTGGATATACGTCGATGCTGTGCTACCGGACAGTCTATTTATGGCAAAGAATAGGCGGATAACATTACAACGCAGACTGCATAAAAATCCGGAACTGAAAACTGAAATGAACTATACAATTGAGAGCTATGTAACAAAAGGATACGTTCGCAAATTGTCATTAGATGAGCTGAAGGAAAAGCACGAACGCGTTTGGTATCTTCCACTGTTTCCTGTAGTCAATCTGAATAAGCCGGGCAAAATAAGAATAGTATGGGATGCAGCGGCTAAAGTTAATGGAATATCTTTAAATTCTTTCTTGTTAAAGGGCCCTGACCAGCTGCCATCGAAATCAAATTCAATTGAAGTAATGAAAGCTTTAGAAGGGGAACACTTTAACAATTATGTTAATTTCGATAAGGAATCAGTTCTAACGACGGAGAAAGTACTAGGCATGTTGTGGGATACCAAGTCTGACTCACTTACATTCTCTCTAAAATTTAATAAAGGTAATAAAGAAGTAATAAACGGCCAAAGAAAACCAACTAAAAGAGAATTACTAATGGACTAATAGGCCATTTCACTAGTTACTTAAAAGTACTAATGCAGGAAGCATGGCGCTCACTAGTCAACTGGGATGATGAGATTAATGATGATCTTCACAATAAATGGTCTAGAGGACTGTTAAATGTGGAATCCGTCCAAATTCCAAGATGTTATTCAATAGACTCAACTGCGAATACAAACAAAGGAGGACATAAGGTGTTCGTTACTAGGGTCTAAGACTAAAGAGGCCCGATCAAGCTTTTATCTATACCACATTTAGAATTAGTGGCAGCTTTAATTGGAGCGAGATTTGCTACAAGAATACGCCAATTTCTGTCAATAAACCTACATCGAATAATTCTCTGGTCGGACTCAGTAACAGTCTTAAATTGGTTGAAATCAACGGAGATCCAGGAGACAAATCACATCGTACAGTGGAGATATGTTCCTTCGTTAATGAATCCAGCTGACGATGCCACGAAATGGAAACGCGGACCGTCTTTAAATATGGGGGATCGTTGGATTCAAGGACCACAATTTTTATATTCACCAGAGGACGACTGGCCTGAGGATATTTCTATACAAAAGATAAATGAGCCCTTCTTCCACGAAGCTGTACATCAAACAAAAGAGCCAGTAAACTCATTTGAAAAATACGAAGATTGGAATAAACTTATTAAGGTAATAGGGCACGTTTATAGATATATGGATGCTCTACTTGGAAAAAAGAAATCGTATCGCTATCTATCCTCACAAGAATACGCCAGAGCCGAACGTCTAGCATATAGACTCATTCAAGCAGAGAGCTTTCATTTTGAGATAAAGTATCTAACAGATCAGGGAAACTATTTCATTTCAAATAAGAAACCAGCCCGGTTTTCGAGCAATCTACTTTCTTTGAAGCCGTATATCTTGACGAGAATGGAATCATGAGATCTCACAGTCGTATAGACAATGCGAGTAATTTAAGTAAAGACTCAAGACGTCCTATTATTCTGCCTACGACACATCATTGAACGAAGCTTCTCGTGCAAGAATACCACGAAAGATTCAGGCACATTAACCACGAGACGGTGGTGAATGAAATAAGAAAAAAGTATCACATTTCAAAAATAAAATTATTAAAACGAGTAAGAAGTAAATGCGACAAATGTAAAAATCTTACTGCAAATGCTAAACCTCTACAAATAGCAGTGCTTCCCGAAACCAGAGTTGCGGCGTTTACGCCACCCTTCGCATAAATAGCGGTCGACTATGCAGGACGCTTTGAATTCAGTCACGGAAGAAAGTTGGAAAAAAAATGGATATGCCCATTTACTCGTCTCATTATAAGATCTATCCATATAGAAATCGCCTACACTTGCAGCGCCGCCGACTCATTCATACTCTGCTACCGAAATTTTTTCATGCAGAAGAGGCAAAGTCAAGAAGATGTATAGTAACCGGGTCACGAATTCCATCGGAGCTGAGAAACTTTTGAAGACAAATCTGAAGACCGTTGACCATCATGTCATTGCAAACCATTTCGTAAATTCGGAACTAGAATGGCACTTCAACCCTCCTGGATCGCCACACATGAATGGATGTTGTGAAAGAATGGTAAAATCAGTCAAGATTGCACTATATGCTGTAAGTAATGTTACACGGTACAAACCAAATGACGAACTTCTTCGCAGTTACTTAATGGAAGTTGAGGATATGATAAACTCTCGCCAATTAACATATCTGCCATTGGATAACGAGCATTGTGCCGCTTGGTGACTTAAGCGACGAAGATAAACTATTAAAAACAAACGTTTTAATGTCACAACTGTATGCCAGACATTTTTGGAAACGATGGGTGGCCGAGTACTTACCAACGCTAGCTAGAACAAAGAAATTGAACTTACCTACAGAACCTCTTACAGTTGGCGATATTGTCTTAGTAATCGATGAGAGTAATCGACGCAACCAGTGGCCAAAGGGACGAGTAATAGAAGTGAAAAAGGCTAAAGATGGCCAAGTTCGCAGCGCGATCAAGAAAAAAGTTGTAGATTTGCACTAAGTCTAGACAAATATACCAAGGACGGTGTCAGAAAATCTATCTTCAATTATCATCACTAGTTAGTTTTCTCTATTTGTCTGACTGCCATCTATTAACAAGCATTTGAACCAGTTTCGGCAAAACCCGGTTTCAGCACAAACTTGGCGATCGCCAAGGGTAATATCCGTCTAGATGAACAAGAACTTGTCAGAAAATTAGAGAAAGAAGAAACGAGACCACGAGGACCATTATTTTAAGGGAAAAGAAGAACCAAACTTTAAAGCCGATTTAATTAAATCTTCTTAGTAAAAAATAAAAAATAGAAAATAGTCGGTAATTTAATAAAAATAAATTGAATTTATTTTGAATTTCGTAACGCGAGTTTTGCAGTTTGCAGTTGCTTAAACTGACAGTTCTGAGACGTGGCATCGTCGTCATTTAGGTCATTTAAATTTCCAAGATTTGAAGGAAATGAAATCTGGTGCTGTTGATGGTGTTACATTTGAAGAAGATAGTAGGGATCACGTATGTATTACATGTTTGAAAGGAAAGCAACATCGTCTTCCTTTTGACAAGAATGGTTTAAGGGCAAACGAATTGCTTGAAGTGATTCATGCATATTTGGTAGGACCCATGGAAAATGTGTCAATTGGTGGATCTAGCTATGCGTTGGTTCTAGTTGATGATTTCAGTCGTATGACTTTTACGTATTTTTTGAAACCAAAAGATGAAGTGTTCCAGAAGTTCTGTGAATTCAAAACATACGTTGAAAATCAAATCGACAAGAGAATCAAAAAGTTCAGATCTGACAATGGAACCGAATTCTGCAATCGAAAATTCTAGAAACTTTTCAAATCTTGTGGTATTGGAAGACAGACTTCGACTTCTTATACTCCACAGCAAAATAGACTTGCTAAGAGGACAGTTCGTACAGTGGTAGAGCGTGCAAGGTGAATGGTAGAGGATGCAAATCTCCCTAAAATGTTTTGCGCTGAAGCTGTGTCAACCGCAACGTACCTGAAAAATTATTCTGTCTCTCGTGTTCTTCAACATAAAACACCAATAGAAATTTGGAGTGGATCAAAACCAAATTTATGCCACTTGAGAATTTTTGGGTCGATGGAAATGGTGCATGTTCGAGATCAAAAACGAAAAAATGTTAAATCAAGAAAATTAATTTTTATAGGATACGCTGAAGGCACCAAAGGTTATCGCTTGTATGATCCAAACACAAGGCAAGTAATCATAAGCATCAGAGATGTGATCTTCTTGGAATCAGACGTTGGAAGCGAAAATGATGTTACCTTTCTGGAATCAGACAATGGAAATGAAGATGACATAGAGAACATGATGGTATTGATGTCAAGCTACAAGGAAGAGTTAATGAAGTTGCTGACCCAGAAACAGATGTAGATTCTACTTGGAGAATGTCGACAGATGAAAAATCTATTGACATTGAATGTGGTACAGAAAATAATGCTGTTGAATCCGAATGTGATGCAGAAATTGAATCTGAAAACAATGAAAGTGCTACAGGAAATGCATCATCAAATAAGAATGTCAGCTCATTAACTTTATTAAGACGTTCAGAGCGACCACCTAAGCAGAGACAATTCCCGGACTGTGTCACATATTTGACATCTGATATTTTTGATGAACCAAATACAGTTGAAGAGGCGCTATACGGAACAGACGCTGAACACTGGAAAAATGCAATGGAGGAATAATATCAATCTTTGGATATTCTCCTATTCGAATATTGATGGCATTGGCAGCAAAGTATAAATTAGACATTGATCAGATGGACGCAATTACAGCTTTTCTTCAAGGAGATGTGGAGGAACAAATTTACATGCGACAGCCAGAATGCTTTGATGATGGCAGTGGCCGAGTTTGTTTACTGAAGAAGGCTATCTATGGGCTTAAACAAGCTAGCCCCCAATGGAATGTTAAACTCAATGATATCCTGATAAAAGCTGGCTTCAAACGAAGTGAATCAGATGCATGCATATATGTTCGAAGAGAAGGGAAGAGCACGATTTTTGTGGCTGTTTATCTCGATGATTTGCTGATATTTTCAAACAACAATGAATGTAAAAACCAACTGAAAAGTAATCTTTCAAAACACTTTAGCATGAAAGACTTGGGGGAAGCAAGCAGTTGTATTGGAATGCATATAACGCATGATCGTAAGAATGGCACAATTTCATTGGACCAAGAAAAATATACAAAAGTGATTCTCCAAAAATTTGGAATGTCGTACTATCCTCCGATAGATTCACCAGCGGATACCAATTATAGCAAGCTGACAAAAGCTATGTCACCGAAAACTGAAGATGAGTTAGATGACATAAAGAATGTACCATATCAGGATTCTGTGGGAAGCATTTTGTATCTCTCTCAATGTACTCGGCCTGACATCGCATATGCAATCGGAAATGTCAGCAGGTTTAGTCAAGAACCTGGTCGACCACATTGGAATGCAGTTAAGCGAATATTCCGTTACCTAAAGAAAACAAGCCACTTAACTTTTGGATCGAAGGGAGAAACATCGGAATTGCATGGTTACAGTAATGCTGATTGGGCATCAGATGTTGATGGAAGATTATCTTGCACTGGTTATCTTTTCAAACTTCAAAATGGTGCTATATCCTGGGCAAGTAAACGACAACCGACAGTGACACTGTCTACAGCTGAAGCTGAATATATGGCGCTTGTTAACTTAGTAACGTTGTAATCAAATTATTTTAGTTTTTAAAATATTTTTTATTTTTCTGCACTTGAATATAAACTTTCGGCTTCTGGGTTTTATTTCATTTTAATTTATTATTTTATTTTGAATTAAATCAACTTTTCTACAAGAAAATAAACTAATTATGTTTGAAACAATCTTTCAAGAGATATTGTTGTACGATTGTGCCAATACACAGAGAAGTAAGTGTCCTTTGTTATTAAGCCAACCCCACTGAAGAAAATCGGAATAAATTGAAACAAGTTAGAAAGACTTGGTACGTCCATATATGAGGAACTAAATGTATGCGTGCTCAACAAATTAGGCAAAAACTACTACATTGTCCCAATGATATTAAACTATTTTGCTCATTTGTAAAAAAAAACTTTCATCGTAGCGTCGGTACTAACGATAGTTTTAAATAAAACTTCGGCCACTTCGACACCAATTTGGTTGCAGTTCAGTTTTATACGAATTTAACGCTACCCGGTGTTTTCCACGTCCTTTCTTACTTAGGTCATGGAAATGCTTATAAAATACCTCGAAGGATGAAGACTTCTTAATGACCAGCAGTATGGCTGACGTAGCAATAGGTCTACTGGTGATCATATAGTTTATCTCCTGATCTTAGCATTGTTTTGGAAAAAGTAAGATTATTGCAGTTGATAATTCAAAAGCGTTTAATAGAATTTGGCATCAAGGTTTCTTATCAAATCTTTTCTTGGCTGAATTAGAAATAACTTTTGGGAACCAATACAAATTGCATTGCGTAAAAGTCTGATATCCATAAAATAAATACTCTTGTGTCCCAGGGCTTTTCGTATTCGTTTTTATAAAGGCAAAATCGCATCGTCACCTCCAAGTGGTGCGAGCTGGATAACCAACTAACAACCAGCGTTAGATCTATTGATTCATGAGCTGTGACACCTGAGCTATCTTTTCAGGTTCGAAATCAAGATTGTGGTATATGACGTACTTAAATAAGTGCATGTAAATCTTTTTCTCCAAAACAATGACTTTAAAAAAATTGTCTCTTGTCAAGAGATGTGAAAAGGTAGTCTTTTTTCCATCAATGATGAACTTAACGTTCAAGACTTTCTAAGACTTACGGAAAATGAAGTGACGAATTTAACATTAGGTTCCTACCAATTTAAACTTACTAAATCATATTGTGGGGAACATTTGCACAATGGTTTATACACAATTGAAGTATTTCAAGATAATTATAATAATTTGCATCTAAGCAACGCACCCCCGAATGTTTGGTTGTTAAGAGGACGTATCCAGTCGTGGCATATCTGGAGAAGATCAAATTTCTGCAACATATTAATTGACAGCGCTCAAAGTTTCATCGGCGCAAAAGTACAAAAGTACTGTACATGTTTTACTGGATGACGAACTGTTGGCTGCATTTCTCAATGTTGACAAACTTTATTAAAAAAAAAAATTATTGTCAAAATACTCATTTATTTTTTCTTTCCTATGTAAGATATATTATTTAACATATTAATTAAATATTTAACATATTTCTAACTTAATAAATAACCTTTATAAAGGGTGTCTCAACAAGAATGCAAAATTTAAATTTTAAATAAAACGCAGATATTTAAAAAAAAAATCGCGAATTCTTTATCATATCGTAAAGTAGACAGGATGAGGTTATGTATGGAACAACACATCGGCCAGATGGCCGTTCGTTAATTGGGTATTGGAGAGACAACATGAAAATGTTGATTTTGCCAATAAAATCATCTTAAGTGACGAGGCCCATTTCCATCTTGATGGCTTCATCAATAGGCAGAATTGTCGCATTTGGGGCGAGGAAAATCCTCGAGTGATTCACGAGAAGCAAATGCATCCTCAACGTGTCACTATGTGGTGTGGATTTTGGGCTGGAGGAATCATTGGACCTTTTTTTTTATGAAAATCAGTCAGGTCAAGCGCAAACAGGCAATGGTGTTCGGTATCGTGAAATGATAACCAATTTTTTCGTGCCTACAATTGAAGAAATGAATGTGGAGGGGATGTGGTTTCAACAAGAGGGCGCCACATCTCATACAGTCGGAGAAAAAATTCAATTGCTGCTTCAGTCATTTCCCGGTCGTGTTATTTCGCGTTTTGGAGACCAGAATTGGCCGCCTAGATCGTGCGATTTAACACCATTGGACTTTTTTCTTTGTGGTTTTTTAAAGTCGATGGTTTATGCGAATAAGCCGACGATGACTCAAGCCTTAAAAGAGGAAATTGGACGCTGCATTAATGAAATACCACAGCATTAATGCAAAACGGTCGTTGAACATTTTATTAAAAGATCGCGTATGTGCCAGCAAAGCCGCGGCGGCCATCTGCCCGATGTGTTGTTCCATACATAACCTCATCCTGTCTACTTTACGATATAATAAAGAATTCGTGATTTTTTTTTAAATATCTGCGTTTTATTTAAAATTTTAATCTTGCGTTCTTGTTGGGACACCTTTTATTTATGTATATTTGTACAAAAATATAAAATAAAACAATAACTTTTTTCCCACGTCGAATCGAGAAAAACGTCAGTATAAACTTTTCATGTACTCAAAGAGACCTTTTCAACGATATATATATATATATCAACGTTATTGATGCGGGGGCCAAAATTGCCATTCTACTTTATCTTCGAAAGGCAGCAAAAAAGAAAGCAGGAGATCTTAAAAAAAATGATTGAGAAATCCACTAAAAAAGCTTTTAAATATATGTACATCCAACAATAAAGACAAATGGAAAGTCACTGTCGAAGAAGCCTATTTTAGTCACTGAAGAACTAAGCAAATATAAAATCCAGTGGCAATCATACGAAAACAAAGCTACTAGACCAATAAAAGTAGTAGCCTGAGGCCTTCATTCTTCATATCCTGCCAAAGAAGTAATAGAAGACCTTGTTCAAAAAGGCTTCCAAGCCCTTGATGATCTATTTAAGAATAAAACCACTAAGGAATCCTCTGGGGAACGACGAAAATAGGTCTCTATTTTATAAATGCTAACTTTTGATTGTATTTGTAATCAAAGCCTTAAAGAGATTTATGGTATTAGATTGATCAATCAACTAATATGTAATCTTAGTTATAAAATTTAATTTCACTAAATAATTCAGAGTTAACAGTCCTCGCAGCTAGGCTCTTTTTATATTGTAATTACCAGGTTACTTTTAAGTATCTGTTAATAAATAATAATAATAGACCGATCATGGGTATAATAGTGAAAATTGAACCACTGCGAAAATCGAAAACTGTTATGCAATGAAAACGTTGCCATATAAACGATGCAACTGCGAGTTTGCTTGTGTAAAGGGTGAAGGCAAACATGCAACTAAAAACTGTCCTAAAGACAAACCAGAGAAAGAAAAGCATGTGAACTGTCAAGGTAGTCACCCAACAAGCTGTAGAGGCTGTCTGGTTGCTAAAAAACTCCAAGAATCCAAAAGCAAAAACACATCTGCTGAAATCAGAAAGTCAACAAAAGAATGAAGCGCCTAAAAAAGCAGTCCAAGCAAAAGCGAAGAAAACAAATCCTATTCCCAGATTGTTAAAAACGTGCGGAATAATGAAGAAACTTCCATAAGAGAAATGCTTTAACTTGTTCTTAAATATTAAAAGAATCGATAAACAGGATTTGAACATCAAACAGCTAAGCGAAGAAGTCCCTCTTAAAAAAAAAATGATGAACAGAAAACTTAAAATAGTTTATACATGGAATTCAAACGGTCTTTTACAGCATTTATCCAAATTAAAAATCTTCCTATACATAATTCTTACATAGACATTTGCCTGGTTTCGGAAACTCATTTTGAAAGCGGGCAAAGTCTTGATAATGGAATACCAAACTATACTACTCTCCGTATCCATCTGATAGGGCTGGATGTGAATCAGCAATTCTTATAAAAAAGAGCTTAAAACATTTTGAAGAAGCCAATATACAAGTAACAACGATGAGTATTGGTATGAAAAAGAAAAAGTTTAAGATGGCAGCAATATACTGTCCACCAAGGTCTGACTATACAGAACTCTTAAAACTCTTAAATAAATGCTAAGCACATCCATTAACAAAACCAGGCTAATTACAACAAAAGACAGGAGACTTTACAAAGCAGGACGTAAATACAATTGCGATTTCTTCTCCTGCAGATCGCCAACTTACTGACCATCATATACTAACAAAATACCAGACCTTGTTGACTTTTTCGTAATGAAGAATCAAACGAAATCATATGAGTGTCCAAGGTAATTATGACTTATAGTCAAATTATACTCATTGTCGATTAATGAATCGGAGTTAATAGAAAAAAAGCAATAAAAAGTTTGTTAATAAGAATACAAATTGGAGTTAGTTCAAAGAAATGCTTGAAAGTTTTATAGATTTAAGATCTCCTATGGAAACAATAGAGCAAAATAATCATGAAGTTGAACAATTCATTGCTGATGTTCAATAGGCTGCAGAAGAATGTACACCAACAAATTCGAACAGGAGACAGACTGAAATAAAATATCCTGTTGAAATAACAGATTTGATAAAAAAAAGCTCGAAGAAAATGGCAGAGTGCAATATTTCCAGACGATAGATTAGCTTTCAACCGTACTAGCAACGAATTTAAAAAAAAAAACAAATCTACGAATTCAAAAATGATTCACTAAGTAGATTCCTGAAAAGCTTAACGACGGATGCTACAACCGATTATTCGCTATGGAAAGCAGCTAAACACCTGAAAAGACCTGAGTTACAAAATCCGCCCTTGAAATCTCCATACCAGAAAGAAAAAACTAACCTCTTTGCAGAACATCTTGCTAAAGTTTTTAAGCGATTCTCAGCAAGTACATATGAAAACAGCTTGCAATTTATTAACAAAATAGATGGAGTTGAAATACCAATTGTCACACTTAAAGAAATTAAAAGTTCTTTATAGTTCTTTATTGATAGGAATAAACTTACACAGTAAGATACAATATCTTTTTTATAGCACAAGCTTCATAAGTACATAATTTAATTTTGAGTATGTGTCAACATCAGCTATCGAACTCCTGGGTATGATCTAATAACTGCCGCCAAAAGCCTTCATAAAACTCCAATACTTAATAAATGCATGCCTAAAGATCAGATATGTCCCACATCATTGGAAAATCGCTGAAGTAATTGTTATACCTAAGCAGGGTAAGCCACCAACAGAAGTTACTTCATATAGACCAATATCGCTTATACCTATTATGGCAAAAGTTTTTGAAATATTGATGTTGAAGAGACTTAGCAAAGTGATAGAAGAAAGAAATCTAATCCCAAATCACCAGGGCCCTCGTCACGTAAGGGTATATCGTTTTCGATATCGACTCGATGTCTATCCTTCACGTTAGCACAAAAAAACATCTATCGTCCAAACGATATCGAATTGACGATTTGGTTTTTACTTCAGGCAAGCACTATCACTATCGTTTCATCGATAGCCACTGCGCGATACCCATTTAGCTATCGTCTTTGTTGTTTAGTTTGTTTTTAGTGTCAACAAAAATTAAATCTTAAAAAAAATGTTTCGCCGCAATATTTTAATGGTACAGAACGCTAACGAAATGGAAAAACATCGCTTAGTAAGAAGAAGAAAGGAACTTAGAGATGCCTCTGATCCCCTATCTCTTCCGGCCCTCATCACGTAAGGGTGGCGATATCGTTTTCGATATCGACATCGATAGCTATTCTTCACGTTAGCACAAAAAACCTCTATCGTCCAAACGATATCGAATAGACGATTTGGTTTTTACTTCACGAAAGCACTATCACTATCGTTTCGTCGATAGCCACTGCGCGATACCCATTTAGCTATCGTCTTTGTTGTTTAGTTTGTTTTTAGTGTCAACAAAAATTAAATCGTAGAAAAAATGTTTTGCCGCAATATTTTAATGGTACAGAACGCTAACGAAATGGAAAAATATCGCTTAATAAGAAGAAGAAAGGAACTTAGAGATGCCTCTGATCCGCTACAATTTTTTTTTTTATTGTTAAGAGATTTTAATGTGTTACAGCTTTATTCAACGCTTTCGTCTATGGAAGGAAACTTTTGTAGTACTTTTGCAAACCATTAATTTGTCAGATTGCTGTCGATCCACCTACATCCCCTTAATATTGAGACTTGCTGCTACATTCGAGATTCTAGGAGGAGGTGGATACCAGTGCCTGTCTGGGAATGATTTTGGGGTTGCTCTTGCTCAAAGCACACTCTCGACAATCCTCCAGGTGACCACTAGTTAGCTGGAAGCAAAAATATGTCCGTTATGGATTAAATGGGATATCGATAGCCAAAATGAAAGAGCTGAGATTAAACAATGGTTTCATAGAAAATATGGAATACCAGGGGGTGGGCCTAAGATACACACTATTCTTATAAATTTATAAAATACAATTTATATAACTACATAATATTAATTTTTTTTTGTCGTGGGAAGTGTATCCACCAAACCGCAACAGCTAACAGCAACAAACAGAAAATTTTTTGAAAAGATACTCAATGAATTACATATATTGACAGATAAAACAATGTAGTGTTCAGTGGCTCTCAAACTTAAAACGAGAACGATACACGACACGAGAGCAGTAGTGATACATGAACCAAACAATTGATGATATCGTTTACAGCTATCGCGTAGACGATAGTCGTCAGCAAAGTTACGTGATTAGGGCCCAGCAAAGATGTAAGTATCTACAAATTTTTTTTTTCTATTGTTAAGAGATTTTAATGTGTTACAGCTTTATTCAACGCTTTCGTCTTTCGAAGGAAACTTTTTGGAAATCATTAATTTGTCAGATGGCTGTCGTTTGTTTGTCTTTCTGTTTCACGTGTTCATTCATGGACTTGAAACGTAATTACATATGCAAACCCAAACAATTGGGCTTTGGAGGGTGAAACGCAAGAAGGTTTGCAATCACAGCACAATGTGTCATATTTGACAGATAAGATAATGTTGTGTTCAGTGGCTCTCAAACTTAAAACAACGAGAATGATACACGACACGAGAGCAGTAGTGATACATGAACCAAGCAGTAGTGATACATGAACCAAACTATTGATGATATCGTTTACAGCTATCGCGTAGACGATAGTCGTCAGCAAAGTTACGTGATTAGGGCCCAGTTTGGATTTGGTAATAAACATCCCACGATACACCAAGTTCATAACGGATATAATCGAAAAAGCACTAGAAGAAAAATAAGTTTAAGGTTTGGCATGAGGGTCTTGAGTACAAACTGCAAAGGGATTTACCCAGGCAGTACTATGAAATACTAAAATCGTATATCTCAGCCCGACTCTTTAGAGTTCGGTACAACCAAGAATATTCTGAATTAAAGAAAATAGAAGCCGGTCTTCCACAACTAGGGATATTCCACTGGATAATGATGACATCATGGCTACGTTTGCAGATGATACTGCAATTTTGGTACCTGACAATTGAGTCATTAAAGCAGCAGAACAATAACAAAATGCCGTCGACGCAGTAAGAGATTGGACCAAAAAATGGCGTACCAGATTAAATGAAACAAAATCTGCAAATATGAACTTTACAAATAAAAATTTGAATAATATTCCAATATACATAAACAAACAAGTTGTACCTTATGCCAATACAGCCAAATATTTGGATTGACCTGGACATTGGATGTAAAATGAAAAGAGTGCATCGAAAAGGACTAAACTTGAAATATAGACAAATGAACTGGTTAGTAGGTAAAAACTTTGATTTATCTATCTAAAACAAAATAATGTTCTATAAACAAGTACTTAAGCCTATTTGGACGTATGGAATTCAACTGTCCGGCTATACAAAAAAAAAATAAAAAACAAATATCGACATCATCCATAAGTTCCAAAACAAAGTCCTTCGTGGAATAGTTAATGCACCTTGGTGTATTTGTAAGAAATAGCGATATGCATCGTAATCTAAAAATAGCAATGGCTACAGAAGTTGTAAGAAAACACGCTGTACCAGCGACTGCACATTCATATTAACTCTGAAATAGATTTCGCCTACAGGTAACAATGTTCGGAGATTAAGAAAAACTAAGCCTCGTGAGCTTATGGTGTAAAAGTCATGGGAAAGTATTAAATATTTAAACTTCCCCAAAAGCGATTAAAACAAATTGAGAAAGAAATATCAGTTGTCGATCTTCATAGATTTGTTCAGATTATGACGTGGTTTTAGTGTTGTAAGAGTCCCACACTACATGGTGTCGAACACTGCCAAGTGTCTGTTGAAGATTTCCACCTCCGGAAAAAAAAAAATACGTCCTTGTAATGAACTAAAACCGCGCAGAATTTAATGCTTCTAAAACTCAATGCTGTCTTCTCTCGTCAAAGCGGAACCAACCTCCCACGCCGCCATCCATGAGCGGCACTCGCATCGAAGAAACCGAAATCTATAATTATTCGTCTAAAACTTGGGTACAACTCAAGTTGAGCCTTAGGATGAGGCAGTGGAGTGGGAGCGTTATGATCCCTGTCGACATGACAGTCGTTGATAGGTGAATAAGAAAAATATAATCGAATGGACTTTGTTTAATACTTAACATAGTTTTTCTAAATTCAAGTTAAATTAATGCCTAAATTCAAATTTATCGTTTATATTATTATTTTGCAAATTTATAATTCTTAATTTTTCTATTTGTAAAATGCGACCAACCAAATATATTATTTACCCAATGATTTTATAACTTGTTATAATCCTCTTAAAGTAATTGCTTATTCTTCTTTGTTATCTTATTTGTTTTTCTCAAATTATGCAATAATTGTTGACCTTACATAGATTACATAAGAAATCTTTCTTTTTCGATTTAGACCACCAAGCCATCAACATTTCTTGGAAAGTATTCTACAAAATTTAACCAAGTTATTTTCTTTCTTTTCATAGCCTATTGGAATTGGGAATACCTACTCTCGTCGTCAATTATTCTTTCGCTAAACAGATTAATTAGGCAAATTGCGATTTGAATAAAGACTTTTTCTTGATTCCTCGTATCTTTAAATACAGTCAAAAACAGACTTCAAAAATTAATCATACCATGCATTGTTTACTTCTACCTAAGCGACGAACTTGTCGAGTTGTAGTTATAGATGATCAGCCTGGCTGAGGGCCCCTCTGCCAGTGTAGGGAGTGCTCCCCTTTCAGATGGCCCTCGTGGGGGTAGACGAAAGCCTGCACCCTCGGGAGCCCTCTATAAGGAGATGAGGAATGCCAAGAGAATTCTTAAGGTATTCGGCGAGAAGCTGAATGCTGAAGGAACCTCGAAGCACAACTCCAAAAAATGTGGGCTAAGAGCTTCCTAGCCAAACATAACCAGGCCAGCGGAGACTTAACGTCGAAGCGACAAACGTCTGTGGAGGAGACTCCCTCAGAATGCAAAAATCATAAGGTGCATAACCTCAGCACTCCTTGCATTCCCATCAGCGGAGGTATGTCTTTCAGTGATGTTCTGAAAGACAAAATCGTAGTTGCAGTAATTAACAGGAGCGATACAGATGGTACGATCACTCCTGATCAATGGCGGTTGGTGAAATCGAAGCTCTCGGGTAGCTTCTTAAGTGTTATGAAGGAAAACCCAGGGTCACCGCCGTTCACAAACGATGGAGGATGGCATCAAGGCCATGTTAAACTCATCGTTTGTGATGATCAGAGATCGTGCGATCTGTATAAGCTAGCTGTGAGTAAGGTAGGGGAAGTCTGGCCAGGTGCGAGGCTCGAGGTTGTTGCTAAGGAGGATATCCCGTGCAGACCTAGGGCACGCACATGGATCCCGGATCCCGGCCCGTGAGGAAGAGATCCTCGAAATTATCCAGCTATCGAACCCATCCCTACATAGTCATGACTGGAAGGTCGCGAAACTGGAGGAGAAAAGGAATCTTTATAGAGGAGCAATCATTGTGATCAATAAGGATTGAATATCTCCTCTGGCGCAGACCAAAGGCGTGATTAGGTACGGGTTTGAGACCATTACGCTCAGAATTTATAAAAAAGACGCCGCAAGTGCCCCTCCACACCCTAATGAGGACGAAACCGCAGTGGCTGATGACCCTGGTGCAAAAGTTACTTTTCTTTCAATGGAGGATATTGAGGATATTGCTTCAGGTGCATCATCTACTGTAGTTGAGACCTCTCCAAACGTCGACGGATTATCCAATATGGAGACCGAAGACTACCTTTTTGGAGATCCTTTGAGTGAGGACGCGATCTTAAACTCGTCCTCTGACTTGGAAGATTCCAACACCACAGTGGTGGAGGCTGATCTGGCTAGTTGTAGCAAAAATGCTGCAGGTGGTACAGATTAATCTCCAACACTCAATTAAGGCTTCGGCCTCCCTTCTTCTTCGACTATCCAGCAACGGAGAAGATATCGTCCTGACCCAAGAACCATGGATTTTGAATTCCATTTTTCGGGGACTCAGGACTCCTGGATACTTATTACTGTATGCGTCAGATAAAGGTAATCCTAGATCTTGCATACTAGTAAAAAGTAACATTAACGCATATTTACTCCCTAATTTCAGCGATCGAGATATTACCGGGTTTCCACCTTGTAGTGGTGGGGAGGCTTACGTTTGGGGCCTCAGCTGAGCGGCTGTAGATTTGTATTTCTTAAATCTGCAGCCGTTCAGCTGTGATCCCAGACTAACTAAGAGAGACCCAAAACGATAAAAACCATGGACAAGACACAACAAACAAGTAAAACATCAACGGGGATATACGTTGAAGCGTCGGCAGAAGTCACGGCTGCCGGCGTTGGCTTTGCCTCTCCAATAGAAGGAGGGGAGAAGTCGCCAGTGACCCAACAACAACAACAACATAAACAACAACAACAACAACAAGACAACACGACAAGGACAACCACCCAGGAAGAGGAAGACCTTCTTCTTCTCACTCCTTTTTCCAACCTCGGTGTAGAGGATGGAGTTAGCATCGGAACTCTGACTGACGACGACGCATGTTCCGTTGCCAGCTCCACTTTCTCACGATTGTCAACCTCTTCAGTTCGGAGTAAAATCTCCAACTGCAAGAAAACAATCAAACGACTTGGCAAAAGGAATTGGGAAGAACTGACTGACACCGAACGCCTACGACTACAGAACGCACGTACTTTTCTGGAGAATGATCCTAAGAAGATAGGAGGGGCACTTGCCCCACCGTCCAAAGAGGTGACCTCTTCAGAGAGTACAAGCGTGAGCACTCTGATGGGACCGCCCAATCCACCGACTGTTGCCAAAACCCAGTCAAAGGTAGGACGGATCTCATTAGATACGGACATGACTAGAACGCCTACGTTGACGCCAACCATGCAGACAACGGGATCACCTCCCCCAACCGGGAAAATGGAACCGTTGGAGGCAGGGATGGGAGGGCCGTGTGGGAGTTGCGCTGGGGGCACTAGCC
The DNA here is from genome assembly GCA_958431115.1 of Syrphus vitripennis. Lineage (NCBI taxonomy): Eukaryota > Metazoa > Arthropoda > Insecta > Diptera > Syrphidae > Syrphus > Syrphus vitripennis. The sequence goes on from OY288108.1 coordinate 65,903,460, forward strand.
CCGCAGGTAACTCCGGCGTGACTCTTCCATCTTCGTCGAGCAGAAGTAGCGTCATAGACCTGACAGGAAACACGACGACGAATACCGTTATTGAGACCAAGGCCTCACAGAGAGCTGGAAGTCTCAATGAACGCATACAGAGGAAAAGAAGACGCAACGCTGAGAGGATTGTCCGACGTCTTTCTAGCAAGAAACCCGAAACCTTAACGGCCAGGGAGAAGCTAGCGTTGGACAATGCTACTCAAAGACTGAAGACTTTGACGACCACTGACAAAACGAACAACCTGACTAACAAAAGAACAAAGACCTTGAGGACGGTAAGGGAGACGGTTGGCACTTTGCCCCACCCCGGACCAAGCTCAACGGCGTTCAAGAGAACTAGACAAAAAAACCGAAGACCTTGATCACGGAAGGGACCATTGAGAAGCGGCAATTTGCTATTGCAGATTTTAGCACACCTTCTCGGAAACTTTCTAATGATCAATGGCAACTGATGGAAGTCAGAATCCTGGACGAGGTGAACGATGTTATCGTTAAGAATGGGCAACCGCCCCTCTTCGGTAGCTTAAGAACGGTCCACGGATTCAAGCTGCTGACATGCGAAGACGGAAACACTCTCGTGTGGCTGCAGGACTTCGTTAAAAGAACGGTAGCTCCCTGGCCTAACGCTGACCTTCGCCTAATAGGCATTAAGGAAATAAAAGACCTAAGTAAGCCTAAGGCGAAGATGATGCTACGGGGTCCGACCATCCCGAGAGATCGGATTGAGAGATACCTGCAATCTCTAAACACCGAGCAACTCAGTGCGAACTGGAAGGTGCTTGAGATAGGGGAGCAGACGAAGGACGGTACAGAAGTGGTTGTGCAGCTTAGTCACAAGTCTATACCACTTCTGAAGAAAATTGGCTTCAAGGTGCGCATCGGGATAAACCGATGCAAACTGAGACTAATGGCCAATCAGAACAATCAAGTAAGTAAGAGGCGGGAGGTTTTTAATGTAAATGAAAAATGAAAATGAAATTAATACAAATTAATCTTCAACATAGTAAAGCCGCCAGCGCCAACCTTGTCTACCTCATGGAGAGTAGACAAATAGACATCGCCCTTATTCAAGAACCCTGGATTGGACCAGGTGGCATAATTAAGGGCTTACACTCAAAGGGACTAACACTGTTCAAAACTGCACAAGCGGTAGCATACAGTAATTTTAGAACTTGCATTGTAGCTAGGAAACAGTTTAATCTCTTTCTTTTATCTACATATAGCAATACAGATCAGACTGCCGTGAAGCTGGAGCGGATCGGGCTCCCACTACTCATCCTGGCATCCTGTTACATGCCTTACGACGGGACGGAGGGGCCACCTGCAGATCTTACAGGCCAGCTCGTGGAGCGAGCTGCAAACGAAAGATGGGACTTGGTCCTTGGATGTGATGCTAACTCACATCATGCTCAATGGGGAAGCACCGACACTAACGTAAGAGGTGAGTCTCTTTTTGAATTTATAATAGAACATAATTTACTAGTCGCAAATAGGGGCAACGAGCCCACTTTTGTTACTAAAAATAGAGAAGAAGTGATCGATATAACTGTTACTAATAACGCAGTTTCTATCGATCAATGGAATGTCCTCAAGGAGGAATCATTCTCAGACCATAAACTTATAGGCTTCTTGATAAATGATACAGTGAAAACTCCGAAACCCTATAGGAATCTCAGGAATACTAACTGGGATCTCTTTAATAGGGAATTAGAGATGAGAAGCAGAAATCTCAGTAACACTGTGATTCAAGAACCCAAACATATTGACCAAGCATCTGACGAACTCAGGGTGATTCTAAATGACGCCTTTGAGAAAAGTTGTCCACTGAAACACATAGGGAAGGGAAAAAAGAAACCGCCATGGTGCATGGTTACAACTCAGCAATTTGAGAAAAGAAACGAGAAAACTTTTCAATGCTGCTAAGAGTACTAGAAACGATAATGACTGGGATATATATAAAAACAGTCAGCGAAAATTTAAAGCAGAAACTCAAAGAGCGAAACGAAGCTCATGGAGAACTTTTTGTAGTGAAATCGAGAGTACCAACGAATCGGCCAGATTAAGGAAAATTCTTTCTAAAGACTCAATCCCTCTGGGATCTCTCAAGATACCCACTGGGAGCTGGACCGAAATCTGCAATGAGACTCTTGAACACTTGATAAATACTCACTTTCCAGGTTGCGGGTCAAAAGACAGCAATCTGGTAACAGAATCATTCACGGAACACGCTGTACCATCGGACATTATAACGGATGAAAAGATCAGATGGGCATTCCATTCCTTTTCTCCATATAAATCCCCTGGGCTCGACGGCATATTTCCAATGATGTTACAAAAAAGCGAAACCCTTATAATACCGCTCCTGAAAAATATATTTATTAACAGTATAAAATGGGGTGTTCCCTTATCATGGCGCGAAGTTAAAGTGGTTTTTATTCCAAAAGCTGGCAAACCCAGCCACACGGAAGCAAAAGACTTCAGACCAATCAGCCTGACATCGTTTATTCTTAAAACGTTTGAAAGACTGATAGACCTACATATTCGAGGCACTCTGAAGCTGGTTGAAATATCCCCAGCTCAGCACGCCTACACTAAGGGGAAGAGTGTTGAAACCGCTCTTCATAGCGTCGTTAGCACGGTGGAAAAAACTCTAAGCGACAAAGAATATACCCTTGCTGCGTTTCTCGATATTGAAGGTGCCTTTAATAACGTGAAGAATGAAGCAGTAAAAACAGCCCTGGTAGACAATAAAGTCGATAATTGTATAATAGATTGGGTTATGTGCATGTTAAAAAACAGACAAATTAACTCGAAACTAGCCGGTATAAAGATGAGAGTAAACACATCTAGAGGTACCCCACAAGGAGGAGTCCTGTCACCGCTTCTTTGGGTGCTAGTTATGAACTCAATCCTACTCGATCTGAAATACTGTGGAGTAAAGGTAGTAGCCTATGCTGACGACCTTGCGTTATTAGCGACAGGAAAGTTCTTATCCACTATCAGCGAACAGATTGAATACGCCCTTTCTAAGGTTAACAGATGGACTAAGAAATGTGGACTGATGGTTAACCCGTCAAAAACAGAACTCGTCCTCTTCACAAATAAAACGAAAATACCAACCTTCAGAATTCCTTCAATCGAAGGCACACCTCTGAAGATCTCAGATAAAGCGAAATATCTTGGTGTGATTCTAGATAGGAAACTAAACTGGAGTCTTAACACTAAGGAACGAGCCAAAAAAGGAATGATTGCATTCTATTCTTGCAACAGAATATTCGGGATGTATTTGGCAATAATTAGACCAATACTAACTTATGGTAATCTGGTCTGGTGGAATGCAATTGAGAAAAGCACAAACCTAAAAACTCTGACAAAGGTACAGAGACTTGCGTGCATTGGGATTACAGGAACCATGAAGTCCACTCCAACTGCAGGGTTGGAGACGATACTCAACCTGAAGCCCTTAGAGCTCTTCGTACAAGAATCTGCAGCATACAGCGCCTTACGGCTAAGCCAGACTAATTCCTGGAAAAACAGCACAAAAGGACATGCTCAGATTCTTCACAAATATTCGAGTGATAGTATCATCACTGACTATAAAACACCCGAATTTGACTTTCATAAACCATTCCAAACTGCCTTTCCAGGCAGAGAAGAATGGTTGAACAATGAACCCTACACCGGTGAATCTGCAATAGCAATATATACAGATGGCTCCAAAATGGACACTGGTGTTGGTGCAGGCTCTTTCTCAGAACCTCTTGAACTAAACAACTCACTTAGGCTCCCAAATTATAGTAGTGTCTTCCAAGCGGAGGTCATGGCAGTGACAAAGCTGCTAGACAGGTATCAATGATGGCGATACCACGGGCTGATATCACCTTTTACATTGATAGCCAAGCGGCAATAAAAGCGATTTCTGCCAATGTTATTAAGTCGAAGCTTGTGTCTTGCTGCCGCGAAGAGCTCAGGGTTCTTGGCACGCAGCATAATATTAGACTCTGCTGGGTCCCGGGGCACAGCGAGATACCGGGTAATGAAAAAGCCGATGAGTTGGCAAGGCAGGGATCAGCGCTTGACGCCAGTCAAGCAGAGCTAGTCAATATCCCACCCTGCAACATTAAAAAGAAAATTTCAGCTTTAATTCTAGAGAAATCCAATGAAAGGTGGAGTCTACTTGACACCTGTGATACTACTAGGAAAATATGGCCCTGCTTTAATAAGCAGAAGACTGACAAAATTATGCAATTTAGTAAGAAATCCCTTCGCTCTCTTACAAGCATAATCACCGGACATAATTTACTGAAATATCATAAATTCAAAATGAAACTCAGTACAGATGACTTATGCAGGGGATGTGGTGACGAGGAGGTGCACGAAGATACATTGCATTTTCTCTGTCACTGCCCCGCGCTCTGTCACCAAAGAAGGAAATTTCTTGGTAGATACTTCTTCGATAATCTCGAAGATCTATCCAATACATCAGAAATCCGCATATTGAACTTCATCAATGCCTCTAAATGGCTTGATTGACCATAGAACACATAGGTTTTTATCAGGAAAGGAGTGACTGCACTCAAGGGTAACACAATGGATCTACATTGATCTAAGTGTGACGATAACTACATCAATTGTCAGCCCATTAACCTAACCTAACCTAAACTAGTCGCTGATGCAGAAAAGCGAAAGATAAGCCTCATAATTAAGATAAGCCTCATAATTGGGAGCGATGCTAACGCTCATCATACAGTATGGGGAAGTACTGACATTAACGATAGAGGTGAGTCTCTTTTTGATTATATATTAAGTACTAACCTTATAGTAAGTAACATTGGTAACGAACCTACATTTGTTACTAGAAATAGACAAGAAGTTCTGGACATAACACTTGTTTCTGATACCATTCATCATAAGATTATGAACTGGAAAGTATCTAAAGATCACTCTTTCTCCGATCACAGAAATATTCAGTTCAGGCTAAACGATGATCCTTTCGCTAAATTAGTTTTTCGGAATACTTAGAAAACTAATTGGTCTAAATATAGTGAAACTCTAATAGGATTAATAAAACCAGAACTCGATTGTTCCACTCAACATTATCGATCTCGACAAAAATTTTAAAGATCTCACTTCTGCTCTCAACAAATCCAGGACAGTGCCTGCCCCCCAATTCAGATAAGAGGAAAAAGAAAACTACATTGGTGGTCTTCTAAGCTAAATCCTCTAAGGAAAGAGTGCAGGAGATTGTTCAATAGAGCTAAAAAAAACAGGAGAAGAATCTGACTGGGATCATTATAAGATATCCCTGAAGATTTATAAGAAATAACTGAGGAAATCCAAACGATCTTCATGGACCGCCTTCTGTGGAAACATAGAAGAGACTTCTGAAGCATCTAAACTAAGGAAAATCCTCTCAACAAATCCAATCATGCCAAGCTGTCTGAAAAATGCAGATGGTTCCTGGACAAACTGATGCGAGGAATCGCTTAACCTGCTACTAGAAACAGGTAGCTCCCAAACTGTTAGTAGCACAAGAAATACCAATGCAAACAGCTACTCAACTTACCCACATGATCTGATCACTAGGGAAAAATTGCAATGGGCACTCAATAGTTTCAAACCATATAAGTCTGCCGGGCCAGACGGTATCATTCCAGCTGAACTGCAACTGAACTCTAAAACACTTCTGCCTATCTTAGCTATCTTCGAGGTTTGCATTAAGCTATCCCATATTCCAACATTATGGAGAGAAGTTAAAGTTGTGTTCATACCAAAAGCTGGTAAGTGCACCCATGTAAACCCCAAAGATCTAAGACGTATAAGCCTATCACCATTCCTACTCAACACACTTCAACGTCTGATTGTTTACACATTTGATTTAAAATCGATCCGAAATTAACATCAAATGCACAACATGCTTACAATAAAGGGAAGTCTGTAGAAACAGCTCTACACACACTGGTTTGTACTATCGAATACTCCCTCCCCCAGAAGGAATACACGATGGTTGCTTTGCTTGATATAGAATGTGCTTTTAACAATATCGACACATCCGCAATCGCATCTGCACTGACAAATCTAAAAGTGGATAAGTCGCTTGGAATTGATCAATAAAATGCTAACTAGCAGGATTATCAATTCTAACCTGGGCGGTTTCTCAGCAAGAAGATTTGTCAGTAGGGGCACTCCGCAAGGCGGTGTGCTATCCCCTCTCCTATGGAACCTAGTAGTGTACGAGCTCCTTTTGTTTCTAGAAAAGGAGAGTTACAGAGTGCTTGCCTATGCGGACGATGTTGCCATTGCAGTCTCAGGAAAGCATCCTAATACCCTAAAGGAACTTCTACAAAACGCACTTATTAAGCTAACTCTCTGGGCAGATCGGTGTGGACTGGGTGTCAACCCACACAAAACAGATCTTGTCTTCTTCACTAGGAAATACAAAATTCCGCATATGGACCCCCCTTCTATAAATGGCATACAACTTAAATTTTCAGATCAAGCAAAATATTTGGGTCTAATTCTAGATACGAAATTAAGTTGGAAACCTAATATACAGGAAAGAGTGAAGAAAGCTACCGTAGCTCTTTTCTCCTGCAAAAAAGCTATAGGTAATAAATGGGGGCTACGGCCCCGTATTGCCTACTAGCTATACACCTTACTTATGGGGTATATGTATGGTGGACTGCTCTAGACACAGCGATAAATCGGGACAAGCTTGCAAAAGTACAAAGATCAGCTTGGATTTGCACCAGTGGTGCACTTCGCTCGACACCCTCTGCTGCGCTAGACATTCTATTGTATCTGATACCTCTAGACCTATTTTGCAAACAAACGGCCGCGAGTACTGCACTCTGTCTTAAGGCCTCCTCTCAGTGGTACAACAATGGTATTGGCCACACCGTCATTCTGAATTCGTTTGGATCACTCCCCAGTAACATTGACCACACCATACCCCGATTACAGTTCAATAAAAATTTCCAAGTGACCATCCCTTCGAGATCCGAGTGGGAAAACGGTTCACTCTTGAATGATGAATCGATTCATTTTTACACCGATGGTTCAAAAACTGATGACGGGGTCGGTGGGCGCGTGTACTCTGACAGACTTAACTTAAGTCTATCCTTTCGCCTTCCTGATCATTGTAGCGTATTCCAGGTGGAACTTATGGCGATTAAAGAAGCTTTATCTTGGCTGAAGGAAAACGTGATATTAATAAAAGATATCCGCATCTTTTCGGATAGCCAAGCTGCTTTCAAATCCTTGGAATCTGTCTCCTCGAACTCTAAAACAGTCCTCAATTGCCGTTCATCTCTCGTGGAGATGGCGCAACAGTTCAATATCCACCTCTATTGGGTGCCGGGACAAAGGGACATTCCGGGTAATTGTAAAGCTGATGAACTCGCCAAGAGTGGAACTAAAATACCTATCTCAGCACACAGAACTGACATAGGTATAACCATCGCTACATGCAAACTCATGCTAACGCAAAATGTTAAAGAAAGAACCAACCTTAGGTGGAATGATATTACTACCTGTGTGGCTACAAAATTAATGCGAAAGAAAACCAGAGGTTTGCTATCCTTAAACAGACTGCATATTAGCTCCATAATAGGTGTCATTACTGGACACTGTCTTATAGATAGGCATGCAACGCATCTTGGCATGCATGCTAACGACTTCTGCAGAAGTTGCATGGATGAAGAGGAGGAGGAAACAATTCCACACCTTTTCTGCACATGAACAGCTCTGTCCCATAGACGCAGACTCCAATTAGGAGAATTCTTTTATAACGATCCTAGTGATCTAGCAAACACTAAAATTAGTAGTATCGCACGCTTCGTAAAAAGCTCAAAATGGTTTAATGAGTAAAGGAGGATATCTTACTGATCCTTGTGGTATCACAATGGACCATTCGCTTGGTCTAAGTGGGTCAGTCTTCTTGACCGCCACTGTAACCTAACCTAACCTAACTAATGCAGTGAACAAGAGTATAGGCCGATTGCAATTATTCTTTTTATTGGTAAAGTTTTGGAATCACTTATTAGTAAGCATTGTGATTTGTATCTAAAGAATAAAAAACTACTATCCAAACACCAGTCGGGCTTTCGGTCTAAGCATAGTTATAGGACGGCTTTATTAAAAGTATACGATATTCGTAGTGGTTTAGATTTAAAACCTATAAAAAATGATCAAATGTTGGGGTACCTAATTGTTTTTTTTTTTTTAATTTTTCCAAAACTTTTGATTCTGTGAATCACGAAATTTATTGCAATAAACACAAAACCACATTTTTATTCGATGATGAACTTTGCAATTTAATAAAATCGTATCTCATTTCTCGAACTCAGTATGTTTATTTAAAGGGAAATTGTTCGTCAAAATCATGTGTACCCACGGGCGTCCCACAGGGTTCTGTATTAAGTCCGCTGTTATTCACATGCTTTATAAATGTTATAAGTGAATGCTTTGCTGATTGTGAATATCAAATATATGCTGATGACGTGCAAGCATATACCACTTTTCCAAAGTCGGTTGGAAACATTTTTGTTCAAAAAATCAATCGAAAGTTAATTCAAGTGCACGACTGGTCAATTCAAAACAAACTTCGTCTTAACCCTTCAATGACTAAAGCTATGCTAATTGATAGAAGGAAAAATATTTACATCGAAAACTTTTCAAAAATGTATCTCAATATTATCTGTACCTATATATTTTTCTGTATAATCTTATTTGAAATTCTAACAGTTTTCATATTATTTCTTTCTTATATTATTAAAATTATATATTATACTATTTTATTCTAAACTCTGTTTGTATATTTTTTTTTATTTATTAAATTAAATTTTTTAAACAACCTTTTCATGTAATAAGATAAGCTTGTACATCCTTTTAAAAGATATTTATCTTACGTGTACTAAGAATTATAATAATCAATAAACAAATAGAAAAAAAAAAGTTGATCTAGCCCTTTCTAAAGTAATATATACAGTAATATATAAATTTTTACTTACATGTTTCATGCTTCTCGAAGCACACATTTTTATCGTAGATGGCGATCCTTTTCTATATTTTAATGAATGATTTCCATAAAGAGAAGATGGAACCGGGGTTGTTGGTACCGGGGTAGATGCTTCTTGGTCTTCGTCCAAAGGAAAAATTAATTCCTCATCATGTGACTTTTTGACTGTTCCATTCATATTAACCGCTCCATCGTTATTGATAGTTTTGCGACGATTTTTAAATTTATTTACTTCTCCCAGTCCTAAAGCCATACCAGTCACCAAAAGTTGAATTTCATCCTATAAAAGTATGTTATGGTGCAACAGAAATGTTTGTAATTACGTTTAGTACTTACACTTTCTGGAAGGTCTAAAAGAAATCTTAGATCACAAATTGCACAAGGCATCATGCTTCGTAACTTAAAAAATATTGTCTGGCAGAGTCTAGATATCAAGCATGAAATTTAGTAAATTTAACATATTCATATACATACAACAAACCTCTGAAAGTGGTTAGCTAGACCGTTGACACCTTGGTTGTGGCCCAATTTCGCTCTCCAAACTTGTGTGAAAAATTGTAAGTTCCTAACTATTTCCATGTCATTTAAACCTGGCACAGTCTGTGTATTTACCACATGGAAGCCACTTGGCGGTGAAGGTTCCATTAATAAGGAAATAATTTCCAAATCTTCAATGTCATCGACTTCCAAAACACAGGCGTCTTTTTTTCCGATATTAAGATCCATATCAAGAACTTCATCGTCCGATTCATCTGTGTCTGATTGACATCTACCACTCGGTTCATAATCTGGATCCATTGATTTCAGCTGATAGATTTCCCGATTGCGCTCATACGTTTCTTGTAAGTTCTTTTGCAATTCATTAAGTTTAGCTTTATCCGTCCAAGAATTTCCAGCGACAATTTTCGGAACGGCTGGTGGCGGCAGGGCTTTAAGGAAAATGGCTGTGCCAGTGGCAATGAGTGCTATCATTCGCTCTCCGATTGATACTTGAGCTTTAAGCCCAAATATGGCATTCATGCCCTTGGCTTTTAATTTATTTATGAGCACTCTATGAAGTTCGTATTCTAAAAATGGTAAACCGTCTGATATTTCCTTGGCATTCGATTCCGAACGTAAATCTTTCTTAGCACGAACTACTTGAGCTTGCATGAAGCAACCTCGGCCCGTTACCAATAATGAATCAGGAATTTCAACTGTGGCCATTAAAACATCTGGGACTCTACCCTTCCGACAAACAGCACATCTCTTCATCTTCACATTGAATGGCACCGAAGACAGACTATATGGTATGTGGCACATAGTGCAGGCAAGCTTGGGACTGGTTAGTTGGCTGAGAAGAGAGTTTTTTGGAGTCACTCCGTAGGAAGTCGATATTATGTCTTTTGTAGCTGCTGAAGGATCAACTAAGTGTTTAACTTCTTTAAGTATATCACGTTCTTCGAGTGATGTTGACATTGTTGGGGGTTTGCCTGTCAGTTCAACCTGCGAAGCAGTCCGATTATACATCATGTTTATTACAGCTGCTGTGCCTGTTGCTGATAGAACGCAAACATCATCACTTCAAACAAAACAAAAACAGTTTTCAAAAAATTCAAAAGTGAGTAAACAAATGATATTATGCTAACGATATTGTTGTTGCTTCGGAATATCCAAGAACAACATTACAGCCTAAAGCTCGAGCATGAGAACGTATTTCCATTCTCAATTCTGTCCACCATGAGTCACGAGTTTCGGGTTCATCGGGATTGGGTACTCTTTCGAGAAGTTTTACAGAACGAGCTGCAACTGTAGCTCCTGAAAACACAAACAAAATAATTTCTATAAAAAAACTCAGGTTAATATTTATTTTTTCTTTAAATTTTAACAATGTACTGTACGTATCCGAAACACTAGGTATTACGTATGGAATCTCATATGAAAGAATAAAATAAAAGCAGAGAGCGTACTGGAGTGTCGCCGAGCAAGCCGGACCATCGAACTCAATGCTGTAAAAGCTACGGGGAAGATAAGTCGTGCTGAACTCGGCAAGCTTAAGTGGGCCCAATTAACCTTGAAGAAGACCAGCCAAGACGTCACGTCAAAGCGCGAAAGGTCTTTTGAAGGGAAAAAACCCCAACCAAAGAAAACGAAGGTGGGGGATGTCGAACCACTGGTACCTCGGATTGGGGAAAGATTTAGTGATGTGGTCATCGACAGGAGCAATTTAGATGGCAACATCTCTGCTGAACGCTGGGCGGATGTCAGGGCTCACCTCGAGTTCGGGTTCATATTTGTACTTGCGGCGAACCCAGGACCCGATGGAGGATGGCACCAAAATAGGGTCCAGTATGGTTTTAATAGCCTCGTGCTCAATATAAGAAAGATGAGGAGATGGCAAGGCTTGCAGGCCAGACGGCTGAGTCTGATATGGTAGAAATGGGCATATGCACCAAACTTTCAGCAATGGAGGTAAATGCATCATGTCGCTAATCTCTCTCATAACAGTCGTCATCATCCTCTAAAACATACCCCGAAGAGGGAACGAAAACAACTACAGTGTCCGAAGAGGACGCGAATAGCAACACAGTGTCCGAAAAGGACGCAAATCCTACATCTTCCAATATGGAAGAGGTTGAGAACGTCGACAGCATCTCCGAAATGGAGACTGACGACGACACACTTGAGGCTCTTCTCTCTGAGGATAAGTTATTAAACTCTACCTCAGAAACGGAGGACCTTAACGCCACAGTGGTGGAGGTTGCTCGTACTGGTTGTAGCAATGCTGCAGGTGGTACAGATTAACTTCCAACACTCCATAAAGGCTTCGGCCGCCCTTCTTCTCCAACGACGCAAGTCCTGATCCAGGAACCTAGGATTGTAAAATCCCTGGTGAGAGGCCTCGGGACGAAGAATTATTCTCTGCTATAAGCGACGGATAAAGGTGAGCCTAGATCCTGTATACTACCAAAGAAAACACTGAACGTAATTTTACTACCTCATTACAGCGATCGTGATACCTAGATACCTAGCTAGACTGCAGACTACCAGGGGTATATACTGGATTTCGTCGGCATATTTAGGACTTGATCTTTAGCCGCCACCGGGGGAGACACTTACGCAAGTGATCGCAGAGGCAGCAAGTCAACAAGTAGGTCTCCTAGTTGGAATGCTCATCCAATGCTCATCATACATAAGGGGGAGTACGGACACAAATGAAAGAGGTGAGTCACTTTTTGATTTTATACTAAGCACCAGTCTCCTCATTTGTAATATCGGTAATGTACCCACCTTTGTCACCAAAAACCGACAAGAGGTACTGGACATTACCCTTTCATCTCAAACAATCTATCACAAGATTGTTAATTGGACTGCATCGAAGGATCACTCTTTCTCAGATCATAGGTACATCCAATTCAGTATCGATGATAAATGTACAAAACTCGTGGGCTTCCGAAATTATAGGAAAACCTTCAGCACCTGTTATAATTCTCGGGACCATAGTTTCCCTTCTAATACTGATGATCTTGACTTAGAAGTCAACAATCTCACTGAACTTTAAATAATTGAATGGTTAACCCTTGTCCCCTTACAATAATAAGAGGAAAGAAAAAACCGCACTGGTGGAATAAAGAGTTGGAACTCAGGAAAGACTGTAGGCAAACTTTCAACCGAGCTAAACAAACAAGGAACCCATCAGATTGGGACCTGTACAAAGTTTCCCTAAAAATCTACAAGAAACAATCACAGAAAAGTAAAAGATCTTTCTGGAGAAACTTCTGTAGAAGAATTGAAGACTCCTCAGAAGCATCTAGACTTAGGAAAATCCTTTCAACTAATCCAACCATGCCGAGCTCCCTAAAAGACTTAAACGGTGGCTGGACTAGCTCGTATGAGGAAACATTAAACTTGCTACTAGACACTAATTTCCCTGGTAGTTCGGTTTCAACAAGTGACCTGGATCACCGACCTAAGCAATTCATACACACGATTAAGGATCTTATCTCCAAGGACAGACTGAGATAGGCAACAAATAGCTTCGATCCATACAAATCACCTGGGTCAGATGGTATCATACCCGCCGAACTCCAATACGTCTCAGATATGCAATAACTGGAAATTATAATGATAAGCTGCATAGGCTTCTCATATATTCCGAAGGCCTGGAGAGAAGCTAAGGTGGTTTTTATTCCAAAAGCGGAAAATGCTCTCATGTCACTCGAAAATATATAAGACCTACCAGTCTATCATCCTTTCTGCTTAAAACTCTAGAAAGGATGATAGACATTCATCTAAGATAGGAAATAATACCCTGTCTGATCTCTAAGGCACTACATGCATATACAAATGGGAAATCGGTGGAGACTGCTCTCTGATGCTAATGCTCATCATCAGTATGGGGGAGTACGGACATAAATGAAAGAGATGAGTCACTTTTTGATTTTATACTAAGCACCAGTCCCCTCATTTGTAATATCAGTAATGAACCCACCTTTGTCACCAAAGACAAGAGGAACTGGTAAGCATCCATTCTTTGGTAAGCATCATTGAATATTCCCTACACCACAAAAAGTACACTCTGGTCGCATTTTTAGACATAGAGGGTGCGTTAAATAATGTTAGAAAAGCAGCAATCATGAATGCTCTAAACAATCTCAAAATAGAAGACCTGCTCAAGAACATAATAGATATCAATTTGGCAGCAGCAGAACAGTTTGGTATTCACCTCATATGGGTGCCGGGTCATAGTGACATTCCGGGCAATTGTAGGGCGGACGAACTCGCCAAACAAGGAACAATCATTTCACTACAACCAAAAAGGAACAACAAAGTTATACCTATCGCTACATGTAAACTCATGCTGAAGCATGAGATGAACTCAGAGTAATACCTACCTGGCAACCAAACAAATATGATCTAGTATAGACTTGAAACGTTCAAAGGGGTTGTTAAAATTAAATTTAAATCGACTGCATATTAGTTCCACCATAGGTCCTTGCATGGACGAAGAAGAAGAGGAAACTGTTCAACATCTTTTGTGCACCTGCCCTGCTCTCTCAGCTAGAAGGAAAACCCCTCTAGGAGAATTCTTCTATGAGGACACTAGTTATCTAGTGAATACGGACGCTCAAAGTCTATCCCCATTCATTAGAAGCTGCGAGTGGTTCGGCTAGTGAGATCCTATCTTGCTATTTTCATGTATCACAATGGACAAGTTGTGCAGTTTCTGGTAGAAAACAAGCGATGTCATCGATTCAAATAAATAAGATATTCAAAGAGATTCTTACAAGAATGATGCAAGTCATTGTAGGACATTGGGATTTCAAGTCTTGTGTTGGGCCTTTTTGGGAAATTGCTTAAAATCAAAGACCTCATAACTTTTTTAACTAGAAAGTCTTGAGTTCCAAAGAAAACCGATATACTTCGAAAAGAGAAAATTCAATTCGATTTTGTTTGGTTGATAACAAATCGCAGGAGTATAGAATTTGCAATGCTGAAAAGAGCAGCAGAAGCGATTAGTCTTTTTTGAAAAAGTGGCTCGGAAGAAGCAATGGCTGTTGTTTAATTTGGTGGCTTAGGGAAAATATTCATAAGTTTGAAGAACAATTGCTCCTTGGAGTAAAAAGATAATGATAGCAAGTCTATAGCTAATTCAGCTAGCGAAAAAACAGGTGAAGGAAACGAAAATGACGTTGATGGTTGCAGCTTCGATAGGAGAACTGCACGACGTATTTGTCACGGGTTCATTACTTCAGTATCTTTATAATATAGAGTTTCTAAAATATAAAATATAATTAAATAAAAATAAAATACCTATACATAGTGATTTTTAATAACTTTAATAACTTACCTAAATGAAGTATAAATCCCGTTGGATACTTTGTCAATGTCAAAAATGGGTATTCAAGCATATCCATATTTTCTGGATTCGCTTTGATATTAACTCCTGCACATAGTCGCATAGAAGCAGTTGCTGCTATAAGCCTTTCACTTGGTACGCATATTGAGTTTCCTAAATCATTAAAAATACGTATGAATTTTATAAATCAAAAGTTATAACTTAAAAAAAAGACAAATTATACACATAACACACACAAATATTTACAAAATGTATGGTCAAACATTTTTTTTCGAAAAAAAAATACAAAAAAAATTTTTTGTATGATAAAACAGAACATAATAATGAAACATTGAGTCAGAACACTCTCCAATAGAGCTCTTATAGTTTTATGTGATACGAAAATGCTAAAATACATAAAAATTAAGCTTGTTGACATTTTTAAAAATTGTTGATATAATAAATATGAAAAACCAGACTTAATGATTTAAGAGGCATGAAGAGGTGTGGGTTCCATAAATAACATGAGACAGTTTTATATTCTATCCGACAAATTCACTCCAACAAAGTGACTTATATGAAGGTTTGATTTGGAACAAATAAACGACATAGATTACAATAAATAACAAATATATTAATAAAAAATAAGAAAGTAGTCAGAAGATTTTTTTCAGAGACAATATTATAGATTTTTTTTTCAAAAAAAAAAATGTGCATCAACTTCGTAGGTGTTCCGAGTACATTCTGATTTTATAAAATCACCTTCAAATAGCTCTCAAAAATAAACATGGGAAGATATCAATTTAATCTGGGCTATGAATGTTACGAAGTTGATACTTATTTCAAATTTCTAAGAAAAATAAAGCTTCCTAACTAAACAGCACATTGATATTTCTTTTAAACATGCTTGCATAGGTTCATTAATAAATTGATAGGTCTATACTTAAACTTGTTTAAGTAACCCTTTATAATGTTTCATGCAATCCTTTTTTCATGCTTACTATACGAGTGGTTACATTAATTCGAGAATTCGTATACACAAAAGAAAAACATACATATTCTGACAAGTATGTTTAAAGATTACAGTTAACGTATTTCAGGTATCTTTGAAGTAGAAATTTTGTGAGAACAACAGTGAATATACTTAACATGAAGAGAAAAAAAAATTATTTTATCAAAGTAGGAAAGAAAGGAATTCTTCTCTTTCTATAGTTGCTTCCTAATAGTTTTGTAAGTACTCACTTTTGCGACCATAAACTGCAAAATTAAATAATAAACAGACACTTTTTTTAGGTCGATTGAATATAAAACGAAAATTATATTAATTATAAATATTGACAACATATTATTTAACACTTATTAAAATTATATCTTCCGAAACTTTTTCAAAATCATGCGTTACAAAGTTTCCGAGATCTAAATTTTAGAATTTGCAAAAACAAAATACAAGAGTAGGACTAATATAAGATTGTACAAAATGAAGTTTAACTGATCACAATGGCAAAATTGGCAATAAAAAAAATACAAGTCTTATTTATGTAAAATTTGAAATTTAGGTCTGGAAACTTCATTTCTCACGCATGATTACGAAAACTTTTCGGAAGATATTGCCTTTTATATTTGAACTGTGATTGTGTAGTATCTATGTATGTACATATGTACATATGTATGTAATCAAAACAAAAAATGACAACTGGTTCTAATTGCTTCTATAATTTTACTCTTCACTTCAAATCAATTAAAATTGATCTTTAAGCAATAATTTAGAATTACAAAAAAAAATTAAACATTTCTGTGAAGGTCTTAAAGCCAAATCTACATTACATATATGATTAGAGTTTAAAAAAGTTAGTGCTTTGGCTATTCTAAATGAAAAAGTGTGAATTATTCGCTCTTTGACGTTTGACATATGTATTTTTTTTTATTTAGGTACTGTTGTACTTATGTCGTTTTCAATTGGTAATCCGGAATTGGTTTTAGATTCGAAATCCCAATTGAACAATTTTTTTCGATTCTGAAAAATTTGAAGTTTGGTGTGACTGTATTAGTATTTAAAGCAATCACTTCACAGTTCGCACAATTTGTAAATGTAAAAAATATGGCATTTATCAAGTGCGACATTTAAATCTTTGAATGTGTGAGTGATTCTGTTTTTGCTTCTGATTTCAAATCCAGAAGAGAAATTCTCTTTTTTTTTAGAATCAGAACTGTCACTTTTGCCCAATTGAACGCATTCAGAATGCTTTTTTCTACTTCCAGATTGCCAATTGAAAACGACATTAGTGTTTCCAATTAATTTAAGTTTGTTTTTATTTGAATATAAATTAAATCAATACAATCGAAGCGTGTCTTTACATCATCTACAATTCTTAAATTGCAACGGAACTACAATTCTTCGTGGTACATTTCTAGGAGCAATTGTTAATTTAGTACCTTTCTACCTCAATTGCAACAATTGGATTAGAGATTTCAACGAATTGAAAATTTTGTTAGAAGAGTTAGGGTCGAGTAATTTTATACTGATAGGAGATCTCAACGTCAGAACTGGAACGAAGGGCTCTATAGACATTAGTGCAGTGCATCAACAATCAGTCACTGAAACTAGAAGTTCGAAAGATGTTACAACTGATGGAAACCGCAACTCGTTTCTTGAATTCATAGAAGACATAGGTGCGTTGGATTGAATCGCATCATATACTCAACGAATACCAGGCTGCATACAGAAGTCAGTATAGTACAGTAGATCAAATATATAATCTCTCTTGTATTATCCATCTCCAACTGAGTCAGAGAAAAAAACTGTATGCTTTATTTGTGGATCTTTCAGCAGCGTTTGACAACATTAATAAAGAAGCACTATTCTAAAAACTCTCAAGACTAGGTGTCTCAACGAAAATGGTTTCCACAATAAGAGCCTTGTACCAGGATACGACTGTAACAGTATGGGACGGAAAAAGTACATCGAGCTTCTTTCAGACGTCCAAAGGAGTCAAACAAGGATGTGTTCTTAGCGCCTTACTTTTTGTGCTATTCCTGGATGATCTACATTATAAACTCCCAACTTGCCTTATCCTAAATGGCATGGAAATAAACGTACTTTTATACGCGGATGACATTGTTCTCCTTTCCGACAGTCCCAGTAAACTACAAATGATTATTGACAGCTTCAGCAGTTATTGCAGCATTTGGAATCTAGATGTCAACTTAGGAAAGTCCGAAACAGTTATCTTCAGGAATGGTGGAAGAAGGGCAGCAGCTGTAAAATGGTCAATGGTCAAACGATATGAAACCAATTTAAATATCTAGGTGTTGTGCTTACATATATGTAATATGTCCTGATCAGAACATCTAACACAACGTTTAGCAGCCTCAAAAAATTCAATCAACTCTACTTGGTCTAAATTACATCTTGCGTATATACTTAAGGCAATGGCACTCCCACGTAATCGTTTGCCGCGAATTCTTTCCGAAGCAGTCATCCAGAAAAATATCTATTGGGCCCATGAATGGCCAGGCCTTCTCCAAGAAACTGGAATAGATTTCAGTTTCAAAACTCCAAAATCTGAATGAAATCACATCCACAATATTCTGCTAACGAAACTTACTGGAAAAGGATTGTATCACGTTCACCAGTAAGGCACTACAATGGCAGTTTCACGACGAATACTGAAACCTTCTATACGCTGACATACCAATCTACTTCAATGACAGTAACCCCCATGAGATGATAAATTTAATTTTTAAAGCAAGATGCGGGCTTTTAAACTTGAATGCTAAAGCTTTTCACAACGATACCGTAGGGCTATGTACAATTTGCAACCAGGATGCAGCAGAAAATACCTATCATTTCATTGGGGTTTGTCCCATCTTCAAAGGATACCGACAAAAATATTTTGGAAGCAATACACTAGATCGAGCAACATTTCTAAATCTCTTAAATAGTCTATGCTATCCAGAACTCTATAAGTTTTTAAAAGAATCACTCAAATACCGTAGTTTAGTAAATGAATTCAGTTAAAGCTCGCATACATAGTTTACTCTTAACAATGAAATTAAATATTCTTTTGAATTTGAATGATTTGATATGTACGAGTACATTTGCATCTTCAATTCTATACTTTTTTTTATTTATGATCTGATCTGTTAACTATGTACACATGTACATACATATCGTCGGTTTATTGCGAAAACTCACTAAGTACACTTTTATTTTATTATATTATATTATATTATATTATATTATATTATATTCAATTTAAAACTAAACTGTCTGAGATAAAAGAGATATATATAAATCCAAAAACCCATAAATTGTATATCAATATAACAATTTACATGCGTACTTGATTAACAAATCTTTAATATTTAAATGTTTGAAATTCGACTATCTCAAAATCAATAAAATGTTACTTAATGACGATATGTATGTATGTACATAGGTATTTTCAATTATCAAAACCAGTCGTTGTTGATTTATTTTTCGAATTCGATTAAAAAATTAAGTCGGAAACAATTTAAGACATGAACCCGAGGATCATACCAATTAGCGAAAGAATATACCATTCCACTATAGGTACCTAAACTTAATTTTCTCTTTTTGATTTTGGGCGTCAAAAAATTGTTTTGAATTGTCTGTGTTAAATATATTTAAATACATTTACTTTTAATAAAAATGAGTTTTGATGGCAAAACTCATTTTTACAAGTCTTATAACCGCCTCGATCCGGAAAATGTAAGAGATAGAAATAAGGATGCGATCAAAAAAATAAATAATACCGAAAATGTGTTTGATGACGAGTGATTAGATGATCGGTAGTAGGTAGATCCCAATCGGATTTCGATCATTTAATCAATGTTACAAGGTCATTTATAAAATTTGTTTTATTCTGATATTTGTGTTGTCTAGTTAATAATAATGTAATAATGTTGGTCTTCCACGACCATCAGTTGACGTTTCCAGCGGTAAATTTTCGGTGAATTCTACTCCCAAAACTACTTCCAGCCGATCCTTGTATTTTTTTTTTTCAAAAAGCATTTGTTTCTATAAGCAGCGGTCCACAGGTTTGAACATTGAGAAAAAAAAAAGTTTCTATACATTGCAATTGAATCCATTTTAATGGAGGGAAATTATCGCTCGAAGAATTCAAAAACAACCGCTGAATAAACTTACTTTTTGTTTTTATTTATACTTCACTTTTGCTTATTGGTTGATAAAAAATTTTAATTTTTCTTGCACACCTTGCAAAAATGCACAATCAGTCAATAATGACTTATTTTGATTTTAATCCTTTATACATAGTTTTAAGCAAGAACTTAAACATTTTTATGGGACATTACCTACTAATCCTTAAAAGTCATACAAAATTGCACAGGTAGAGAAAAAATCATGTACAAAAATCCCCTTTGTTTATTTTTACCTGTCCCCCCTTTTTGCGTGAAATCAAAAAAAAACTATCATATAATTCTATCATCATAAAATAATTGAATTAATTGAGTTGAAAGTTGAAAAAATTTTCTGGTAGAAATAAATTGTTGTGCAAAAAATTGAATTTCGCAGACTTTGGTCAAGGTACGAATTTTATTTTATTTTTAAAATAAAGTTACGCATTTTTTCTAAAAATAATTGGTTTTGAACAGCTCGTTCTAATAATTAGAACCAAACAATTTTATATACACCACCCTCAAAACCGAGTTTTTTGAAAACCGATTCAGCAAGACAAATTTGAACATTCTTCCACAACCGCAGGCATCCGCAGATGATTTTTTCTGTGTTATATACACCACCCTCAAAACCGAGTTTTTTGAAAACCGATTCAGCAAGACAAATTTGAACATTCTTCCACAACCGTGTTGTTACTTGACTCAAAAAAAGTTTTCATCAAAACCATTTTTCTTTTATAATTCATAATTCTTTTTTTTAGGTCACCAAAGAATAGACCAACAAAATGATATATTAATTTTCAGAATTTCATTTAAGGAACTTCGGTAAAAGACGTCTAAAATTTTGTTGAAAATACGGTTCGCGACCTGAAGTACCTTGGGTGACCCGCTTCGTGGGGCCTCAAGATTTTAACTCCCTTTTTCGAGGACACACCCGCTCACGCTACTTCGTCGCTCCGCTTAGGGTATGTTAAGTCGCCAGGCAAGCGCCAATATCAACAGTTTTTTTTGTTCAAAAGTGCCTTGGGTGGACTCGCTTTGTCAAAGTGCAATAAAACCAATTTGGCCTTATTTCACTTTGTCTAAGTGAAATAAGACCAACTGTCGCAAATTGGCCTTGTTTCACTTTCGCAAAGTGCAATAAGGCCAATTTTTGAAAGTTGGCCTTATTTCACTTGGCTTTATTTCACAGTACCATATATACTCTGAAATCATATGCTCCGGATATATAAAAGTGCGTAGACATAAAACTTAAAAGGCTACTCATTACTTTCTGACATGGATTTTTTTTTGCTCTCAAAGATCGCTTTGACAAGGCCTTTTGAGCTAAAATTCGTGCGAATTATTTGTTCGCAGTCATGTGGAATGCGTCTTGGTTTTTAAGACTGCAAATTCACATTTGACAGTTTGCAGGTTGCATTTCTTACTGTAATTTAAGCTAATTATACGCAATAGTTTCTTTTTAAATTTGTAAATATTAATTCAAAAATTAAAATAAGAATAAGTTGATATTTGCTTTATAAAAAGCTGTAAAAGAATTATTCGCAGACGCAGGTCGAAGTACTTAGGTTATTTATAAACATTAAAGCATTGCATTTCTGTCTGCCAAAAAATCGAGGTAACATCAAAATAATTAAAATAATTTGTAACGAGCTGGACTTTTAAATTTACTGTCAGTTGGCACTCACTCTGAAGTAGTTATGACTTTGGGTCTTATACGTTAGAAAATGTTAGAAGGAATAGAAGGAGAGGTTAGATTGTTTTTTACCCTCACTATGCGGCACAATGGTTGGTTGACACAGTGGAGCAGAAAAAAGTCTGTTAGTCTGAATCCTTAAACAGAATTTCATGAAACTTCGAACGCATTTTAAGATTATATTTATACTCTCTGACTATGAGATCTTTCTCATCTTTTAGCATATGACCCAATGGGTCTTTTAGCATATGACCTGACGGGCTTAAACTCGCATTTGAGATCGATCGAGTAGAGTAGAACTCGGATTCAGTTTCATATGCAAAAAAAAACGAGTTCACTCTCTACAGTTCTGGATTGATGGAATGAGAAAAATCTCAAAGCTCTTCGTATGAATAATAAAAGCTGTAGTTTCTGTACGTTAAGTCTAAGTAGAAGATGGAAAATTGTCTTCTGAAAGTGAAAATGAAAGTGCTTCAAACAATAACTGTGATCATCTAATTGAATTTTTTGTAAAAAAAACTTAAACTTAATAAAATTTTACTTGAAAAGTCTCAGTTATCAATTTTTAAGGCAAAAAAAGAGAGGCTGTATTGAAAATCAAGGCAGCATAAAAAAAAACAAATTCGGTGAAGACATACTTGATTCACTTGATTAGACGCACATATTTTTTTTTTACATAAATTTAGCTTTTTTGTTAGTGTGTGTAACAATTATCAAAAAATTTGCATTTATTAGAAAGGTTAATAAGTTCTCAACAAAAAACACAAAAAAATGGTAGGTGAGTGGAAGATAACGGATATTTTTTGTCTTTCTTGTAAATGCTGAAAATTCATTTCAATTTTTGTTTTGTCTTAATGGTTATACAACAGGTGGCTACATGCATACCCATGCTAAAGCAAGATACCATAGAGAGAACAAACTACAGGTGGAATAACATCACCACCTGTATAGCGACAAAATTAATTTGGCCTAAACTTAGTGCCAAACGCTCTAAGCAATTGATCTCCCTGAGTAGATTGCATATTAGCTACGTTATAGGTGTCCTGCCTGGCCACTGCTTAATAGGTAGACTTCGACTTGCAGCCCCTGCAAATGATTTTTGGAGGAGTTGCAGAGTCGAAGAGGAAGAAGAACCAGTCTCTCATCTTCTATGCACCTGTCCTGCCCTCTCACAAAGACGAAAACTCAACCTTGGATACTTCTACTTCAATGATCCCAGCGGTCTAGCAAACTCAGACATCACTTGTCTCCTACGCTCCATTGATCAACTGATCCATGTGGTATGACAACGGACCAACCAACAGCCACTTTAACCTAACCTAACCTATGTAACGGGTCCGCCAAATAACTTTTTTTTTTTTGAAAATGCTATAAAAAAAAACTACTGAATATTTTCTCAAATTTCTTTTTTTATTTGAAAGTACAATCCTTCCGGTTAATTTTTAAGCGTATTTCACCAATGGCTTCACGAATATTGTCCTTTAAGCGTCAATTGTCTCTGGCTTGTCGGCATAACACTTATCTTTTACGGAATCCCACAGATAATAGTCCAACGGTGTCAAATCGCAGCTCCGAGGTGGCTAAACGACATCAGCTCTGCTGCTGATAATGCGATCTTCAAAAACAGGGCGCAAAACATCGAGTGTAGCTTCGGCTGTGTGACACGTAGCGCCGTCCTGTTGAAACTGAATGTAGCCAATATCCTCCTCTTCAATTTTTGTGAACAAAAATTCGTTCAACATGCCCCGATAACGATCGTCATTGACTGTAACGGCTACTCCTTGCTCATTTTCGAAGAAAAATGGCCCAGTTATGCCTCTGGACCAAAATCCGCACTAAATAGTGACTCGTTTTGGGTGTATCGGCTTTTCAATGTATGCGTGCGGGTTTTCTGTGCCCCAAATGCGACAATTTCGCTTGTTTACATGCCCGCCAAGATCAAAATGAGCTTCATCTGAAAAGATGGTTTTTTTTTTTGGCAAAATCGGCATCTTCTCTAAGTCGATCGCAGGCCCACTTAGTGAAGCGAAAACGCATTGGATGGACCATATTCGTTCAGTGGAAGGATAAAACTAATTATCTGTCAAATCAGACATGAGCTAAGTGTTACCATTCATGAAATAAGCAGTAGTTGAAAAAAAAAACGTTAGATGGCGGACCCTTTATATAAAATTAAAATAAAATTTCGCATCTAAGGATTTAAATAAAGTTGCAATTTTAAACAAAATCGATTCAGCTTCGGCTGTAGGTCGATGTGTAGACAGAAGAATTGCGGGGTCCAATTTTTCGCATTTTTTATCACCTTAATGTAATGCCTTTTTTTACGAATCCAAAAATTGCTCTATAATAAATTCGCAAGTAGAAATAATTTGAATGCGACACAAACAAATTGCATTAAAATAATATTCAGGTGTAGCTGGAAAATTTAATGAGATTCTTTATTCACAAAATTGAAATTGACGGCAATACATTTTGACTTAAGCGATACTTGAATGAAATATAAGTTGATTGAATTTTTGTGAACAACAACAACAACTTAAAGGCACTACCACAAATTGTTTTGTATGAATTAATTTTCTATTAATTCATTTATATTTTATTTATGGCCGGAGTTATAGCTATTTCATGCTTGCCAGGCAATCATCAGACTCCTTAGTGGTGCTGAGCTTTAATCCAATTTTATTTGAAGAACACTTGTAGGATTCGAACCCACGCATATCAGATCTGCTCAGTCTTTGTAGTCATGTGCACTTACGCACTACACCACTTCAGACCACTGATGCTACGTGTCCAGATGTCGTACTTGTTCATCAAATGCATTTGGAGTCACAGCATTTTTATAAGCGCCTTAAAGTATGCTATCTGTTCCGCCTAAGTTGGTTTCTCAAACAATGAAACATTTTCTTTTTGAACTTAAGTGGCACACTAAATTTATTATAGGTAGTTTCAATTAAGTGAAAGAAAAGATCTTTTTTGTAGGTTCACTTAAGTGTGTTAAATAAAAATGTTTGATGCAAAAAAAATCAATATTTGCATTTTTCTGCATCAAAATCTCCGAGACTAGACTAGATTCAACTAAAATTGATCGTTTATATACTTATGTCAGGTAAAATTGACCCAACACAAAATAATTTTGAATTGGAAAAATTAATCTAATGCTTTTACTTTAATGAAATATTTAAAAAAGCATAGCTACTGCTTTAAAATTCAATCGTGCATTATTATTATTTGTACATAAGTGAGCACATTTTGACTGGGAAGTTGTACTTTTGGCTAAAACTGAATAAAAATACGAAAACCAATCTGTCTCAAAAACTTTACCTTTAACTGGCCATAATTTGTTTTTATGAATTTACTAATTTAAAAATGATAATTTTAGGTTTTGAGTTTTTGAAGACTTATTTGTGTGTGAGCTAATTTATTTATTGATATAAGCTTAACTATCTAAAAAAAAAATCTTAAAACTTTTCTTACCTTTTGGTGTTACACTCAAGTCAGAGTCCGATGATCTCCTACATATCTCAATATCCTTGCTCGATGTTGGCACATTTGCTGCAGCCGCCGCATGACTCATACCGACTGTCTTTGATGGACTTGGGGACATCTTCGAGCAGGTCGAGTCGTTTCGAATGTGACCACCAGAGCTGGTCATTGTCCGGCATACAGGACTCGACCGTTTATCAACTACAGCAATACCAGCAGAGCTTACTCCAACCGCTGCCGCAGCCGTTGATGATGACACTACCTCCGTTGATGATCTATTATGTTTTATGGACAATGGAGTAGATGGTGCAAGCAATGACGAGCTGTTAGTATGGTTACTCAAAGTCACAAGGGATTGTGAGTGATTTATAGATTTATTGCTAAGAGACAACCCAGATTCACAATTTTCTGATGACAAATTAGTTGTTTGGTGGGTGCGTTTGGGATGAGGAAATAAATTGTGCGGGGCATATTGCTCCGCCGGAGACATTTGGGATGAATCGGATTCGGTGGGTGTTGGAGTGGATGGACAAATCTGCAAAATAGGTGAGGTAAATGTAACACAATTTTTAGCTAGACTAGCGATTGCACTATTGGGAAGCTTTTTAGGCGATGGCACCGGTGATTTTTGGCATGGAGAGAAATTTGCTAGCGAAACAAACGATGATTCAAGGGGCAAAGCACACAACGAATTATTTCCCTCAATAATTTCTGGTTGAGAGGAATAGAAGTTGTTTTTCTTGTTGCGATTTTGTTTGGGTTTTAGATTGGTGAGAGTTAAAGCCGGCACGTCTAAGCTTTGAAACTCATCCTTCGATGGTAGGTCTTTTTCCAAAGATGCACTCACGACTGTAGATGGAATCGCTTCCGGATTCGCACTGGTGCATAGGTCTATAACTGTTGTGGGTATATAGGGATCTGCAGTAACAACAACTATATTGACGGATGCCTTTTGGGAGGATGTGTTTTCGTCGTCTGAATCTGGTGATTTTTTGTGATCCTTAGCCTTTTTCTTTTCTGGCGATTTGTTTGAGCGTTGCATGCATTCCTATGGATGAGTGTGTATAGTTTGAGATATTTTTACAATTTAATTAAATTTTTTGTTTATGCGAAAGCCAAATATCTAGCCATATTACATATTTGAACAGAAGTGGACAAAACATAGGAATTTACTCGTATTTACAGGTTGATTTAGTAAAAAATGCATTCGAATGAATGTATTAAATCCTGCTTGCTTGCACCCCTGGGATTGTTTTTGTATAGAATATGATGAAGTTTGCTTAAAACTAGAATGAGAAAGAATATATTGCCCTCCATGGGGAATGACAACTCTTTCGCCGTTCATTTTGCTCATTATCAATGTGAGCCAGACACCAGAGAGTGGTAAATATTTATCCACGCAAGTTACTCTCAGAATGGGCAGCGCTAAATAAGAGGACAATGGAGTAGAATGTCGAATCAATGACTTCAACAGTTAGTTGTGTTACTTTTGGGTATATGTTTTTATAACAAAAAATTGCAAATTTTAATTTTTTTGATTTGCTAGAAATATGGAGATAGAAAAACAAAAAAATTTAAACAAAACATCGTAGTTTCAGCTACCAACAATGGTGGTTATGGGTTTTGAATTTAGTCTTAATTGATACCGAAACCCATAGATCCTTTTTCCAAAAACCTCCAAGAACCTAGGTCATTGTAATGGAATTGGCAAAGAATTTGTGGATCTATTGGATACATAGGGAGGTGAATTGTGGATTTGATTAAAATTCCAGGATTTGTTTTGAATTTTAAATTGACATTTAGAGGCAATCATCTATTTTATGCAAATAAATGAAGTTTCTTAATTATATATTAATTGACTAAAAAACAAAAACTATTTTTTTTTGAAAATGTTTTTAATCTACGTCGATGGAAAAATCTTGCTTTTATTTTATAAAAGTAAATTGTGATACTTATGGACTTAAGCCCTCAAAGTGCAATTTTTGAATTTAAAATCAGAAAGCTCAGTTTTGTAGAGTTCTATATAGGTACTTATTTATTATAATTAGTTTAACACTAGCTTAAAAGAAGTATACATAAATTGAATTAAATAAAATACTAAACACTGAAAAATCTGCAAAGTGAATCCTTTAAACCACCCCGAAATATTTGCATTAGGAGTTAATAATAATTATTTGTTTACACCTTGCTTTGTAACAAAGAAAAATGGATATTTATTAGGGATTTTATTCCAGAAAAAAAACAGCAAACATTAATAAAGAAAAAAGGAGTCAAAAACATTGATTTTCATTGTGTGTGTATTAGGTTAGATTTTTCAGCTCCTAACACTTTTTTTTTGATTTATTTATAATAAATTTACTTTTAAAAACAAGTTTTGGCGAAAATTTGGATGTTTTTTTTTTTAATTTTAAAAACCTACATATATGCATACATAATTTTAAAATAATTTTGACAATTATTTCGTTATCTTTTTTATGTCAGCTGTCACTTAAGCATGATTAATTGAGCTGATTAAAAAAGTATCAAACTAATGAGGTTATAATAAAATACTATTATTTTTCATTTTCTTGAAGAAAAGTCGACATATTTTTTTTTAAAGAAAGAAAGAAAATACAACTTCATTAGTTATAAATTGATTTTCATGATATTAAGCTTATTAGAATGAGTACTGACAAGAGTTCAATAAATGCATAAATATAATTGAATTTGTTGTCACACAAAACGGTTTTTGATTGTTAAAAAACCACTGGTTTCTATATATAACTGCCTAGCGTATAATTGTTTTTTTTTTTTGCTCTATTTGAAGATGACAAGTAGGTGCTCAGCTTGAAGTTTTGACAATTCACCTATTTGAAAAAAACTATGTGTGCAACTTCAAGATTTGACATTTATCGAAGAAAATATTTATTGTAGTCGGCTTCAATTTAAATTTGGTTTCTTAATATTTATTTTTTCCAAATAATTTGTTCTTCTGAACACAACTTCCCTTGAAGCTTCAAAGGTGGAATTTGAAAAAAAAAATCTTAACAATACAATCGAGCGAATTTGATAATAGAAACAGCGATTTTTCGAGAGGAAAACATGTTCAAGGAAATTTCCATTTGAAAAGCTAAGTTGAAATTTG
Source organism: Syrphus vitripennis (assembly GCA_958431115.1). Classification (NCBI taxonomy): domain Eukaryota; kingdom Metazoa; phylum Arthropoda; class Insecta; order Diptera; family Syrphidae; genus Syrphus; species Syrphus vitripennis. The sequence goes on from OY288108.1 coordinate 65,931,802, forward strand.
ATGCATTTTAAAAATTAATAAAAAAGAAAGAAAGTAAACATCTTTCAGATAAAATATAATTATTGTTATTATCATGTTGACGTTGTCATGTTCTTTTGTTACATTGTAAAAAAAAATGCACAGCTTCAACTACAGCACTTCACGAAAGGAGTCTGTTTTTTGATAATAAGAAACTTAACAGAAAAAAATAGGTCTTCGAATTAATGAACTGAAATGATTGTTTGAACTATCAAGATCCTTCTATTGATTTTCGTTCGTCTGTTAAAATGTTGATCTCGATTCTACAACTTTAAAAGTGTTTTCCTTTCAAAAGATACTTTCCGAGCAACATAAAAAACTCATAAAATATTACTCCCTAATCTTCCAATATAATATGTCATTTATTTTGAAAAATCAATTTAAAATAAAAGCGAACTTTACAAAGACCCTCAGAGTTATAAATAAAACGGGGAACAGGTCAAATACCACTTTTAAGAATAAAGTCTATATAGTATTTTTGCACGAATCTGCTCAACTTCCTACTGTGACCATGTGCACCGTTTTACTTATTCTATAAATAACTGTCTGCACACCTACATGTTACCCATTTATCTATGATTTAAAGTGCAGCGAAATAAAAAGCAGTTATCACATTAATTATTATTTAAATCTAGTTATTAAAACACAGTGCTGTTTTATTCTCCCTCTAACCTGTAGTTGCTGATATTTACTGGCGATATTATCTTTTAAATCGTGCAGCAACGATCCACGCCTCTCATCCATCACACACTCATTTTCATCAATAGTGGTTCCGGGCTGCATCCAGTTTATTTCATCCGCCTCGTCTTCAGATCTCTCATCGTCTTCATCTTCTGCGGCATCGTCATCATCATCCGAAGATGACGATTTCAAATCGATATCATCTTCGTTAGGTTCATTCATTGCTAAGCTTTTCAATATTCTGCGTAGATCTTCATCGTCAACAATGGCATTGAATTTGCCATCTCTTGATTCTATTTCATCACTCAACTTATTTGGTTCACCTCCCGATGAAGCACCACTCTCTTCGGTGATTATAGCTATTGAATCTGTGTCCTCACAGACTTTCGGAAGATTTCTCATTATTTCTGTTGATGTTGTCGAATCTGATGATTGTGAAACTTCTCTCATATCCAGTCTGTCTGGTTTGGTCACAATGTCTGGTGTTGATCGAATCGAATCATGAAGGGTCGAATGCAAATTCAAGACCGACTTGTCTACAGACGAAACAGTGGCGTCGCTAATTGAACGCTGTATTTGATGCTTTGGTGATTTATTAAGTCCAATCGCATTTCGAATATCTAACAATGAACTTCGAATTGGATCGATGATGGATAACGTAGAGTACGAACTACTTAGTGATTTCGTTTCATTGTCTGACTTCTCCGTGTCGCTGAGTTTTTTCTTAAATGCACCACATTTTTTGTTTATTATCATGCGGGATTTGTTCTTAATTCGCTTCACGTGGTGTGTTAGCTTTGTACGGGGCTTCTCTCCACGTCGTTCCTCTTGCCTCAGCAAAGATCTCATATTGGAGTTTTCAGTGAAATTCTCATCATCGGAAGGGCTTCGTAGTTGTGTTTTTTTGTGCTCATTTAATAAATTTCGATCAGATTCTACGATTGTGAAATAATCATTGCACGAATCATTGGACCCAGTAAGAAATTCAAGATAGTTAAGTGTTTGCCTTATTTTATTAATTTAGCAATTGAGGTTAAAGTGACATAAAAGCACAAAGTTCACACAATTCACCAAAGACGAAGAGAAGAGTTACAATAAAAAAAAAAAAAAACAAAAACAAAACAAAAAAAAAAAATTAACAGCGCGCATTGAGCGAAAAGAAAAAAAAGAACAAGAAGAATAACTGGTTATTTTGGAGCTGAAATTTGGGTATTTTTTTTTTTTGCAAACATAAAATTTTTATATAAATATTTATCGCGCACACAATTGATTAAGTGCAAGAGTATGTACTTGTTGATATTGACAGTTTAAATAATGTTTCCAAACATTTTAATTGATCTTACTTACTCTTCAATTAATGTGGTGTCGGCAAGAGTTTGGGCGCTGTGCTCTGGAATTTTAATTAGCGTAACAGCAGTGCCTATACCTCGAGCAACAACACCGACATCACCTTCCAAATCAAAGCACTGATTGTAGCCTATAACTGCATTTGCTCCCAGATTTATTGCTTTCAAACCGATTTTTCGCTGGACCTAGAAAATAAATAATCATTATAAGTACTGATTATTTAAGCCCAAAAACCGTTTACTCTAATTTTCGATACATGATCAAATAATCCCAGAATAGTTTATAAATTTATAAAATTCTTTGTTAAAATGAGTGTATTTAAAAAAATTATGGTCATTGTTGTTAAAGTACGAGCTTCTGATGTAACGAGAGAGACTGATCTGATCATTTGTGGAGTCTGCGCCTCTGTAAAAGAGCAGGGCATGTGCTCTCTCTCGGCCTCTGTGTATATTGAACCGCAGAATATACCAAGTCTTAAGCGTGTTAACGCAATGTCCTGTTATTTCACCAATGTCATCTACTCAGTAATAGCAAACTATTAAGAACCAGCTTCGGCCAGATTTCTTTGGTAGCTGGACAATTTTGTCCATCTCTATGGTGCGGCACTTATCTCATCTCATCTCATTAGAGATGATCGACAGTGACGAAGTTGGTAGAATCGAGAGGTTTAAGGACTGCTTAACTATCTCCGCCAATATAGAGCTTCTTTGATCGCCAGAATTTTTGCTTTGAATTCGCTACAGTGATTAGGGAGTAGACCAAGGTTAAGTCTGTCTAAGTACACTCCGCCTTAACTCCATCTTGGGTTTTCGACCCATCATAAGTTTAAAAGTGAAATGAATCATCTTTTAGGGGATCAACAACATCCCAAGATAATATTTAGGTGATGGTGACCGGGAATCTGTTGTCGAAACTCAGTTTGGGCGTGGTATAATTGGCGACTTTAAATTGATTCATAGAAATCTAGAATTGAATTAGTGTTAACATTTTTAAATAACCTAACTAGTTTTGGAGAGGTTCTCGAGGAAATTAAAGCAATCTGTATTTCGATTTATTTACACAATTCAAAATTTTGTAAAAAAGACAAGTACGTTGCAAAAAAAAGAACTAATTGAAAGATAATACACAGAAAAATGGTCAAATGTTTTTTTTTAATTTAGTACATATTTTTTACAAATCCACCACAAGCCGATTTTTTTAGACCTTATTTGGTGACTACTATATGTACTGCCGCCTAAGGAGAAAGGGCTCTTTTCCTAAGCAAAAAAGGTACATAAGCCATTTGCTGAGTAAAAAGGGCCCATATTCCAACATGAATCATTGTCATGTGCCTTTTTTGCTTAGTATCTTAGAACTTCATTGGTTCATACGCCCATTTACCCATAACACACTAGGATTCTAAAAAAAAAATGATCTTATATTTGTTAAGTTTTAGTTTTATACCCAGAATAAATATAATTTTGTTGTTAGAAAAGTTGAAAAATGTTTTGGAATTTATTTAATTCCGCTTCAAAAAAAAAAAATTAAAGCAATTATTTTAGGTATCTTAACTATGCCAAAAAATCGCATCTCCATTTCTTAGGTGTTTACTAAGCAAAAAGGGCGTAAGTCCATTTTATCTTACAAATTACCAAAATAACTTAAATTCATTATTACCAAAAAATAAAATAGTTTTTTTTATTAACATTTTTATTACAAAAATGGAGATACGGCCTTTTGGCTTTGGACGGCAGTGTAGTCATTCATGTATGTATTTTACTAAAATGATGTCACTTTTATGTCTAATAATTATTTTTTTTTTCAATGAATAAACAACTCACCTGTCCGGAGAGACGAAGAAAAACTACTTGTCTAGCTTCGTTTGACGCTCGAGGTGTTCTAATTTTATCTATCCATTGATATTCAGGATCGTCATTCACAACGAGCTCCTCGACAAAGCCGTGAATGATCTGAGCTCGATAACCGTGTGGAACACAAGAAGCTAAAAAGAATAATTTTAAAATTAGTTAAAACTTTTTTAATTACAACACTCATACTTACAATGAAAAAATTGAATTCCACATGAACTTTGCCTAAATTTATTAACATCCGAGAACAAATCAACTTTGACTATGACATTGACCTCACCACGAATCCCATGCATTGTGTCAAAAACCGGAATCCATCCAGAAAGGACAGCTCCTTTGCCTTGCGTTGACTGACTGGCTGTTTCCAGACAAAGAGGGTTCAAGCTTATATTCACTTTGCCTATGGCATCATTGGCTGAATAGGTGTCATGGTCCATAAGACGGATTTGAAGAGGTTCATCTTGCAGCTCGGCGTCGTCGATTTCGAAACGGAACCTTGGAAAACAAAGATGATTTAAATTGTGGTGACATTTTCTTTCTTAACTTACCAATCTGTATTCCATTGAGGGTTGAGACTTTTACGACAGACATCTGTCTTGTGTGTTACGCCACCTAATTTGATTTCAACATAGGCATCGGTGGTCTCGCTGCTGCGATCCATAATGGGCAAATTGCGCCCAGCTTTGATTTTCACTCCAACTTTACCGGGCATTGTAGTTTAAAAAAGTTTAGTTTTTTAAGTCTTTTCTTGGGATATTTTTATCGATGAGGCGCCAACAAAATTTTGATTCACGTTCGTTCACTTCGCACACACGATGAAAATAACTTATTTTTTCTTTTAAATTGATATGAATATGATGACAGAGAACATTGTACTCGATGTGATATGCTTAATGAAATTATGCGCAATAAAAAGACTCATTTAATATTAGGCAAATTAATAGAATTTTGATATATTTTGTATTTTGCAATATAAATATTAACCTTGAAAGACTTTTTTTCGTTTCTCATATAGAATTTTTGTCCATACCGAGTGTTTTGGGACTTGTACGGTTGACTGCGGATGCGAATGCGAATATGAAGTGTCATTTGTCAACTGTCACAAACGACAGTTGCTCTTAAAATTCCCCTAGCGACAGCAGGGCGATTAACACGAGTATTAGATGAGGTAATTTCTTAGAGTAGTCCGTACGTAACGCAACATTATGTTAGGTTAGGTTTTATTGGCTGACAGTTGGTCTTGATGCCGTCACACTTATAGGGTTTTCCATGGGATATCCATGGGTAAAATAAATCAATTTATTTTTGAGCCAGATCAGTCAAAAGTCAGATTTCCCCTGTTTTTGCATTCCAAGGGGCAAAATAAATTGATTTTTTTTTCATTTAAAATCAAATCCGCAGATAAGGATTTTTCGGCAGATTTACCCCTCTTGGCATTAATAGGTTTGTTCGACGTAACTCGCTCCAGGGTGCCCTGGAGAATGTCATTTAATTGTCAAAAAATCAAGGTCAGCTCGGGTTTTAATTTTACATCGAACACGTCAGAGCTAGAAATGTTATCAGCTAAGTTTTTGACATTTCATTCGTAGATTTATTATTATTATTAGGTATATAGCGGATACGAATTTTAACAGCTCTAATTTTTCGCTCTAAGAAAAACCTGGGTTCGGTTGGAGTGCGTCCAGAGCTCGCTCAGAGCTCACATCGAACACAGAACAAATAAACTAGGGCGAAAAAGAGCTACATAAAACGTTCAGAGCGAATTCAGGGCGACCTAGGGCGACCCAGTGCTTACATCGTACATAGCTAATGCTAAATACAACTTTCAGCTGTTAGCTGACAGATACAATTTTTTTTTTATTTGTAATTTGTTTTGGTTTTGTTTAGTTTTGGTTTTGTTTGAGTTTTCATCTATTAAACAAATAAATTTTACAAAAAATGGAAGAAATTTGTAATGAATTGGTAGATTCATCAACTTCATCTTCTTCATCTTCTTCTTCTGAAAAAAATCAAGCGGTGAAGATTTTTTTGATGTGATGAAAATTCTATTTCAAAAAGAAAACAATAATCGGGTTCCAGATTTTGTAAAGGATTTTTTAAATAAATATTCGTTTACACGTACACGAAGTTACACCAATACAATGACAAAAGAAATCAATTCCAATTGTATTTCATAGGCCACGAAAAAAAATATATAAAAATATAAGTGCCTGTTGTTCTTTAATTGAAAGCCATGAGGAGTCTTCACTTACAAAAGTGAAGACAATAGGCATTGGATTTCAGTAAAAACAGCTTAAAAGAACTCTGGGTGCTTCTCCTTAGCCTCAAAGATTGGATCCACTTCTTGGTTTTAGTCTCCTTGTTTTTCTCTTAAAGCATATATAACATGGAGTGCTTGTTCAATTTCACACGTGAAGCTTTTATAGGGGGCGCTAGTTTCACTACAAAAAAAAACTATGATTGAGGTTTGACAGGTCCGCGCTGGTGCTTCCCAAAGTAGAAAGTAGATACTAGCGCCCCCTATCTGTGCTTCTGGCGTTACAATATATTTGAAATAGGAACAAGCACTCCATATTATATATACTCTAATGTTTAACTCATTTAAGAGAACCACACCAGCTGATGCACAATTAATTGCTGCGCACTGTAGCTCTTCGTTATCTTCATGCATTTTTATTTGTTTGAAAAAAGATTTAAACTAAAATAAAATTTGTTTGGTTGTCAAACTCAAAACCAAAGTGGAACGTGATTGGGCACAACACTGTGTAGTCACCGTAGTCACTGTGTAGTTAAGAGAACCACACCAGCTGATGCACAATTAATTGCTGCGCACTGTAGCTCTTCGTTATCTTCATGCATTTTTATTTGTTTGAAAAAAGATTTAAACTAAAATAAAATTTGTTTGGTTGTCAAACTCAAAACCAAAGTGGAACGTGATTGGGCACAACACTGTGTAGTCACCGTAGTCACTGTGTAGTTAAGAGAACCACACCAGCTGATGCACAATTAATTGCTGCGCACTGTAGCTCTTCGTTATCTTCATGCATTTTTATTTGTTTGAAAAAAGATTTAAACTAAAATAAAATTTGTTTGGTTGTCAAACTCAAAACCAAAGTGGAACGTGATTGGGCACAACACTGTGTAGTCACCGCACGTGATTTTTCAATCGATTGAAAAATCACCGTAAAGCCAGGCACTAAGAGAGTGAGCAAGTGCTGAGCCTACTCTCGCCAGTTCATCTGCTTTTTCGTTACCTGGCACACCGCTATGGCCAGGAACCCAGCAGAGTCTGACATTATGCTGCATGCCAAGAACCTTTAGCTCTTCGCGACAGCAAGAAACAAGCTTTGACTTGATTTGAGTGGCAGAGATCGCTTTTATTGCTGCCTTTATCGCCATCATGGATATGTGATTAGTAGCGTTTTTCACTGCCAAGATCTTAGCTTTGAAGACGCTACTATGGTCAGGAAGTCTGAATGAATTGGCTAGATTAAGGTTTTCCTAGAATAAACCTGCCTGAAGATGGTATTTGTCGACTCATTAATGTGTGGTACACTGTTATCCCAATCTACTCTGTTGGGGAAGCTGGTACTAAAAGATTTGTTGAAACCTAGGTAAGGGGTCATATAATCAGTACAGATACTGTTGCCTACGTATTTTGTGAGAATGGAAGCATGGCCACTTTGACTAGTTTTCCATATGTTGGTTTGACTTCGTCGAAGGGCGCTGTTTGCTGCCGATTCTTCAACAAATAGATCTAAAGGGGGAGATTGAGGATTACTTCTAAACCCGCATTAGGGGTTGTCCTCATCGCACCAGTTGTGCTAATACAAGCCATTCTTTGTAATTTGGTGAGGGTCTTTAAATTCGTGGATTTCTCCAAAGCTTTCCACCACACCAAACTGCCATAAATTAGAATTGGCCTGACAACGGCAGTGTACATCCACATGATTATTTTAGGATTATGTCCCCAGCTTCTACCGAGAATCCTATTGCATGAGTATAATGCAATCATTACTTTCTTGTAACTTTCTTGTATATTAGGACCCCAGTTAAGTTTTTTGTCCAAGATCACTCCGAGGTATCTTGCTTTGTTGGAAATCTTAAGTGGGGTGTCATCAATTTTTGGTAATTCAAACAGAGGAATTTTCCTTCTGTTTGTGAAAAGTACCAATTCTCGTTCATCACCAAAATCCAGAGAAGAGGTGAAAGAATTCCTCCTTGCGGGGTACCTCTAGAAGCGTGCATCTTGATCTGTGAATTACCAAGCTCGCTATGTATGTGTCTATTTTGCAACATATACATGATCCATTTGATAATTGTTTCTTCTACTTTGAGATCACTGAGTACCTTCTCACTTGCGCTGTTATGAACGTTGTTGAAACCTCCTTCAATATCCAAGAATGAGGCAAGAGTGTATTCTTTAACATCAAGCGACACTTCAACACTTTCAACACTTTTGCCTTTTGTGAAGGCATGTTGGAATGGTGATATGACCTTCGGTTTTAGATTACTGCGGATGTGTATGTCAATTAGTCTTTCAAGTGTTTTGAGTATAAAAGAGGTGAGACAAATGGGTCTGAAGTCTTTGGGTTCCGTGTGGCTGGGCTTGACGGCCTTTAGAATAAAGACAAGCTTAACCTCACGCCAAGTAATTGGAACATAACCCCATTTTAGGCTGCTTAGAAAAATGTTTATCAGATGTGGTGTGATAAGTTCATTGCTTTTTTGTAGCATCAGGGGGAAGATACCGTCTAGGCCTGGCGATTTATAAGAGGAGAAAGACTTTATTGTCCAGTTCACCTTTTCTTCCGTTATAATGTCAGTAGGGATTTCATACGCGTAGAGCAGAGAGATTTCTGATACGCATTCCCAGCTAGATTTGCTTCCTGGGAAGTGGGTTTCAACCAGGAGCTCTACACTATCGTCACTTGACTCTGTCCAACTGTTGTCTGGTTTCCTTAGAGAACCCACAGAGGTGTTAGCTTTAGCTAGGATTTTCCTAAGCCTACCTGATTTGTTGGTGCACTCAATGTTACTACAGAAATTTCTCCATGAGCTTATCTTAGGAACTCAACGTTCTGTTTTGAATTTTCTTTGACTGGTCTTATAGCAGTCCCAGTCTTTATCAAGTCTGGTACGTTTAGCGACATTGAAAAGTTTCCTTGTCTCTTTCCTAATTTTTGCTAGTTCCGTTGTCCACCAGAGAAGATTTTTGTTTTTCTTCACTTTCGTTATGATGGGACAACTCATTTCATTTCATTTACGCAGTACCCGAGTTAGGTCTACTGTTGCTTTTTCTAAGCTGTTTGGTCCCTGAATTGCGGTAGTGTTTACGAGTTTTATGTTATTGCTTATCACCTTATTGGAGATATGCCTGTCAGGTAGGTAGGTAGGTAGAGATGGCAGCCGCTAGCCCTGGCCTTGCGACTCAATTAGCGCTGGGAAGCGCCGTTTTGATACCATTTACCCGTGTCAACCTAGTAAGGATTTAAAATGGAATTATATGGTTTTTTTAGCCTTTAACAACTTTTTAGAAAGATAATCAGGTCTTTGATTTTCTTTCCAGAAAGCTCACTTGGGTCATCGAGGAATGCCTTCCCAAAGGAAGTCAATCTAGAATGGGCTAAAGCAGGGCAGTTGCTGAGAAAATGAGACACAGTTTCTTTTTCTTGTGGTTCTCCACAGCTCCGACAGTGACAGTTGTAGGGGATTCCCAGCTTCCATGCATGCTCCCCTATAGGCCAGTGCCCAGTACAAATTGCTGTGACCCAGGCTATGTCGTGTCTGGGTCTACATAACAGATCTTTGGAACGAGATTGGTTACAGATAGGCCAAATCTTTCTTGATATGACACAGTTTGTAAGACTGCTCCACCTAAGGTTGGATTGATTAAGAAAAATCGAGAAAATCCGTCCCTTCACAACACCAAGAGGGATATTAACATTTACCGCTAGTGAGCTGTATATATCTCGCATATATCTTCTAGTCGATTAATATATAGGGAATTGATCCATTATCTGGGTGCTGGGAACTACTTTTCCAATGTGTTTTCACCATATCAAATCAGCTTAATTTTCAAGGCGAGAGTTGAAATATTGGGTTTGAATTATATGCCTTACAGACATGATATTTCAGCTATTTGTAATCTCTGTAATAGAAACGAAAACGAAGATATCTACCACTTTCTAGCTATATGTCTACAGAAACTGCGACGATTGTACTTTTCAAAGAGTTCTTTATCTCGAATAGAAGCTATAGATATTTTGAATGGTAATTATGGTTGGAGAGCCCTTTTTAGCTACTGCGATGATGCTTTTAAATATAGAAATAGCTTTTTGTAATATGTATAAAAGAAAAAATAATAATTATCAAATTTTGTTTATAAACTGCACTTATGTACAAATATATTATAAATATTGTTTTAGAGTTACAAAATGTTTTTTTATAATAAAAGTTTATTTATTTAGTCCCATAAAATTCCACTGCACTTACATAAGTACAAATATATAAATAATTTCATAAATACATGTATATTATTTCAAATGTTTTTATCTTAAAATTCTCAAAATAGTATACCAAAAAAAAAATAGTTGCTTTCAAATATGCTAACGTTTTTTCATTATCCTTTGTCAATTATTTCGACAGACGGCATTCTATGCCATTGTTCTATTTTCTTTAAACGCTAAGTTTTTTATTGTGTACACTTTATATTTCATAAATAAAGAATTTAATAATAATAATAATAATAAATAATAGTGAGCTGTGAAGGGCCGAGCCTTTTCGAGCCAACTCGTTAGCCCGTTCGTTACCCTCTATGTCACTATGACCTGGAATCCAGATGAGAGTGACCCGGCGTTCAATGCCTTGACTCGACAGTTCGTCTCGACATTGCTGGGCAAGTAATGAGGTTGATGTAGTTTATTTGATGGCCTTTATGGCCGCCTGGCTGTCGGAGCAGTTTGCTATGTTTCCAGGTTGATTTTGGTTTAATTTGAGCAATTTACATGCTTCTCTAATTGCTAGTAGTTCAGCTTGAAATACACTTGCAAAGTCTGGAGATGTTCAGTGCCTCGGAAAAGATTCCTGAACCAACGCCGCACTCCATCTTAGACCCATCAGTAAAGATTGTGGTGTCAAAGTCTTTCGTAACGCTATCGTTTTTCCAATCAACTCTTGTAGAAAAAACAACTTTCAAATCTTCGATGAGTCTGAGAGGGAGTATACGGTAGTCGGTGTTAGCTAGGAAAATATCCGGAAAAATCAATTTTGTGATATTTCCATGGCCATAGGGCTTGGAAGACCAGCAGTTTGATTCCTTTAATCTTACGGCACTGCATGCCGATAGATATTTGATGTGAAGATCGAGTGGTAGAAGATGCAGGATAACGTAAAGGGCATCCGTTGGGCAAGATCGAATAGCTCCCGTAGTGCCAACGCTAGCCGTTCTTTGAACCTTCTTAAGTTTATTGATGTTATATTGTTTGCTAAGTGCAGGCCACCATACAATCGATCCGTATGACAAAATTGGTCGAACCACAGCAGTGTACGTCCACAGAATCATTTTAGATTGGAGGCCCCACTTCTTACCAAAGGTTTTTCTGCAGGCATAGAAAGCAATGCAGGCTTTCTTGACCCGTTCTTCTATATTTGCCTTCCCGTTCAACTTGGGGTCAAGAATGACTCCCAGGTATTAAGCTTTGGAAGATAGAGATAGAGTTTGGCCGTTAAGTCCAGGTGGGGTGAAGTTAGGTATTTTAGTCTTGGTAGTAAAGAGCATCAGTTCCGTTTTGCTCTGATTAAAACCAAGTCCACTACTTGCGGCCCAGTTACTAACTTTTTTCAGAGCCGACTCAGTGATTTCACTAATCACTGTGGTAAACTTTCCTGAGACCAATAAAACCAAATCGTCAGCCTACGCTACTGCTTTAACACCGCTACCTTTTAACTTGACGAGTACTTTGTCCATGACTAGAAGCCACAGAAGAGGGGAGAGAACACCAACTTGGGGTGTTCCCCTACTAGCAGATTTAGTAGCAGTAGTGTTTCCTAACGAAGCCTGAATCTTTCTGTCACTTAGCATAGAAATGATCCATTTTGATATGAAGTCATCCACGCCAAAGTGAGTAAGTGATTCCCGAATGGGTTCAGCTAGGACGTTATTCAACGCAACTTCCACGTCTAGGAAGGTTGCAAGAGTGTATTCTTTGTAGTGACTTGTTCTCTCGATTGTACTCACAACTTCATGCAGGGCAGTCTCAGTAGACTTGCCTTTGAGGTATGCATGCTGAGATACATCAAGAGGACGACCCTCTAATAAAACTCTTATATGAGTATCCAGGATGCGCTCTAGTGTCTTTAAAACAAAAGATGTCAAGCTAATAGGTCTGAAATCCTTCGCGGTTTCATGACCTCGCCTACCAACCTTCGGAATAAAGACCATTCTAACATGTCTCCATGACTCGGGTACATGATTGAGATAAAGACAACCTTTGAAGATCATTTCAAGCCAGGGCATTGCTATGTTTTGCAGTTTCTGCAGCATAATTGGTATTATGCCATCAAGGCCTGGTGATTTATAAGGGGAGAAAGTATTGATGGCCCGTGAAATACTATCTCCTGATATAACTGAATTGATTAGCTCCTTCTGAGCTGGATCGGTGTTTATGGTACCAAGCATTTCGGGGTTGCTGTTCTCGCAGCCCGGAAAATGTGCTGTCATTAACACTTCCAAGGACTCAGCAGGAGAGGCTGTCCAGGGACCGTCAGATTTTTTTAGGAACGAGGGATTGCAATGTTCCCTCGATAACACTTTACTTAGTCTGGCAGAATCCTTAATGTCTTCTATGGAATGACAGTATTCTCTCCAACCGAGCTTCTTGGGCAATGCTATGGCTTTTTTGTACTCTTTAAGACAATCCTTCTAAGGTTGAAAGAATTTATCCTTCTGACAGATATTGAAGATCCTTCTGCTCATTTTTCTTAGTGCCGAAAGAGCTAAGACTCCTTTCTTCTTCTTCACTTATTTTAATTCTTTTCTCAAAAAAAAAAAATACAAAGGGTGGGCCTTTAGGCCCAAACTTAAAAAAATTATTAAAAAAAAAACAAAAAAAAATAGATTTAAGTTATCTTGTAAGTATAGTTTTAATTTTAGATGTAAGTATTGCTTGCTTGTATTAAGCTGAATAAATAAATGTACTCCCTGAGGGTTTGGAAGACATTTCGTCAGCACAGACAACTGCGCTTAGAAAGCTTCCGTTTAGTGTCTCCTGGCCAGGAGTTCGCCTTCGTTATCCCTTGTGTTATCAGTGTTTGTCGTTATTCTGTCCATTTTGTTTTTTAAATTTAATTTGGTTCCCACGAGTAGGTCGGAAAAGAGAGGTCCACCCGGGTAAGGCAAGATTTAAGACGGACCCGGCCAGGGCATCCGAATGAGCTCGTTCGCGACTGGTTTACCCCTAGCCTTTCATTCTTCGGCACGGATTATGTATAAAACGCTCACACCACCACTGAAATTAGGGACCCCGTATCTATGGTCAAATTGCATTGCTAAAGGTTGCTACTATTAAGGAGTAGGAAACTTTAGCAATTCAACCTGACCTTAGCTGATCCCCATCTTGACAACGTACAAGATAACTGTGGTGATCATTACCGCCCGGCACCCACTAGGAGGGTTTGAAACGAGGAGGAGCATCTCGAAGTTCTGAAAGAGGTTATGAATAGGTTGAGTGAGGCCGGAGTGAGGTCGTTAATCGCAATGGGTTTAATGTAGACCCAGAAAAGGTAGATAGCATGGTTAGGATTCCAGCACCGAAAAACGTTAAGGAAGTTAGAAGTTTCATAGGAACAGTTTCGTGGTACCGTCGTTTTGTATCAAACTTTGCGGAACTACTTAGGCCATTATCAGATTTATTGAGAAATGGTAGGAAATTTAATTGGACTGAAGAATGTGAAACCAGTTTTAGGAAGGCAAAAGAGTGTTTGTTGACAGCACCAATACTCACTTGTCCCGATTTCAAGCGACCATTCGTCGTGCAAACAGACGCTTCAGATTATGGGATCGGTGCAGTTGTATCCCAAAATTTTGATAAGGGTGAAAAGGTGGTCTGTTACCTTAGTAGGTCATTAAATAGGAGTGAACGCAATTACAGTACCACCGAAAAAGAATGTTTAGCTAGAATGTATTATGGGCTATTGAGAAGTTACGACGGTATCTCGAAGGTGTTCGGTTTAGAGTCGTTACGAATCATTATTCTTTAGTGGCTGAGCAACCTTAAAGATCCTCAGGGTAGGTTAGCACGTTGGGCAGTTAGGCTCCAACAGTTTGATTACGAGATTATACATCGCGAGGGCAAAGAGCATGTAGTTCCAGATATGCTGTCTAGGGGAGTCCCGGAGATAGCCGAGATTTCAGTAGAGGATTCAGACTCTTGGATAGATAAGATGAAGTCAGCTGTTAATTTTAATCCATTAGCTTATCTCGCCTGGAGAGTTGAACAAGGCCAATTGTTCAAACTCATAAAGACTAATCATACCGTAGTTCACGAAAAAAATCATTAATGGAAGAGGGTATTAGGAAAAAAGGAAAGACTAAGAGTTTTAGAAGAATTTCATGATGGACCATTAGCGGGACACATGGGTGTTAGGAAAACTTTTGCCAGGATTGGCAAAGTGGAAATAATCTGTATACCTAGATCTTGTTGGTCTGCTTCCAAAGTCGAGTAGGGGTTTTATTTACATTCTCACCGTCGTCGTTGATTACTTTACTAAATTTCCGCTTCTTTTTTTACATTTAAATGTAAACTTCGCTGTCCGGTCACGCTAGTCCTTCTCTGTATTTCAATATTTTAATATATTAATTTAATATATATCATATTGGATACTTTTTAGACTACTGGTTAGACGCTGCAACGCACAGTGAGCCAATACCATAAGCAAACTCAACGGCTACTCGCCAGGGATTGAGCTTAGAAAAATCTCTGGTCCCGTTGAGATAGATGCACCCTGTTAGTACATAACACCCCACACCTAGGTGCAAGGAGAATGTACCGTAATCTAAACCATACCATAGTCCAATCATATCTATTATACTAATGCCCACTTTTTCTTACTACCGTCAATTCCTTTTGTTCTCATTTAGGGAGCCCCAGCGATAAGGCCAGGGTTCCCCAATTTGCCTTCTTTTCCAGTTCATTTGTTAGGGGAGTGGATGGCGTGATCGACCAGTTAGTTGGTGGGAGTAACTGGTCGGTCACACCAGGCACTCCCCAGGTCGTCTTCTTTTCCCGCTTCTGGTGTGCATTGCTCTGAGAGAGGATATTAGGAAGAAGCTTCAAGCTGCTTCCAAGAAATCTGCACAAACCTACAATCTTCGTCGACGAGATGTTCAGTATCGTCCTGGCGAGTTTGTATGGCGCAGAAATTTTCAACAGTCGGATGCCGCGAATTATTACGCTCCCAAACGCTGTCGGCCCGCTTAGAGTAAAGAAGCGTGTGTCACCTTGTACATATGTCTTAGAAGACGATAAAAGTAAAGAACGCGTAACTTGGCATGCTAAAGATTTAAAACCGTTCTCAGATACATCCGAAGATTAACTTTAACTTTAAATTTAACTTAATTTTTTTTTAAATAGGTTTACTTGTTATGTTTTTTTATTATTCAATCTTTTTGTTTTGCTTTTCTGATGAATAAACCTTTTTCTTCTTTCACTTCCTTCGCAAGCCTTAAGATATGGTTTACATTTCTTTCGAAATGTTAGCTCATCTCATGGTAGGTATGTAAGTGTGGGATTTGTTGCGGTAAATTTTACCACAACAAGGTTCACTAGCCTATTCGCTTCCTTTTCTCCTTTGTAATTCTTCATTTTCTGTTGCGGCTCTGAAAAGGTGGCAGAGTGCAGAGCGAACCTGGTCCATCAGCCAGAAGCGTACTCTTAAAGCATCTTGTAAAAGTAACAAAAGCAGGTATTGAACAATAATCGTGTGACAGGTGGTCCACGAAATCTAACTTGAACTAAAAGACTTGTGACAGAAGGTCCTTGTCCAACGCCAGATGTGTTACAGAGGTAAACAAAGAAGAAGACATGCGACAATGTGACAGGCGGTCACGGCAGGTCAACAACGTTCAATAACGTTCATCGCTCAAAAATTCCCAACGAAATAGAATGGCCGAGTACCCAACATAAGAGTGTCTGGTAAACGAAAGGAAGATGATTTTGTCAGAAGAATCCTTTAGTTTCCCCAAAGTCTGCGCGAAGGTCCACGGTTTTAGATTGTTTACACTTTTGCGTGAAATTGAATGTTTCCTAGCCATTTCCAATTTATAAATGGTAAAGTGCATTCCTCCTAGATATTTTTCTTTATCCTTGTTTGATTCGGTTTGGTTCGTTTTACTTTTAACTTTAGGAGTTTGGACGGAGGTGCGCTGAATGCATTCATTGGGCGAATTCCATTGTGAATTATCTTTCTCAGTAGGGATATTTTGATGAGAAAGAGGCTGCCCAATCAGCCACGTAGCCAGGGGGGGGGGGGGCTTGAGGGGCTGAAGCCGTCATTGTCATTGTCATTCCTTAAGAAAAATTAAATGCCAAAGCTCCATTACTTCTTTGTTTACAAAACCAAAACATGGCGACCATTGTGGTAAGTAACTTGTTATTTTTGAATACCTTATCCAGAACAGACCTCTTCGTAATAGATACGGGACTCGTCCAAAAAAATATAAGGTGAAAAATATAATGAAATTTGAGGATAGTTCAGTCTCTTTTTACGAAATTTGAATTTTGACGTAACTGCCACATGTTTTTGTTAAAAATTAAAACGCTTTGTTTCTAAACTCTGTGTTAGTGTTGGAGATTCAATAATTGTAGAAAAATAAATTGAAAAAAGTTAGTATAATAACAATTATTATAAGCAGGGATGGGATTTTGTGGACCTAATAATTAAAAAAAAAGGCAAAATAAAGCACCCAAATAGGCAAAAAAAAGCATTTATTGAAGAAAGAAAGGAGAAATATAAATATTAAACTTAGTTTTAGTGGTTTTGAAAAGGTATAGTAGTTTCTTTCGACGCTGCACACGCGCAAAACTTTATTCCGTTGTTGTCCCAGTTTATGATTGTCCGTTAAGGAACATGTAAGTACATAGAAGATAGGCAGGTATCCAATATTTTTTCTTCATTTCTAAGCTTCATAAGTACACACAAAATAGTTCACTAAATTTTTTTTTGTTGACCTATTGTTTTAATGTGATGCCTGCATATGCAATATACATGCATATATATTGTATATTGCACATTAATTAAATATGCTTTTTGTTTGTAAATTTGAGCCTTTTGTACCTATGTAAGAAGCTTAAATGATGGGAAAAAGCAAAAAAGGCAATAAGGGAAGAAAAGGAAAAAAAGGCAAGAAAAGGCCAAAAAAAAAGCATAATAAAATGCATATATTTGTCATTAGAAGAACGTGAAACATGAAACAAAATCCCATCCCTCATTATACCTAAGTGTGCGAATACATACATAATTCCGTGTTCGAAAATTCTGCAAATAAAAAATAAGATATTTGACAAACAGAAACAGCCCATCGGAATCAAGTATCTATTTTGAATTACTACGTTACTATCGATTTGGGCATTGCCTTCCGATTTTTTTTTTTTTAAACATGCACAAGTGCACTTAAAGTGATTTCCCATGAAGTATAGTCTTAATATTTAATATTTGAAAAAATAAAGAACTAATCTAATCTAATCTAATCTAAAGTGATTTAGTGAAAAATGAAAGTTCACTTACCTATACAGAATTAGGTAAAACGAGAATGAATAATTCAAAAACACAGATCATAATTTAATTTTTATTTGATGAATAAAAACACTTATGTAGGTACCTAAAATAATTATTTTAGTGAAAAAACAATATTTAATTTGTGCCATTTTACCAAAAAGGATGTGACTTATGTCTTTTTTTTGTGAAAATGCCGAATTTGATTTTGATTACTCTTAGAACAAAGGGAGACATTTTTAACTGTCAAAATCAGAAAGAAAAACGACAACGACAAAATACAGGATAGCTCATAACCCTGGCCTTGACTTTTCCATACAAATTATCGATAATAACAATAGTTATTATATAGCTAACTCCATATAATTATCTCGAGTTAACAAATGTCTATATAGACATAGTTGTTGTTGTGTTTAATATGTAAATTACTTTGCTTTTTTGTTGTTTTTTGCATAATTTTATTTGGAGTTAAAAAGAACACACCTGATATCATAATTAGTTTAATTTTGAATTGAAATGCATACCTATAATATGTAGTTTTTTTGTTTGAAGAAATCTTTGTGAGATTTAGAAGCAAGCCCCTCCCGAAAAAAAATCCTAGCTACTGCACTGGGATTGGGTTCAACTACGGAGCGAGTTTCTAGCCGAAAAAGGTGAAGAGCTTCGCACAATAACCGTGACTGAATACCACCATTACATGCTATATGTAGGAAAGAGACGGACACAATGGAGGAAACCAGGTTGAATGGGAGGAGGACACCCAGAAGTCACTTTTTTGTGAGATTCTGAAATCAGAAATAGACAGATCGTTGAAAAAAAGGTTGCTAGAAAATCGAAAAATCAAGTGTACGAAATTTTAAAATCGAATTTTTTTGAATAATTTTTGAGAGTTTGTTGAGAAAAGGTTTCCAGAGTAGGGAAGCTCAGTGTTGTTTTGGTGAGGAGAAAAATTCGAAAGAGGAAGCAACTTCAGAGAGTTAGGGCCAGGTGGGCCAGAAGAACTCTAGAGGATTCATCTAATTTTGTTAAAAAAATAAGTATATCTTGTGGTAATTTTAATAGTGAGAACCGTTTTTATTGTTTGCCAGTTTAGGCAGAAATTTTTGTGACCGCTAGGCCTTCGCTTTTGTGCAAAAACCGTTTCCCGAAATCACGGGACTTTCATAACCCCGTTTTAATTGTTCTTTTGTGATTTGGAATCTTCCCAAAGTCACCTTTGTTTCATTTACCGTTGTGACAAAATTTGATTTTTATATATTTTTTTCAATTTTCATTCAAATATTGTTTTCTTTGCTATTTTTGATTTTGGTCTTTTGCCAAATCACCACCATATGTAAATTTTTATTGTTGAAAAAATTTAGGGTTTTCCACCTATATTTATAAAGGTTTCCCTAATAAAATAATTAACTTCCTCTTGGAATTTAATTTTGGTATTCTTAATTCAGTTGGGAATTATTTTCTGGTTCATATTTGGTTTTGGAAAGTTTTATTCCACGAGTGTGAAAAACTTCCTGGCGCTCAAAGTAAGTAGAAGTATGCTCCTGTACTTCATATTGTTGGATTAAATATTTTTTTTTAATTGATACCTATTTTCATTTTATTAATCGAACGCAGATTGGGCGTTCGACCAATAAAAAGACAATTAAACGCACCCACCCCCTCGCTGAACGAAGCCGGTGCGTGGTAGCAGCTTTATTGCTGCCAAGTTGCAAGCTTTGAACGCGAATTTTCGATCTGACAGATCGTCATTTTTCCTAATTTTCTTCTAATCGGAATCTATACCTGTCGCGTGCACATCGGTCGTGCATATTTTTATCTTGTTTTCGTTTTATTGAATTGATTTTGCTGGATTCGAATATCGAGAGTCGCGAAATAAATAATTCGTTCTTTGTAAAGTTAAAGTCGCGTATTAAATGTGCAACAGATCCAGGGACTCTTTGTTTATTATAACTAAAGCGGATCGATAGCGCCCCATCGGTTCCCTTTGGATGATTGGGACTTTCCAATCGTGCGTGGGCAGAGAAGGGTTGCTGAATTGAATCAACCGGAGAACCATCTCTGGTGACGTGTGTAAGTCCGGGATCAGAGTGCGAGCTCTTGGCCTCCAAGGGATATCATCTCTTGCCACAACCTCCAGCTTAGCACCTGGCCATACCTCACCCAAGCCACCAACAGCGAGCTTGTAAAGATGCAACGATCTCTGATCTTCGCAGACGATGAGTTTGACCCTATTCTGGTGTCATCGTCAATCGCTTACTTTCGGAAGGGGTCCTGGGTTCGCCTCAAGTACAAATATGAACCTGAACCTGAGGTAAGCCCTGACGTCCGCCCAATGTTCAGCAGAAATCTTGCCATCTAATTTGCTCCTGTCAAAAAACCTCAACAGTGATCCTATCTCTGACCACATCACTAAATCTTTCCCCAATCTGAAGTACCAGTGGTTCGCCATTACCCACCTTCGTTTTCTTTGATTGGGGTTTTTCCCTTCAAAAGACCTTCCGCCGGCACCCACTTGGAGGATTTTGCCGGGCGAAATGAAACACACAGGTTAGAAACTGCTATTCATAAATGAATTCGCAGCTTTGTTTAGTAAAACTGAATTCTAATACAATTTTAGTACTATAGCCTGTCAATCCATTGAAATCCAATCCATTTTTGGACAGATAGAAAAAAACAACTTAGTCGAGTCAGCCGTTTTTAAAGTTTGAGCTCCAGTTTATCTTTTGGACCCGGGTCTAAATCTATGAATAACATAAACTCCAGGTTAGCTTAGAAGAGACAAAGAAAAAACTTGTCAGACGACTATGAATATGCTTACTTAAGTATTTTCTCCGTTCTTGCTTCGGTAGAACATATACTAAAATTGGAACGATACAGAGAAGATTAGCATGGCCCCTGCGCAAGGATGACACACAAAATCGTGAAACGTTCCACATTTTTGTAACATGTAATCTCCCACCTCATGATGATATTAACTGTACCCGCATTCTGTGTGCCAATTGTTCCGGGCCTCACCCCGCCTCCGCTAAAGACTGCCCAAAGTACGTTCAAAGCAAAATACTCGAAATCAAAACCAAAAACAAATGCACATTAGCTGAAGCTAGGAGCACCCACAAAGAGCGAAACCCAATTCGTTCCACTTTCTCTTCTAATCAGTACTCAGAGCAACTTAAACAAGCCTCTCATGTAATGACCACTTCCAATCCTTCCACCTCAACCTCTTCTAAAGAACAAAATGATATAAATAAATAAAAAACAACAGAGCAGAATCCTTCCAACCATGAATCTACTTGTAAAACACAAAATATTAACTTACAATCAACACAAAAAACAGACAATTTTTACTCAAAAAAAGTTTCACACGATGATAAACATAAATCGACTCAAAATGAAATTCCTCAAAAGCATTCAGAAACAAACTCTGACAACGAAAAAATGCAAACTCTTGACAACCACTCAAAATCTCCTACGCGTACTAATATTGATTCAAACAGATTCATTCCCATTGATTCGAATACATGTGCTATCGCAGTGGAAATCGATTTAAGTTTCAAATTAACCATCTTATCAATTTATATCCCACCAGATCAAACATTTAACACCTTCGATCTTGAAGGCCTAATAAATAATATAACTACTCCTATAGTTTTGACAGGTGACTTTAATTCTTGGTCTCCTTCTTGGGGTTCTCCAACTATTAACGCCCGTGGTAGACTAGTTGAAAACTTTATAGCCAACACCGGTCTTGCAATTTTAAATGACGGTAGACCCACATGTCCAATAGAAATTAATGATTGTTTTGCTAAAAGTTGGGAAAAATTCCAAGACGATTCTAATTTTAACCAAATTTACATTGATGAAAAAAACTCATGTTTTAATAAACCCAAACCACAGTACATTACTTCAGATTCCGCAAATCTAATTGATTCCCCCATCAATCTCTTAGAGCTCGAAAGCGTTTTGAGTTCAGTAAAGGGTAAAACTCCGGGTTTTGATAGAATACCCTACACAATGCTCAGAAACACCCCGTTTAGTTTTAAGACTAGATTGTTATCTTTGTATAATAACATTCTCGATAGCGGAATTATCCCTCAAGCATGGAAAGTGGCGACTATCGTCCCTATTCCAAAACCTAACAAAGATCACACATCTATAAAAGGATACCGACCTATATCTCTCCTTCCCTGCACTTCTAAAATTTTAGAAAAGATTGTTTCAAAGCGTTTATCATGGTGGCAGATATAAAAACAATCTTATTTACAAAAATCAACTTGCCTTCAAAAAGGGAAGAGGCACCCAAGCTCTCTTTTACACATTGACACATTGATATCCTCGGCCCTTTCAGAAAAAAACCACGTTTCAATTTTCTCAATTGATTTTGAACAAGCCTTTGATAAAATTGGCCCACATGTCATCCTAAATCAACTTATTAAATGGAAACTTGGTCCGAAAATCTTTAACTATGTTAAAGATTTTCTTTCCAATCGTAAATTTCGTATCAAAACTAACAGTATATATTCTTCAATTCATAACATAAAAAATGGCATCCCCCAAGGATCGCCATTATCAGTAACTTTATTTTTAATAGCTTTTAACGAAATAAGTAGTATTATACGTAGTTACTCACAAATAAAGCACGTCCTTTATGCGGACGACCTTATTTTATTTACTAAATTAAAAGATCTTGTATATGTATCATCAATTTTTTCAAGAATAATTGTAAATTTATCAGAATGGGGCTTCATGTCTGGTTCTAAAATATCTGTCTCTAAATGTGAACTTCTGCTTCAAAACCATTAAATTAAAAAAAAAAAAAACTTGTATTTATTCTAAATATAATTGCCTTGTTAGTTTATATAATATGTAAGTAGATAATATAAGTTTCTTGTTCCAGTATATTTGATTATATTATGAATTAAGTAACTTATTTTCTTAAATTTATATCAAACTCTTAAAAAAAAAATGTATTCATAAATGAATTTATGCATCAAATGCATTTTTTAGTTTTATTTTATTTTGAAGCCTTAGTCAATATTAGTTTTTAAGATTGGCCTTAAAGAGCCATTATATGAACATAATGTCGGGAGCAGGCATATGAAATTTATAGCAAAGATACATTTTGAATTATGTAACATATATTGTAAGAAAACAAAATTATTGTTTTTGTTTAATTAAAATATTAATTTTTAGCCAGACATAATTATGAAGTCGGCAGCATACAAAAATACACTGTAATCAAAACAAAATATGTGAATTTAAGTCTCAATAAAGAAACCTGAACTGAACTGTGAACTTCTGCATATATGCAAAAAACATAATTGTGCAAAATGTATTGAAGGAGTCAATTTAAACAATATTTGTATCAAAAATGTAAACTTCTCAAAAATCCTAGGTATTATTTTCGACTCCAAATATAGTTTTAAGGATCATTGTTGTTATATTAAAAAGAGCCTCACTACCAGGGTTAATTAAGTCAAGTTTCTCTCTTCAAGAAAAAGTAACTGTAACGTAAATACTATTGCAAATATTGTAAAATCCATAATTCTATCAAAAATCGACTACGGACTCCCAATTTACGGGAAATGCTCAAAAACATCTATGCAACTCATCTCTACACCTTACCATTCTGCTGCAAGAACCTGCTTAGGAGCCTTCGGTACAACACCTATCAGAAACATCCTTACCGAAACTGGACTCCCCGAATTAATAGATAGAATCGAATTCTTAACCTGGCAAATCATACCAAAAGCTAAATCAGCATCCGCAACGCCTATTGAAGATGACATAAAGAACCTGTTAGAACGGAAAAGAACTCTAAAATACCCTTCAGCTCTACAAAAATCACTGGAATCGGCTGTAAATTCTGAACATCCCAATGAAACAAGATTATAATCCTAAAATTAATTTTCCCCCATGGAATCTGCCAAGAGACTCTATAATTTCTCATCTTAAAGAATTCAACAAAAATACCACACAAAACAGTATCTATCATGCAATGTTTTTAGAGCTTAAAGAAAATTATGCAAGGCTGGGATGGCAATTTTATTTTACTGATGCTTCGAAAGCAGATGATGGAACCTCATTCGCAGTTGTAACTGAAGAAGGATCTATTATCAGTAAAGGTCTACTCCACTTCACTTCATCAATCTTCACCGCAGAAGCATTTGCAATACTCAAAGCTATCCAAAATGTGAAAAATAAAAAAACTATTATCTTCACCGATAGCCTTTCAACAATAAATGCTATTAACAACATCAACAACTCTTCAAGTATTGTTGCATTCATCCGCGACAAACTTATTGCAAAAAAAAAGAAATCTAAGAATCGCATGGGTACCAGGTCATGTAGGCATCGTTGGCAACGAAACTGCTGATTCTGAAGCCAAACAAGCATTTAATCTCGTTCTACCAATTCAACAAAAAAGACATAACAAAATATTTGAAAACATTTATGAACAACAAGTTGAAAAACGCATGGCGTGAATACTAACACAGCTATTCTTTGGTCAATCCAACAGCTATGAAGTCTATATTCCCTACAAATTTGCCAAGTTCTCAAATAAAAAAATATATAAGGCTGAGATTGGGACATACCAACACCACCCACAAGCACTTAATAACCAAAGAACCTCTCCCGCATTGCGAATGTTGTGACGATAGACCAACTTTCACCGTAGCACACATGCTACAGTGCGCCAACATAGATTCGATCTCCAAAACCATTTCCGGAAAAGACTTCCAAGAACTCTTAACAGATGTATCAAACACAAACATAAAACATGTTAACGAAATTATTTTAAAATTAGAATTATTAATTTGATTTATTTATAATTATTTAGCTCAAAGCCCTGGTTAGGTAGATCTCAATTCATTAATTATTGTTTATGTAATTTATTTACGATTCAATAAAGTTGTAATAATAATAATAATAAGTATTTTCTCTATAAGTTTGACTATGTATAAGCCCCATTGAAAATTTTCAATCATCTCATCTGTCAATCATCTCCAAAAATATTTACTTGAGTTGCAAGGCTAATAATTTTTGTTTTTGCTGAATTGATCTTTAGCACGACGATTTCAGTTTCTTTCTCCACCCTTGTTGTCATTTGATGTAGATCCAGCGATCAGCGTGTGTACTGGGCTTGAGCGGAGAATTTCGGTCCACCAAAGGATTCTGCCTCCTTCAAACTTCATCCATCTGTATATTAAAATTAAAAACTAATAAATAGAATCCGTTTTTTACTACATCTTTATTATTTATCATATTGATATCCACTACACATCTTTTCTTTTAAGAGATACTTACAATACTTTTATACATCTTTTTTAAGAGTAAATAAATAAATCTTTTTGTTTTCTTGACTTACTTACATAAAAATTTTGTGAAACCATTAATTTATATCTGTTATACAGAAAATGACTTAAGTAGAAAACGCCTAATGTTGTTCAAGTACTTTGAGTTCTAGTTGTGTTGTAGAGAAGAGGTATTCCTTTACTTTGCGTGTCATCTACAAAGAAATTGTGATCAACACATAATCAGCATGAATTCTGTTCAAAGGGTTTACCTGGATTTGATCCAGTACCCGTAGCTGAAGCTTCCATTTTTTTCCGCGAAGTGATTTTTTGCCAACCACGCAGAAGTATTTGTTTTCTATATTTGGGTGTTGTAAATGTATACAATAGCGGATTAACAGCTGAATTAAGTGGCAAAATAAATATGACCAGCCATGCATATGTATCATCTAATTCATGGTAAAAGAAAGAAATATTCACAGAAAAACTAATAAAATTAAAACCATCCAAACCTGATATGGTGTATCGTATGAACGCCCAAATTTTCATTACTATAATTGGCGCCCAACACATGACATCTGTGAGTACTATGAAGAAAAACCTTACAGCGAATTCACAATCCAGCAGTGACAACGGTGTAGCTTTTCGCGTTTTGCAAATTGACACCATAAGGGCTGTGTATAGGACAATAATGGACATTAGGAGGAAAAAGTTAATTCCTAGAAAGATAAACGCTGAGTACTGCCATCCTAATGGATAAGGCTCTTGTATGTGCAATGGAAAACAAGTTCCTGAATATGTTCCATAGAACATCGTACTTGATCGCCAAAACACAGCTGGTCCAATCGCTGCACCCACACCCATCAACCAAATTAATAGAAGAGAAACAAAAATATTCTTTGGATTCAAACGATGATGAGCACGAAACGGATGAGCAATCAACAAAAATCTCTCCAGAGACATAAAGGCCAGTATCAGCATAGACACCTCTGATGATGTCACACCCAAGACACCAATTGCAGCACATTTCCATGAACTTATCCAATCACGAGCCAATTTGTGATATTGACTCCGGAAACGGTAGTCTTGAATTCCAATACTGAACAAATAGAAACCCATTAGCATGTCGGACAGTGCAAGGTTTCGAATGACCATAGTAACTCCACGATTTTCATCACGATAAATGAATCTTCCCCAAAGGACCATCAAATTTCCAATCATAATAATACATGCCATGATCCAAGTTGAGTAGCGTAGAACTGGTTTACTGAGCAGATCTTCAAAGGACGAAACACCATCCGAGTTTGGTTTACACATTCGCACTTGAAGTGCCATCGAACAAAAGTAAAATTTTTCAAAAACTATGTACTTGAGATTGACAATTGCAGCAACAGCATTGAAGTCTATATTTTGGAATGCAATACCATTCAGATTTAAATAAGATACATTAACATTGGATAAAATGTTAGCGTTAATTGTTATTCCTGTATGTGCAAGCCAGCTGAAATAAAGATAAACAAAAACGTTAGGATGTTATAAATTGTTATTATTTTACTTAAAACCCCTCTACACTATCAGTCGATACAGTACACAGCATAAAGATAAAATCTTCAGAATGTTTTGTACAATTAAAAAAAAAAGGAGCCGAGTGATAAATTTATGAAAAAAGGTCCTCGGCAATGTTTTTTGACCCCAACTTTACAAATTATTCTACAAACACAGATCAGAAATAAATCTCAATCTTTTGAAGAGTTCTCTAATAACTGTTATTTAATGAGCTTTTCATAATTGCTCACTCAAAACCTTTATTTTCCCGTTAGTACAACGTTAATATTTTGTAAACAATGATTCATGCGGATGTGCAAAATGCATCATAATGCATTAACGGAATTGGTTTTGCATTAACCATTTTCGATTTATTTACAGTGAAAAAGGTTTAAGGTTGACATTTTCCATTAGTTTCTTCGTGAAAAAATCAACCACTGAGAGATATTTTTGAAAATAAAAAATAAGTGTCAACCGATAGCCTAACTTTTTTTAGATAAATCTCAAACCGTAGCCAAATTCTTTTTAAAGAATTATAGTTACTCTCTGAGAAAAACCAATTGAAAATAAAGGTTGACAATTATTTCTGATCTCTGAATACAAATGCCTTGCATTTTAATTAGAAATTTTCGGTGGCAAAATATTATTTTAT
The DNA here is from genome assembly GCA_958431115.1 of Syrphus vitripennis. Taxonomy (NCBI): domain Eukaryota; kingdom Metazoa; phylum Arthropoda; class Insecta; order Diptera; family Syrphidae; genus Syrphus; species Syrphus vitripennis. The sequence continues at coordinate 65,958,957 of OY288108.1, forward strand.
AGAATCACAGCCTAATTTCATTTTCAAAAGGAAATATAATAATACTAATGTTTTTTTTTATCGCAGCCTAATTTCATTTTTCGGTCGCAGCCTTTTTTATTTACACGGCGTTATTTCCATCCCCATTTTGAAGGTATTCGACTATGATAAAAATAGTAGTTTTTGGGGAAAATTACAGAATAATGTATTTTACTAAAAAGAAAAACTTACTGTTACGTACCATAACTTTCTCAAAAATTAAAACTTTTATATTTATAAGCAAACATTTACTATATTTATTTTCAATCGTATTTTATACTGGAACCAAGATATTATTTGCTTTAGAATGGTAGTTAACATTAAAAGAAGTACCGAACGGAGATATTTAAAGAAACTAAATGATACTGTATCAAAATACATGATGTACATAAATACGAACATTTGGGATATCAAAGTACCGATTAGTTTTCTATAAACTATAGACTATCATAATATATAGAGTGTGTTTCCTTATTCATTCCGGGTAGCAGAATAGAATAGGTGGAAAAGACGAAATTAATTATTATCGAGGATATAAAGAATGGAATGAATAAAGAAACAAAACTAGAATAATAATCAGCACTTCAGCGAATTGTGATGAGGATGACAAATGGATCAAAAAATTTTTTTGTTTTGCATCATTGTTTATTCTCAAATTGCATTTTGATTTTATTTTGCAAGTTTTAATAGATAACAACGATGTGAATCTACCATAAACGTGCTGAACTCACTACATAATCCTTTTATTCCGTATTTCACATGGATTAAAAAGAATGTATTGCAAATTTTATAGAATGAATAAAACAACAACGTAATGGTTTATCCGGATTATTCCATAGAATAAAGAAATCCTAAATTCATACTCCGAATATTCAGAATGATTAAAGAAACACACTCATATGTAGTATAGAATAGAATAGGCCATGACCTTTCAGAATTTAGTAACTTGTTCACACCTCCGTAATGGTTAACGAATAACCGCTGGTTTATGTGATATTGAAAACAACTGTTTTGTCAACAAAAAAATTTTAATTTTCCGTGCCCGCATACACATGTTTATGGGGTGGGTGTTGAATTTTGCTGGAACACATGTCAACTCTCTTGAAGTGAAGATGAATCAACAAGACAAACAAAAATTTTGGACGGAATTTATAGAATTGTATAAAAACTTTTTAATAATGTTTTCCAATTCATTTAACAAATTGGAATGTCCAAAAATAGATCTTTTTTTTATACCACGCTTTACATCAAATTCTTTTTTTTTTAATAGCCAAGGCAATAATTAAAGCTGCACACGCTGAATCGCTCATTGCTCCGTAGGTAGGTCTCTCAAACATGTTTGTGTAGTGTGTGACGAAACTATGTTTGCTTCAACACACGTTTGAACAAACGTGTTTGCCTACTGTATGAGCCCTATTATATGACTCAATACTGATGTTTTCTTTTAAAACCAAATTTAAAAGTAAGTACGTACATAAGTTATAACTATTAGAAAATAATAGTAAACGGTTCTCAAATAAATAAAAATATTGCAAAAAAAAATATTTCAGTAAAAAAACAATAGTCTTATAAAAACTTTTACAATGGACGACTTTTTAACTCATTGCCTCAGTTCTAAAAGGCTTACATCTCTAGAAAACATCTCTAATTTTTTTTTCATAAAACGTACCACAAAATGATATCAACGCAAATATCATTTTGTTTTTGAACGCAAAAAACTGGTCTTATTTATGCAAAAAGCTTTGAGGTTTAAGTTTAACTTTTACTTGACATTATATTTTTAAACAACCTCATTTCCAAACAATATCATGGCGACAAAAGCTAAATTATACAAGAGGATTGTTTTATTAATTGTTCTTTGAAGCATAAAATTTTGAAATAATTTTATTATCAAATTAAAATCTTTCTATTCCTTAAAAATACAATTTAAATAATATACAAACAAAAAATTCAAAATTGCTATGTGTTTTTACTTACAGTGCATCCAACAATGTGTTCCTTGCAAATGTTTCAGATGATAAGAATTTCAAAGGATTCCCCATCAATTGTCTATGAAGCAAATACAAAAAAAAAAACAAGATGTTTCTTTAAAATTTAGATTTGCAATCAATAAAGTAAATAGTGCGTGAAATGATCAATTGTAAGAATTTATTGCAAAGGACTTTCGACCTTCTTGTCGCAGGCATTAACATAAAAAATGTTGTAGACACACAAGCTAACATAAAACAAAATCGAATTTAAACCAAGATAAATCAGATACCTAATTGAAATTATGGACTGTCAACGATATGGCAAGAAGATAATAATAATAGTTGAAAGTTGTTCGTTCTAGTTGAAAATAAACTTTGTCTTTTAAATTGAAGATAATAATAAATAGTTGAAAGTTGTTCGTTCTAGTTGAAAATAAACTTTGTTTTTTAAATTGGGAGAATCAATGGTTTCTTATTTTTCATAAATAATGATTAGAGTTAACAAATGAACATATATGTACATATATACCATCATATTCACAGGCTATATCTATAACTTTTTGTTATGTGCAACCAATTTGAAATTTGAATTTTGAAAATTCAATCATTGCACATGTTTAGGCTTGTATTCACCGAGCGCTCATAACTCAAATAATCCTGCCTCATTAACTCATACAAATTTCCCCTACATGATCTAATGATGATTTTTTGAGTCGCTGAATACCGGTGTATATTATGCAAAAATATCTTGCACATCTTCTACATATAGAGGAAATATGCGGCTCGGATCTATGGCTGGACCAGTCTAATTATTTTTACTGTTGAAATCAGTTTTGAAGTTTTATTCAACCTGTTTATATACTCGTATTTGTTGACACACGCACACAATCACAAAAAAAATCGATTTTTTCACAAATTCTGTGTAAAAAGTTAACAAAAAAAAGTTGTCAAAAACCAAAGGAAAAAAAAAAAGAAAAATAGCTCCCAAGAAAAATAGCAAGCAGTCAAGTGGAAAAGTCAAGTAAGAACTTGAACACAAAATGTAGGTTTTACTTAGTAGAAGTGTTCTCTTCATTCCCTAAATCAAAATTAAGCGATACTTAACGGAAGGGAAGAAAGTGATATTAGGGGGTAATCATTTAATTTCCTTACATCCACTCATTTTCATCCGTCTCCTTCTGACAGCGTCCATCTATAATGGTTAGCCCTTGAATTCGATATCCTATCCTATTCGAACCCTGTTTTGCTGGGGGCGTGGCAGTGGGCGGATAGTAACATAATTACTTTCTAAAAACATGAAAGTTGGTCTTTCATTGAAATTGTTCATTCCGCTGACGAGAAATCAAATTATAAAAAAAGTCGGTGTGGCAGAGGGTGGATTTTACTTAAATCTAATTCTAAATCGATTGGTGGAACCAAAAATATGAAGTTTAAATTGCAGTGGTCGGATTTTACTAAAAGCATTTATTTTAAATTTATTCCATGATAATACGAGTATAAACACATTTTGATCCTTGAAGCCGTTTCCGAGAAACAAGGCAAATCGGGGAGTGGCAGCCTAACTTTTTTTCTGCAATGTCCCAATTTTTTTACAATTTACCTATACCTTCAGTAGCAAAAACAATATTTTAAATAACACCATTCTTAGAAAAGACAAATGTGTCAATAGATGGGGAGGCTGTTTCATCGTTATGCTTTGACGAGAACTCAACTAATCGAGGAAGCCGGGGAGAGTATGATAACCCGGCCACCAAGAAATAATAACGGATTTTTATAGAACACGGCAATACAAGCATTTTTTACTATAGGAGGGGGGGTCTATCTCCCCCGTTTGGGCGGTAGGGGCAATTTAAAAAATATGTACGTTAAACGGAAAAATAATAATTAAAAAATAACGGTAATACTAACAACTAAGTTTTATACATTTTTTTAAAGCCAACACTTTTATCTATTGGCTTGTTTTTGAATCAAGTCAAAACTCCGCATAGTTTTTGAAAAAAAAATTATTTTGAACTCAAAATTTGGCAAAAAATGTTAAAAAAAAGGTTTAAAGTGTAATGTTTCAAAACTTTAAGATTATCTACTATTGTTTTTTTTTTTTGAATTCATTACTCTTATTTGTTTTTAATCAAAAACTGAAAACTAGATGATTTTATGTCTTCTAGTTCTTGAGAAAATTGAAAATTACCAAAAAAATATTTAAAATATTTTTTTCCTTGCTTAAGTATCTACGTAGTCTTATTATTGATAGTAATAACCGAATATGGATTAAGATATACCTAGGATAAATTAATTTTTCTGAAATCCAGCTTATTTAAATGCAAAAGAAACTTTGCATGCAACCCACCTTGCACCCAAACCAAATCCAATAGTGAGCCCAAGCAGGGGGGTTTGCAGGGGGGCAGCATACCCCCCCCCCCCATAGACATCCCACTGTTGCATACACCCAAACTCGCTCCTACCATTATTACTATCAAAATAAGACCACTCAAGCAAAAAAAAAAATAATTAAATTAAAATAGTAGTTGTGGTTATTTTCAATTTTCTCAAAAATTAAAAGGCATAAAATCATCTTGTTTTCAGTTTTTGTTTGAAAATTAATAAGAGCAACAAATTATTTAAAAAAAAATTATTTATAAACTTATGGTTTTGAAATATTGAAATCAAAAATTTTTTTTTAACTTTTTTTACTCAAATTTTAAAGTTTAAAGAGTTTAAAATTAAATTTTTCAAAAACTATGCATAGTTTTGACTTTATTTAAGAACTGACAAATAGTATAGAATATTGGCTTTAATTTTAAGTATTACCGTTATTTTTTCATTGATTTTTTTCCATTTAACGTACATATTTTTTAAATTGCCCCTACCGCCCAAACGGGGGGAGATAGACCCCCTCCCATAGTAAAAAATGCTTGTATTGACGTGTTTTACAGAAAACCGTTATCATTTCTCGGCGCCCCGGTTTACATACTCTTGCCAGGAAGCCACATTCACAAGTTTAACGACCGATTTTTACTTACACTTACACAATTTTTGCCTACCTAATTCAAAAAAGTACATAATTGAGGGTAAATAATATATATTTTTTTAATATTTCGACCTTGTCGAAAGTACCACTTGAGCTTTCGTCAAAAATAGCCCATGTTTACTGTCCATAATGATGGATATAGTAAAAAAAAATTGATTGATCGACATTGACAAGACATTTTGTTTTTAAAAACACTCACCAATTTTTTTAGGTAGGTACGCACTGCTGAATAAAAATAATGTCATTTTCATACAAAATTCTCTAACAAGAAAATATTTATTTTATGCAAATCACGTTCCAGGACTTTGTACTTGTTGTTTCTTTGAAAAAAAAAAGAAAAATAATACCCACAGCAAATTTATGTTCACAGAATAGTTCAAGGTACAATAAATTAACGGGTAACTGAAAAACAATAAATTTTAAAAAAGAATTTCACCCGCATGTTTACAAAAAGCTTACTACGACACGTCCGGCGACCACGGTCTCCACAACCTAAATAGACAACAGTGGCTCAGTCGCGCGTTGACTCGAACGTGCCATTTGGCCAATTTTACGTTCGCACCTAATCCTGGCTGGATTCGACCCACTAAGCTTTTAGGCAACATGTCGTGCTTAAATTGTGTATTTTGTTTGTATTTTTTAAAATTTGAATGAATAACAAATATATATGTATTTTATACCATCTAATGAGGATGAATTTGTTTGCAATTGATTTTTTCTATCAATTCTTTGCTAATAATTCCTTAAGGATATATTGATCTCTTTTTTTTTTACTGTTTTGTTATGTTGTGTTTTCCTAACGGAAAAGAGTATCTTGATTCATATTGTTGGGACTAAGGACTACTAAAAAAAAATAGCAAAACAAAATCAACTAGCAAAAGGGTATGAATAGATGAAAGTTCTTGTTCGGACTTTTGTGTCTAGACGAACTGGACAAAGTATATCCAGCGGGAATCAAGGGGCTTATGTTCTCTAGTCTCTTAAAACTCATTTATTGGAGTAAATATAAAGCTAGGTCATTTGTAGGTATTTACATCTAAAAGCATAAAAAAAATTCTTATCACGTCGAATATTTGCATAAAATGAATTTCTGATTATGTTTGAAGACACAATTTTATTTTATTCTTTTTTTCAATTTAATTGTGATAAAACTAGCTTTCAATCTTTATTACGAACTTGACGACAGTAAAGCAATTGTTAGAAATTTGAAGATTTTTAAAGCAATATATGTACCTATCTGATAATGATCAACGAGTCAAAAATAATAACAATATCGATAGATTGACAATTACGTTAAATACGATATTGTAATGCAGCATTAACATTTACTGTCATTAAAGACAAAATCGTGTAAGTGGTTAAAATATTTGTCATTATTTATGTTAATTAATAACAAACTGGGCATGAGTACGATAACTTTGGTGCCGAATAACGGCTTTTTGTAGAAGCGTAGAGAACAAGCTGACTTAAATCGGTATTTTTTTCCGTTTTAAGTAATTTTTTGCTAAAATTGCCCCTACCTCTTAAACGGGTATGAGATATACCCAAAAAAAAATATCAAAAGTAGACCATAAAATTAAAGCTTAGCTAAAAACTTCGATAAAAATTCAACTCACTCAAAATAAGTTTAACTGAAAAAATTTTGCTTAAATAAGTTTTAAATTTAAATTAGAACGCTGAACCAAGCGAACAGCAATCTATAAATTGCATTATTATTATTACAATTTAAACGGAATCTATCAGAAAACCAATACGGTGATAAAAATTGTAGAATTGCACCTTCACCCTCACTTATATTCTCATAGTTTTGACTCATTTACACATATGTAGGTAACTTCTGTGGTCCAACCATACCACCACACAGCACCAGCACCAATGACACATAACCTTCCGATGATGATGAATTACTGTTTATATATGGCTAAAGGGGTTTTGGTAGAAATTGGGTGTCAAATCATTAAGTTTTATTTTCTAATAATAAAATGAAATTGTTCCAAAAGTGGATGTGACTATGGGTTATATGACGAAGACAACGCAAGCGGACCAACACACAACCCCCCATCATTAAACTATTTAAGTAAGTTAATAAAGAAACGACTATGAAAGCTTTGGTCCAAAAAAATATGACGTGGTATGTATGTATAAAAAAAAAACACCAAACAAAAATACTTACATGTCTCGTATGCTCTCGAGTCCTGCAAATGCCCTCGCATGGATGTGAGTTATTTTGTTGTAATTTAAGCTCCTGTTCTCGAATGATGGACGTACAAAAAAATATTTTTCAGATGTGGATGTTACCAAAAAGGAAAAAGAAATTAAGAAGAAAAACGAAAAATTATTTTAATGTAAGGAGTGTGGTATGAATTTTCGTGTTAAGTTTTGCGAAGTGCTTACCAAAATGACTTTTTAAGGATAATACAAAAAAAAAGACAGGACCGTGTTGGTACAAATACTGGCTAATAAAAACATGAACGCGACAACGACCGACGAATAAATGGAAAAATTGTATTAAAAAAATTACCGATTTTTCTTAAAAAAACTTAAACAAGACGTAATTTATGCACAAAAAATTATTTCTATTGCAACCAATTTGTTTTCTCAAATGTCTCTTATATTAGCAATGAAAATCAATTTTTATTTGCATAGATATGAATATGAATAACTATTCTATAACTTTGGCTAAACTTATTGAAGAAGGAATGTTTGTTATTGTTTTAAATCCCATTTTTACATTTATTCGTTCCCTGTTCGCTCTCATGTGAACAGTGCTTAAAAGCTGTGAAGTGGATGTTATCCGAAAAGCGAAAAACACGAGCCATGGCTTGCAGGTTGCAACACCATCATGTTTTTATTTTTTCTTAAAAGCAACGAATGCGGACCTGAAGTGACTTTTTTTATAATACATGTACGAGTATGTTTGTATGTACCATCATTCGTACGGTGAAACAAAACGAAATAAATAGTAAATTTGGACAAGTTATTTGGTTTTACTTCCTAAAGGTTATTTGTTGTTTTCTTTATCCACAGTTTAGGCTTTAATTAAAGATAGCATGGAACACTAACAAGGCCGTATTCAAGGGGGGGGGGGGGGGGGGGGGTTACAGGAGTTTGAACCAAAAATCAAAAGACAACCAAATACCTATTTTATTTTAATTGAAAAGCATGAAAAGCAGACTTCCGATTCTGCTCTAATTACAAAATGAAAAGCTTCTGTCAGAGAAGCAGCTTGGAAAGTGGCAGCAGTCGATTTTTGTAATCAGCTCCTTAACGTAGCTGACTACAAGAAAAAAAAATATTTCAGAAATTGAAAAGTGTCGCTCCCGGACCATGTATGTTCGAAAGGGTGTAAGTGTAAGATATTTGTGACAATTTTTCTACTAACAGATCTGACACACAGTACCTATATACACATAATATGGTTATCTTACCCATGTTTTCTCCTCCAGAAACATTTCGTATACATATTAACAAATTTAAATTTTATACGAAGAAAGACAGTTATAAAATACCATAAGATGTTGAATGGCCTTTTTCATAGCTTACCAGGCGTTATATAAAAGCTCAATTCCTCACAGACATACGAGTAAGAATTAATTAATGTTTATTTTCTTCAAATCCACAGAAAAAGCCAGGCCATAAGATATACTTTTGTAAAATAATGTTACTTTTTTGTTGTTCCTTCTTTAAACTATTCTTACTTTTTTTTCGTTATATGTACACATGTATCTACCTTTAAATAGTTACTCATTAAAAATAACTGAAATATTAATTGCAAGATTTTTTATTACCTTCAATCGTTCACAACATTAAAGGTGAAAAGATATTTTTCGGAAATCATAACACCAGCCCACCACCCCCCCCCCCCCCCTAAATACTTGTCTGGCTACGGCCTTGAACACTAATTAAAAAAGTGTCGTCAAAGAGGATAGCACCCAAAAAGGAAGAGTCACACAAATTATTAAGGTTCACTTGCAATTTACGGTAGTAATTTTGGTAATATCATAAAAAAAGGACGACACAAAAACAAAATACCTATACACCGCAAACCAACAACGAAAGCGACAGAAATCGTTCCGAGATGAAGATTGATGATGACGATAAGTTTAGAAGATTCATACACTTAGCTGAAGCACTTAATACAGCAAGGCTTAAAAATGCATTAAAATACGAATTATTTTCTTTATTGAATAAATAAGTAAGTTCACTAACCCTGTCCATTTTCCTTACACATAAATACATAAGTTTGATTTATTTGGTTTTTACTAAACCCCGATAAAAATCTTTTAATGAAAACAAATTCAATGTACATAAATGTATGTATGTATGTATGTATGTATCCTTCATATGATATAATCAATATAGTTTAATTTAAAAGTTTCTGACAAGGTTAACTAACGTGGTGGCAAAACAAAAAAAACATAATTTGTACCTAATACCTATGTAGGTATTTATAGCTCGAAGAAAGTTTTATTTTGGAAAAGTAATACTTACAACAAATGAAGCTTATCCAGCTTTTTGAAGACTTCATCGTCTATTGAAGTAATTGCATTGAAATCCAGGCAACTAAATATATGAAAAAACAAATGTATGTTGTTTTAGTTTGATATTATTACAAAGGTTTCTTAACAAACAATACATAATATAGTAGGTAAATATATATATAGTAGGTAAATATATATATATATTTATGAACTAGTTCTTATAATTGTATTATTGTTTGCTTGATTAGTTCAAGGTTTTTATAATTTTATCGGCAATGGACTTCCAAGTAGTATCGACGGAAACTTAACCTTTAGCTGTCTTGTAAGCTCTTCAATAAAGAGAATAGAACTATGATACAAACAAAATTGAAACATTTAAATCCCTTTGATGCGATGGAAAGCTACTAGACTTGGAAAGGAGATGCACCACTTTTGGGCCCAGTGCGTTCACTAATGAAAGTGGTATCAAATGAAAGGTGAAATCTAGCACGTTATGTGGGTGCAATATTTCCAAAATTGTCAATGGGGTTTTCGAGATATTCGCTTTTTAAGTTGGTTTTTTTTTCAATAATTGCTTATACCGCGCGATATAAGGCACGTAGGAAAATGATATTGGTATCAAATGAAAGATATTTTTTCTATCTTTTTAATGAATTCAAAACTATTTTCCTACCAACAATATTTTTTCAAATATTTAGTATAAACTTCTTAAAAATCATGTTTTTTTTACTTACCTTTTGAACACTGATATCTTAAAAAAATCAGTAATGACATCTATTTTTTTTTGCATTATTTTAAAGCTCTATATCTCACCTTTAATTTAATATATAATTTAGTACTCATTCTCAAAAAAATACTTACTTTTTAACAAACTTACTCTAAAAAACACCTTAACATGCTATCGGCTGCTATGAACTTGCCCGTTTAGCGCTTTTTAATAATTCTTATACCCAATTATGTTTTTTTTTAATACTGACTTTAAGTCTTCTAAGCAACCTTTAAAGTAATTAATAAGAAACTGCTGTTTTTTCGAAAAAAAAAAATATGCACATGTCACTTCTAAACAATAGTGCATATATCAAAAGCTTAGCGTTTAGAAGAAGTTTATCAAGAAACATATTATATTTAAATCATTTTTTTTCATCTTTATTGTTTTCAATATTAAATTAAGTACAAAAAGGTTTTAACTGAAACATCTTATCACATCTTCCTTAAATAACTATATCAATCAATGTTATCCATTTTTATTCTTCTTCAATTTCATTTTCTACTAAAATATTATTTAAAAATAAGGCTGGAGGTATGTTTATATTTTCTTGGTGACGAGTAAATCCCAAATACCACAAAATACACATAACGTGAGCGCAACATCCAACAGTTCGCATACCAACAAGACAATTGCAATAGTACGCTTGCACTGCGTTTGAACTATTGGCCACATTTAAATCATTACTTACTAGGATGTATGTAAAATATATTTTTTGACTAACGTGTCAAGATTTTATGCGACCCCTAATTAAGTAATTGTTTCCAACCAGGCTTGCATGGGCACCATTAATTCGAGTATGGTTTTCACATACTTCTATTACATAACTTCCATTATTTTTGAGGTGTTCCCCACAGTAAGAACGAGCTTGTTGGATTTGATAAATTCCCAATGAAATCTTACGAAGCTCTGTCAAATCAAGCAAAAGGAAAGTTATTTAGGTTAGGAATATGCCCATTTACTCGACAAAACACTGTCCTTGTTCTGTTAAGGTTTCTTTCTTTAACAAAATCCTCCAAATAGTTAGGAGTGTTTAATCTGTTCTCCGCAGTAAAACACTTGCATCTGCATTGTACTCTAACAAAGGATGAAACTTATTAAGAATTGCAGCTGCAATTCTGAAATCATCCCTTAAATGAGGAGCAGCTAGATTAAAAAAATTCTGTCGGAAAAGCTTAAAGTCTCTCTTGAAATGTCCATTTACAACCTCCACAACCCATCTTCCCATCATGGTGACACATCTTGTTTTATTAGCTTGCGCTGTTGTCAGCTGAAAATTCCCTTCCAAAACAGTTTCAGGCAAATAAGCTTTGTACCCGTAGGATTCAAGGCTTGAAATAGCATCTCTGAAACCTCTGTCTAATATGAAAACGTCGTTTTCTCTAACAAAATGCCGCATGTTCCCAGATTCATCTCTAAAAAGATTTTTCATAATACTTGCATCCGATTCAGTTGCGGCATATAGTCCGAATACGTCTATAATATACCCGTCACAGCATGTGAAACTTATGCAGACTATATGTTTGTTTTTGAAAACTATAATTTGAACTTTTTTGTAGGTAGACATAAGTTCCGTCACATATAATTATGGCTGGTTGTTCATTCTCATTTAACTGTGTGTTGCCAAATAATCCATTTGGAATCAATTTAACATTTCTATAGTGAGAAGTAGGCATACTTTGTTGAAGAACATCGCATCAAAGCAAAGGTTGTATAAGAACTTTTGGTTTTTGCATCAACATTTTGAGTATTTTGAATTTGGTCGTCATCAGGAATATAATAACATACCTCCAACTTGTGAATCATCAATATAAATATTATTAATCAGACAGAATTATAAAAAAAAAAACATAATTGGGTATAAGAATTATTAAAAAGAGCTAAACGGGCAAGTTCATAGCAGCCGATAGCATGTTAAGGTGTTTTTTAGAGTAAGTTTGTTAAAAAGTAAGTATTTTTTTGAGAATGAGTACTAAATTATATATTAAATTAAAGGTGAGATATAGAGCTTTAAAATAATGCAAAAAAAAATAGATGTCATTACTGATTTTTTTAAGATATCAGTGTTCAAAAGGTAAGTAAAAAAAACATGATTTTTAAGAAGTTTATACTAAATATTTGAAAAAATATTGTTGGTAGGAAAATAGTTTTGAATTCATTAAAAAGATAGAAAAAATATCTTTCATTTGATACCAATATCATTTTCCTACGTGCCTTATATCGCGCGATATAAGCAATTATTGAAAAAAACGGAGTGAAATTCTTTTTCTGAGTTAACCAACTTCAAAAGCGAATATCTCGAAAACCCCATTGACAATTTTGGAAATATTGCACCCACATAACGTGCTAGATTTCACCTTTCATTTGATACCACTTTCATTAGTGAACGCACTGGGCCCAGGCTCCATAGAAAAATGGCGCATCTCCTTTAGTTAATTTGAGTGATCGAAGCGTTTAGTTTAAATCAAGCTACTAAAAATAAATACTATGTCGTTCTTTTATTTATTTCAAAATAGTTTGTTTAGAAAATAAAAATCGGAGTAAATACTTATTTTTAATAAACCTAACATTTTTTTAATTACGTCTTAACGTCAGTATAATTTAAACACGTAAAAACAAAGTAATGACGAAGTTTGTTAACCAAACCAGAAAACGTCGCTTGGATAAACATTTGTCGTATGTGAAAAATTGAGGTTTTGAGGTTTAAATGCAGTTTTGTTAATCGATTTTTTGTCTACAATTCTGTGTTATCGGTTTTTTTGTATCTATTTTAGTTTCCGAGATAATCAGTGTGCCTTTTGTCGTATATCCAAGGTCACTAACGGTTTCAGTCATTTTTTTATCGTATGTGTCAAAAACAGGTACACATACGACAAATTTTACACATACGACAATTTTTTCTATGCAAAACCGGTTTTTCCTCGATTCGTTAAATAATTGTCGTATATGCCATTTCTTTGAACACATACGACAATAATTTACTGATGTCTTAGTATGCGTTTGTCGTATGTCCCATAACAATTAACACACATGAGGGTAGTTTTTGAGTTCAGTTGCAATCATTATGTCACAGATTTCGGACGACGATTCTCCTGCTCCGAGTTTGGCGGAAGAAATTTATGCGTATGCGTAATAACTATGAAAATGCATGCAATATACTTATGTTTTAATTCTTTTTGTCTAATTTGTTAAGCATGGGTGACGAAATATTAGGTGAGGACTTTTCAGCTGACGATGAAGGCAATGATCCATCGTACCAACCTCCAGCAGCAAACGAAAGAAATACATTGAAACATTTTTATGAGCATGCAAACGAATTGATTTTGCCAACAACTCCAGATTCTAATCAAATTCAAATCCGAAATCTTCCATCCGATTATAGTAGTTCATGTAAGTTTCTGATTATTTGGTGTTTGTCAAATTATGGGTAGCAATTTCATTTCAATAGCATGCTCTATAACACCAACAATTACAAGAAAAAGAAAGAGGAACCCATTGTTGTGGAAACAAAATTTAAGAAAAAGACTTCGAGAGCAGGGTCTTTCGTATGAGGGAAAAAATGGAATAACAAGACCCTCTAAGGCGTTGGGTCCGACCTGTTCATCACTTTGTTTCTATAATTGTTGCAATAATATTACTGATAATCAAAGACAGGACATCCACACCTATTTTTGGAATTTAAAGTCTGAAGAAAAAAAGATTTTTTATGGAAATTTCGTTAAAAAGGTTGACATAAAACGGAGGCGAGCAGAAAAAAAACTAGAAGTTGATCCAAAAAAACAGGCAAGTTTTAAATATTATTTCAAAGTCAGAGATCAAGTGTTACAAGTATGCAAAAAGTATTTTCTTAACACGCTTAGCATATCAGAAAAAACCATTTACTACTTTTTCTCAAAATTTTACGATAATGAGCAAATAAAACCAGACAAAAAGCGCGGGCGAAAGCGTACTGATGAGGATCGTATTAAGAACATTAAAGATCATATTTCCAGCTTCTCCGTTGTCGATTCTCATTATTGTCGTTCGACGACTTCACGGCGATACTTAGAATCGCACTTAAATTTACAACGAATGTACGATTTATATAAAGTAAAATTTGAAAACCCAGTTTCGATTGACATTTACCGCAACATTTTCAATACAGAGTTTAATCTTTCTTTCCACCACCCAAAAAAAGACTTGTGCGATAAATGCTCTCTCTACAAAGTAAATAAAGAGAGCTGTACAGAACGTGAAACTATACTTTATGAAAAACACTTGGAAGAAAAAAGGTATACTAAAGCAGAGCGAGATAAAGATTTACAAAATATTGATGAGAATACTGCCACTTTGATGTATGACTTGGAAAATGTTTTCACCTTGCCGAAAATGTATACTTCAAACTTTTATTATAAAAGAAAACTTTGTGTTTATAATCTCACTGGCACGCTTATTATTCCTGGATTTGCAAAAGTGACTTATTGTGTTTTGTGGAATGAAACTGTTTGCGGAAGATCTGGGAACGACATTGCAAGTACACTCATTAAAATGTTGAACAAAATTATGGAAGATCATCCAAATATAAGGACTTTAATCTTGTGGAGTGATTCATGTGTTCCACAGAATAGGAACCGCATCACATCAACCGCAATTCTTCAATTCATATACGATCACCAACATTCCGTAGAAAAGGTAATACAAAAATTTAGTGAACCTGGGCACTCTTCCCTGCAGGAAGTAGACTGTGTTCATAGCGTGATCGAAAAATATCTGAGAAATATTGAAATACCAAGCCAGCTAACTCTAATCCGTCTTTTGAAAAAAATTAACTTTCCTAACGTTTCGTTAAAAATATTGCAAATGAACCAGAAGGACTTTAAAAATTATTCTTTAAAATCTGAAAAACTCAACTTTAAGCAAGTTCAATATTTTAAATGCAAATCGATCTTTTACCACAAAGACGATTTAAATGAAATCGGGATAAAAACAACATTCAAAGAATTATGTTATAATAACGTTAAATTACAAAAACCTCGTTTAAAAAATCCTACAAAAATAAATATATGGAATGAAGAGCTTCGCATACATTCAACCAAAAATATGGATGTGAATAAGAAAAACGATTTGAAAAGTATGATACCCTATATTGAGAAAGCCGAAGATAAAAGTTTTTACCGAGCCATTTTGAAGCTAAACGAAGAATCTTCATAATAACAAGTTTTTATTCTATTTCAAAAAAAAAAAACCAATGCGTTTTTTTTTAGTTTTTCTTATAATAATTATTATCAATTAATCAAAATGTGCTGTGAAAAAACGCAAATTTATGTTCAAAAACAATTTCTTTATTTATTTTTTTTACTTTATGAGAAGGTTTCGTTATTAATTATTATAAATGAATGTATTTATTTATTTTTGTTTAATTGAATTGAATTAAGTTTTTGTTAATAAAAATAAATGAATTTAAAAAAAACGTTTGTCTTATTTTATTTCTATGTCCTTTTGTCGTATCTAGAAGACTATCCCATTTAAACATTTGATAAACCTTTGTCGCATGTGTACAAATTTTGTCGTATGTGTATGGGAAACAAGGAGATTTGGTGAAATAGTCACATACGACAAAGGCATTCTGAACAAAATTGGCTCTAAATTGTGCCTTGACAACTATTCTGATATTATTTCAACTCAATTGAACTAACAATTTCGTGTTACATAAGTCATCCAATTTTCAAGAAAATTTGACGAAGGGTTTCCGAGAAATAAAATTCTGAACTTTAATGTTGATTTCCCAAAAGTAGCCAAATGTAACATACGACAAACGTTTATCCAAGCGACGAAAAGTGTTTAAAATATATTATTTTTTTTCTGAAATTTATGACAGAAAAATAATTTTGATTGCATGTGAACCAATAATAAGGAAATTAAACTTAAATAAACATGGGAACTACATGTCTGTTCCAAGTAGACTACACTACACTAAACTAATTCATTTATTCGAGTACAACCCTGATCATCAGGGTTGTACTCGTACCATAAAATTAAGGTTAAGGCGCGTCAAATTTTTGAATGATTCAATGTTTACGAATTGTATGCGCAATATGCAATTGGCGAATTCTAAAGTCCACCAGAATTATTTGCGAAGAGAGAAAGGTAATGATTGCCATTTACTCTTCGCCGAGTCGGAATGTATATACATATAAGTACATACTTACATTTAAAATGCAAAAAATTATTTTGGGGAAAAAAATGTATGTGGTGAGAAAAAAAAATATTTTCGTCAAAAAAATGTATTACTGTCAAACTCCATTTTTTTTTGCACAAAACAATGGCAGTGACATTCTTTTGTGCGAAAAAAAATGTCAAAAAATTTGATTTTGCCCCTAAGATCTGTAATTTTTTTTATATTGTTCAAAGTTTAATATTTTTAATCACAAGGACTCTGATTCAAAATGTTCGACTATTTAGGCATTTGTGTTAGCTTCCATCTTGAACTTTTTTTTAACTTACAGTTAACGCGTGTAATATTTTTATTTTGACTTTTAGATTATAGATTATTTTGAACTTAAATAATATTTTTTCAACAGCTATTTATCAAAAAAGCTTCATTTAAAAATATAATAATAATACTAGAGGACGCCTTAACTTATGAGTACTCTTCGAAAACGGGCCTTAGAATATTTTTTAGCATTGTTATAGTATTACTGTCAGGTTTTTTTATTAACTGGGTGTTCAAAAATCGACACCTTACCAGAACACCATGAGTTCATGAGGTATTTATTTTTTTTTTTTTTTGTATTTTTCTAGTTTTAATTTTATTTTCGATTGTATTAGTTTTATGATTAAGAGCCTTTTTTTTGACTGATTCTGACTTTTCCAATCTCAATTAATTTTATTTAAACAAGAACAGTCAGCTAATATTGATTGTATCAATGTGCTTATGCTCACTTACACACTCAAATTACAGACAATAACTTAATAGAAAATGTGTTTTTAAACACAATATCAATTTCTAGTAGGCTACAGGTACTTGTTTCTTTTGTTATGTATTTTCTAGCGGTTCGGCGCGGCGTTTCATGTGTGTTTAAGCCATTCTTTTTGTCACTAGAATGATTCTTATTTAATTTAATTTCATTTTTAATAGGTTGATTTTTTAAGTTAACGTATTTTTAAAATTAATTAACTTGACAAACAAAAGCTGTTTTAAATTACACAATTCGAATTTTATGATTAATCTATTTTTGTTTTTAAACGCTCTACCTACTACATTTATATGATATAAATGAAAGAAATTGGCATTTGCGTAGTTTCCCATTGGCATGAACTAATTTGGACATCATAACACAATATTCTTAAAATAAGGGTGTTTAAAATGTGTGTGACAACTGCCAACTTGATTTTACAATTTTGCACTTCAATTTGGTAAATGATTTATGGTCATACTTAAAGGTTCTTGAGGTGTAATATATATAATAGTACTCACATTTCTAAAATATTTTCCATTCTCGGAAATTGATCTCCTTCCAGTGTTAACCAATTGTCAGTTAAATTAAGCCAATTAAGATTTGGTACGTCTTTTAAAATAACAAATGAAAATTCCTTCAAACGATTTGAATTAATAAAAAGCCATTGTAGTGACAAAAGACCACGGAATGAACCATTGGGTACTGTTTGTATTTTATTATAACCAAGTTTCAGCCTTTTTAGATTCATTTGGTTGGAGAACATTCCAGTGGGGATTGTTGATATGTTATTGTGGACTAATGAACTGAAATACAATTTTAATAAGTAATTACTTACGTTTAATTTTTAATTGAGTGTTTAATATAAAAATTACATGTAAGTCAAGTTTAGTCCTTGAAATGAATCATTTCTTAAGGTTATATCACTGCTTAAAACAATTAAATGTGTAACCTATAAAATAGATAAAGAAAAATAAATTAACTAATTAAAATAACGAAATATGTACATGCAAACATATTGCAACATTGCAAAAAAAAATTTACAATTATAATTACACATCTGTTTTAAAACGCGTACAAAATATTGCCTCAGTATCAATATCAGTTTCAGTTTTTTTTTTTTATTTAAAAAAATCATAATTTGTATCTTCACTTTCTATCCCAAATCAGTTTGCCATAAAACTCTCTTAAAATATTATGGTGTGATTGGTTGCACAATTTAATTAATGTCTACGATAACAGAGTACAAGTATTAAGATTCCCGCCACATAAATAAAAAATTATTTGGAGTTTATGGTACACGGTACAGCAACGAACACATTTTACTAAAATAAGAAGCAATATATGAGAATGCAATATGTCCTCCAAATATATCACTTACATTTTAAGAAGACAGTCAAAAGATATAGAATGGCATCAATTTATCTCGTGATGGATTTACTTTGACGATGATGTGGTTTGGATTGAGGGTGTTTAATGTCTTAAATTACTAAGCCAACAAAGAGGAAAAAAATCATAAAACATAGCCTCAGAACAATGGTCCTTGAAGTCGTTGAAATCATCAACACAAAAGAAAAGGCAAAGAAAAGATAAAGTGAAAATATTTGCAAGGTGGTTTGAATTTTGTTTGAAAATGATTGTTGTTGTTGTGTTTTTTTGTGTTGGCTTGTTTAGCTTAAATTGGGGAGTTGTAATCATTAAAAATAATCGACAGCAGTTGCGAAAGATACTTGCAGTTTTTTAAATGCCCTGAGATTTTGTGCTATAAAATACAAAAGTGTATTTTTTGGTGTGAGAAAATACTGTATTCTGTATACCAAATTACTGTATATGCAAAATACTGTATGTGCAAATAAATGTGTTAACAAAATTTGGTTGGTTCAAATTCTGTTTTCCAAATTTCTATGAAAATGCTGTTAGCGAAATATTGTTTTGATATTGTAAAAAAGTGTGCGCGGCAAATTTCTTTTACAACATTTTCATCAGAAGTTTAAGAATTACGTCATGTGCATTGCATGGATGTACTTTGCATTTTTGTATGAACTGTCCCTGAGTATGAAGTGTCCCTCAGTATGAACTGGGTTGGTATCATGTGTACTGGTATGAACTTTTGTGGTATGAACTGTCTTGGTACGTACTATACCCAAGCAGATCTTGATTTCTTAGGATTTCTTTACTTTCTAATTTTAAAGTTTTGACTTGGTTGTTAAGTAACACAACACAACACAATTATTTAAATCTAGTACTATGCATTTTGTTAAAGGAAGTTTTTCAAAAAAAAAATGCTTTATTGAAAACACAGTATTTTGCCGTACAGATTTTTACAAAAACAGAATTTTGCAAATCAGTATTTTGTTCATACAATATTTTGATGTACAGAATTTTGTAATTACAGTATAATGACATACGGAATTCGTCATACAGTATTTTAACCATACAGAATTTTGAGAAACAGTATTATGAACCGCTCCCATATTTTTTAAAATAAAAAAAAAAACATTTGGAGACTTATGTATATATAATTAAAATTTAAGTTGGGTTAAATATTTGACCAATTCATTTGGTTAATAAAATAATTATAATTTGTGTCGCAGCTAATCGTGGGGTCAGTCGATAGGTTAAAAGCCTGAAAGATGAAAGCTATCTGTTTCATCGATGACGACGACCAGATATCTGCTTTTCACAACTCTTTAAAACACAATGGAAAAAATGCGTGTACTCAATGCGAGTATACCTACAACATTCCATTCATGCAAATTTGCAATAACCTTTCATTTACGCGTGAGATTGAAACCTAAACTTAAAAAAAAGTTTAAAAAATTTAGTTGATCGAATATATTTTTAAGTTTAACTTTAATACGGTAGGTACTGAGAAATTGTGTCTTGGAGTAATAAGGTTACTAAATTTTTGCATGAAAAATCCTGACAAAATCAGACTCACTTCTTTACTTATCTTTGGAATTTCAGTAACCATTGAGTTGCGTCCACAGTGTATTATTGCCTTTCTGCAGGAACACTCTTTGGGATATGTTTGAATTTCTGGAAATATACAAACAACACAAAATAATAATAACTTTATCATTTATAAAACCCAAACTCTATTACCACAATCTTTATTATTGGAAGTGGCATTACGTGAATGGGCTGCTGTTGCCACTATATTTGATATTAACTCCTTGCTGCCGTACAACATACCACATTCAACGGGGTGCTCATCGCTTTCATCCTTGCAGTCCGAACTTTCATCGCATATCTTACGTTGTGGCAAGCATAATGTGCCATTGTCACAGGCAAAGGTTCCTCGGGGACATGGTCCTATTGTCCCATGTTTTCATTGGGGGAATCAAATGTAAAAAAAGAGAGAAAAAAAAATAAAATTGAACTTTCATCATATTGATTAAGCAATAGAATTGTTTTTAATAAAGAATAGGTATACAAAAACGATAAGAGATGAGGTGCAACTGGGGAGAATTTAGTTTAGACGTTTTTATTTCTTATTTAGAGGTCACGCACATTTCTGTCGATTGGAAGTGATGATCAGGAAGCCCATAAATAAGCTATAAAAATGTTTATTATAGAGAAAATTGGACTCTATAAATGCTTTTAAGGTGTTACAAATTGATTGATAAATTTCAGCATTTAAGAATTAACGAAGACAAAACCTGGAGACAAAGTACCATGATTTATTTATTTTCTTTAGAAGGTAAAGTATCAAATCAAAATAACCAATTCTTAAAAGCCATTATAGATGAGGTAATTTATTTTTTTCATAGACAGCATGTATTACCCGATTAATACAGCAGCTTCGATTCGGTCTGATATGTAATAGGTTTTCTTATTTGTTTAGTAACGAATCTTTAATATTTTACGAAAACAAACAGTTACAGTACATATCTTGGAAGATGGTTCGTTCCGGAAAACTATTCCTTAAAAGCTCAAGTACGGATGCGAATGTCACGGGCGCAACAAAAGCGGCACCAGGGGAAATCCTTGAAACTTTAGTCAACTTTTTTAGACTTTTCTTATCTCTTAACTACTTCGCCACCACCATGAAATACAGAAAACCAGGTTCGACGAAACCAATAAGAGGTCAGGGTACAGCTTCTTCGGCGGCGAAAAATAATTAACGAAGGAGGAAATCTAA
Source organism: Syrphus vitripennis (assembly GCA_958431115.1). Classification (NCBI taxonomy): domain Eukaryota; kingdom Metazoa; phylum Arthropoda; class Insecta; order Diptera; family Syrphidae; genus Syrphus; species Syrphus vitripennis. Next base: position 65,980,299 of record OY288108.1, read on the forward strand.
TTCCAGTCTGCTGACTACATTACGAGATTTTAGCACAGATAAGAGCAAAGCCTACAACGATGGGATTTTGGAATTCGGTGTTTAGGATTGGATTTTTTTCTTTGATCAAAACAACTATTTCTTTAACAATCTTTCGTTCCCTCTCTTTAAATAGAAGCTGTAAACAATTTTTATCGAATTTGGTGGAACCGTTAATAGTGCAGCCAATGCGAAACCTAAAGTGTAAACATTTTTCCTATTGACTTTTAGGAACCGAGCAATCATGGGTGGCATGACACATCACGTAACGCTCATTTCGACACACAAAAATGCGACCGCAACACGCGGCACGAAGCTTTGAATTTCTATTTTATTTTTGTTATTTCTACCAAAACTATGTACCTATATATTTTTACGAATTGTATCAGTGAACATTATATACTTATGTAAGTCTAAACAGTAGCTGTTCTATCTTTTATGGCATAACATTTTATCAACCTTAAATCCTTAACTATCAAATATTCCACTCCAACTAATTTTGTATGCTCTATTTGAAGAAAACCGTTAATCTAAAATACACTGATTCATCATCTCATGTTTTATTAGTATAATCATAATAAAACCAACAGCAAAAACAAAATAAAATAAAAATATTTATCATCAACAGTCAACACGTACTATAGAAATAAAATGTAAGTATATGTATATTTTGTATTAATCAGCAGGATCTCCCAACCTTACACATTGAAATGCACACAACAACAGATGTATAAGCTACTTCCACCACGTCTACATTAACTAATTATGTTTTATTAAATATATTTTTATATCTGCAATTCTAGTCCTTTGGCTTTTGATTAAATTTTTTTCCGTTTAGCCGATTCGTGCCTTTTACGCAAAATAAAACACTCAAAATATTTGGTACACCAAGAGACAAGGTCAAACAAAACTTGCGACTAAATACTAAAAACTTTCGTTTTAACTAAGGTACAACTGGTTAGGCAAACTTTCATATAAGCAAATAAAAAAACTGCATTTAAAAGAAAATTTAAAAACCAGTTTCTGGCAACTTAAAAGTAAATAGATGTGTTTTTAATTTTTACTCGATTTATTTTTATGGGATAAAGTTATCCGGTATTTACGATTTCGATACCGTTCTAAACAGAAAAAATGCTGAATTATCCCAAAAAAAAAAGTTAAAGAGTTACGGCAACGTTATGATATAAACTAACCATTGTTAAGAACTCGAGTGCAACCACAACTCTCTCCCCTGTATTTTTTTTTATACAATATGAAGCTTAGCCAGCAAATTTGCATTCTCTTATTACATATTTATTTGGTGTAAAAGCTGCTCTTAAATTATGTTACAACCGATACACCAGAAATAAAGGTTTAATACATATTTGAAACCAGAATAAAGTTGAGAACAAAATAAGTATCTTCCATTCGGCAGCTAAATATTAATTTAATAATATTCACTATGTTTCATTTTACCGTTTTCTGAATATGGTACGAAATGTGAAAAGTGCTACTTTCGTACTTTCCCAAACAAAGTCTTCAAAAATAATATAGATTAAATTAATTTTTGTTTAACTATATCCATTCAGAAAACCTTTTTGGCCATGTTTCAAATGACATTAATAAAAAAATGATTAAAAAATTTTAACGCAATAATGTAAAAATCTAATTTAAAACTTGGAAACACCTATCGCTAAAATTTTAGGGAAACATTTATTATTGAAACTTAGTGTTCTGCGAATAAGTGTTTGATTCCGTAGTTAATAAACTTCAAGACTCAAGAGAAGACTCAGATTCCAATACCAAATATCCTTCGAAAAGTGTAATCTAATTAGACGAAAAATAAAAAAATTCAAATTCAATTTTTTTCCCAAAAATGCAGGCCAAAAAAAGGCAATTCAAAATGTAAAGAATAATTGTACATGTTGTACATAAGCGAACAATTCAGTGAATCGCACTGTGCGAAGATATATAAAAGCTTAGATAAATATAAAAAGGCCCCAAGTCAGCAATAAAAAGTGAAATAGTATTAAATGTTTCATATTAAGTACCTATGTGTAATTTGTAATATTAGAAATTTTACTGAAATATTCATCCGTCCGAGGAAAAAAGAAAGGAAATTTTGGAGACACTCTCCCACTCCCATACTCGGGATTTAAAGTATTTTGCGGGTTTCAAAAAAAATGTTCTGCCTCAAATAAAAGAAAAAGCATGACTGGATTGCACGAACTTGAATACTTAGGAATAAAAATAATAACATGTTGAACAATGCCTTAATTTTAATTTTGTATTGTCATATCGTATTATATTAGCACGGCAATAAACACAAACAGTTTGTGTCAAAATCCTAGATGCCGCCGTATACGATAGCAATTTGCGATTTAAAAAATTTTTTTTTTTTTGTTTTATTTTGCGGCGGTACTAATACTAATATTAGGTGCCGTGAAATAAGGAATAAGGCAGCAGTATCAAATCTAGTTTTAAGATTTTTTTTCGACTTTATTTTCAATTACCTATAGAAAATTACATAAATGAGAAATAAGGTACAGCGACTTAGTTTGGTATAATCGACTTTATTTCCAAATAAAAAATAATTTTCGATTTTATCACCATTTATATTTGATTTTATTTCCAAAAAAAAAAAAAAACATTTGATTCAGTAAGTAATTTAATTCAGTAATACAAATTCTGTACATTATGTATGTATATATGTACTACTGAAATAAATCAGGCAAATAGAAGACTTAGGCCGACGAATATTTTATTTCATTTTTTTATAATTCTTTTTTTTCATTTAAATTGAGAAAAATCGGATTTTTAAAAAAGACAACAAAAAATTGTAGGTCAGGTACTATTACTTTTGTTCTTAAGAAATCAAAAAAATGTGTGGACCCACCTGGTTAGGCTGAATTGCGAGACCCACTGTTTTGGACTTCATTGATCAGAATTGATCAAAATTTCGAGTTCGAATTTTTGCACGACAAAAAAAAATTGTGAAAAAAAATATGTCGAAAAAAAATTATTGCTGAAAAAGATATTTATCAAAAATAAGTTTGTCATAAAAAAATCGTCAAAAAAAATATTTGTCAAAAAACAATTGCCAAAATAAATTTTGTCGGAACAACCAAGTGGAGATTGAACCGCCTACAGAGTTATTCAGTCAATTAGGAAATCAAATTATTGTTTTACAGTTAGACCTTTAAATGATGTGATCGCACCAAGGAGCAAGTAGTGCATTTTTTTTTATTGTATCAACAAATTTATGGTTTTTTAAATTAAATATTTAAAACTTTCAAACAAAAAAAAAGTAATTTAACATACCCGACTTTCAAATTGTCTGAAGCTGATTATTGCAATCCTTTGTCTACGTTTGTATAGCTTTTTGAAAAAAAAAATTAAAACTCTAGAAAGTGTGTAGGTTTACCAAGATAAAAAATCGATCGTATGGGAGTTAGGTCTATTGCTCACTTTTAGAGACCAATTATAACAATCAGATAAATGGACTAGGAAAACATTTCTAATTGATTATTATTAACTATGTACATATGTTTTTAAATGATTTGAAACACAAATCGATGAACAATATCAACAAAGTTTTGTTGTAAATCATCGTCGTGTCGTCTCCAAATGTTTCGCATTGGATTAGAAATAACTTTATGCAAAAAAAAAGATGGACTGAAAAATAATTTTTATGAAAAAAGCGATATTACGGTTTGTTTATTTTCGTCTAGAAAAAAATTACCGTTTAATTTCAATAGGAATATTAATTCATAAATTATATTTATTTGAAAAAATAATAGAAAAATTTGAAAATGATCATAAATACATCGAAACACTTATCTATCACCAATTACAAGAACCACATAAAATAAGATTTCTCTTACAATAACTAATATTTGAGAACATACAAGAATGAAATCATAATACCTAATCAAAATTCTTTAGAATTAGCTTTCAATAACTTATTATTTTTCTTCTTCAATAACATATTATTATTCTTCATTAAATGTTAATATATTATATGACCAAAACTTTTTCAATTTAACCCAACCCACACTTTCATTATTGGAGTTAACTACCTAAATTTTGTATCCACATAACTAAAAGTCCATCCATTTGTTCGCCATAACTGTGCCATGTAATGTCCTAAGTATGCACACAATTTTAAATATTTGAAGACATAACCTTGGGAAAGTAACTAAGTATTTATAAGTAAAATTAAGACAATCAAAACATAAAATATCTTAGCAACTCACTAAATCATCATTAATCAAGTATCTTCTTCTTAATCTTGTGAAACAAAAACATTGTAGTTACGTCTTTTTAATTAATTTTTTGTATCTTTAATCTGTGAACGTTTAAATCGTAGTTCTTAAAATCGAGTTGGCACACTATTGGCCTCCTTAAGTGACTGCACAAGTTAAATTAAACATCACTTTTCAATTACACTCTGACATTGAAGAGTAAAACTTTATGTCCTGACAAATTGCAGTGAACCGGCAGTAATTCCTTTTTATATGTATATAGAATACACAACCACTTTCACTTTCTCATCATTAGCATCCACTAAACGTTGCTTAGAAAAATAAAAATGAAAAAATAAACAAAACATAAATAAACTTCTCGTATCTTAATTTTCATTTTCTCCTAAGCAAAGGAATTTTTAAATACAAATTACTCCTTAGATGCACTGCAGGGCAATACACTTCATATCCTTGTGCAACTTACCCAAGCTTAAGAAGAACGTCAGGGCAGAAACAACAAGCACAATGAAAATAATACTAACGCCCGTCCAAATACTCCGCCTGTAAACCATCCTGATGAATAAAAAGTGTTAGCTTGTGTCTGATGACCTAATCACATCCTCGGGCCAGACTCGTTATCCTCAAGTGCAGAATCAGCTTCTTAACTTGATGCGTTCAAACATACGCGAAATTCCGTATTTGTATTTATTTTAATATTCAAATAAAACAACAACACCATGGGGCAATAAAATCCAGAATGTTACGTTTGAGCCTTTTTCGTGTAAGCTACTGAATGAATTAACAGTCCGATTTATACCATGTGTGCAGGATAAATAAGGTGGAAGTGTTATCTAGCACCAAATGTTAAAATCCTTAACAGAGTCGAAATTAAATATACACACAGTAATGCCGGCGCGGCAATTCAATTTTCACACACAGTGTATATGGGCTGCTGTAACCAACCGAAACAATTTTTCAAAGACGATCTTTCTACAGAACACTAAACTTGAGGCATACAACCAACGTCCAGAATTTTTATCGCGTCCTTCCACACGCAGCAGAGCCCAGCATCCAACTGAATATTTCTTTTTCAAATTCTCATTCAGAAAACATCCTGTTTTATTTTATCTTTAAACTAACAACAAAGTTGCGCTTTAGGGTTGCCATTTGTTGTTATTAAGATTTTACTGATTTCAAAGTTGCATTCGTTATCCAGCCGTCATTGATTTAAACGTTTTCGGTTAGATTTTATGAAGACAATTTATTTGTAGTTTAGTTTGTAATGTGGTTTGCAAATGTTGAAAATTAAAAAAAGTATTTCACTGTCATGTCTTCTGTTTATTCATACTGAAAGTGTAAGTACAACTTTTTGTGTGCACTCAACTTCAAGGAATTATGACTAGGTGCCCTTACATTAGAAAACGAGAATAGAGGTTAAAATGAGATCTTAAAGGCCATTTCAATAACTTAATCATGCCTATGAATGAAATGAGCTGCCATTGACAGATTTGCAAGCATGTACATATGTGAAATATAAGAAGAGAGAAAAGTAGTCCTTTGTTAACTTTTTTGTATTATACATATACATACATATATGTATGTAAGACCAGTTTTTGCATTTTCAACAAATATTTTGTTGTGGTATTAAGCTTTCTTTGCTTTAAAGTAACTGATTTTAATATCCATTTTGGCCATTTCCTCGTTTATTATTTATTATTATCTCCTTTCAAATCCTCACTCCGGATCACTCTTAAATCCAAACTGTTGCTTTTTGGGCTTTTGATGGTTAAACAAAATATTTTCGTATAAATATTTTCTGAACCTTTCATATTAAAGTTCTATTCTACTGAAAATATACATAGGTGCTTATGGAGAAGTTCCTGCTAAGAAGTTGAAGTCACAATTTTGTTTGCCCCAAAATTTGGTTTCGAAAGTTTAGTTAGTAGGTACATACTCGTATATTAAAAAAAATTATGTATTTTAAAATTTTATATCTCAAAATACGAGACTCTGTTTTTCAAAAATTTGTAAGTTTATAATTCTGTGGCTCAAAACTTTTCGTTTTTTAAATTACTTTGAGTATTTAATTCCTAAGAACTTTCCAGTTCCTTTAAAAAAAATTGTAGTTACTTTAGAATAATAGTCCATGTTAAATTTTCTTACTGAACTATTTTTCAAAAAGAATTATAATTCATTATGAAAAAGTACTTAATAAAAAATTGAAACCAATAATAATATATAAAATATAGGAATAAATGAATTAAAAGTATTAAAGTACAATTTACTAGTACTTAAGTATAAATAAATAACACAGTTTGTTTATGTTTAAATTAGTTTTTAATTCACTAATATAAATGATTTTAATATAAAAATATGAAAAGAGTTTTAATTCGAATAATTAAATTAGAAAAAAAAAATATACACAATTCTTATAGGAGTTGACTTTTATTTAACTTTGTCGACTTTTCTCTACCAAACGTACATATGTAGCGTTGAGTTTTAATTATATAGTTAAGATTGTGTATCAATTCTTTGTAGGTATGTATGTATGACACAATATACATAATACTACTACAATAATACTGCTTTGTTATTGTTGTTTTCTCTTTCTGTCTCATAGAGAGATTTCAAATTCATGAGGCTGATTCACAATCTATTCCAAATTTATGTTTAGCTAAATGTTTTCACCTAATTTCCAAGATAATTTTGTACAAATTTGGTTCTAATATCTCATTTGGAAATCATTTTGAATGGAAAACGAGATAATATGGGAGCTGATTTGTAAATTATTAACAAAATTATCTCATTTGCCTACATAAGATTAAATGGTGTAAATGTTGGGTTTAATTTAGGCTTTTTATTACTGTGAAATGTAGTCAGCATAAAAAACCCTAAATTGAATAAACTTTTAGATGGTTCGTTTGTAAAAAAAAAAAAACAAGACATCGTCCAATGGTGCAGTCAGAAAGGAAGTTAGATGACTTATCCCTTGAATAGTTAATATGTTAATTTTAATACAAATTTGATGCACAATAGAAGTCAATCCCAAGGTCCTTTTTTTAGTAAGAAACTTTTTATTTATCTTGAAAACATTCTAATTCATCATTATCGATACGCATACATACGAGTATGTATGTAAATACACACATAGGTGCCCTTGTTGATTTCATATTTCTATTAACATGCACATACATATATACATTTCAATTTCAATCCAAAAAGAGGTTGAACCACAGACAGGAATAGGACTTGCCGTGAATGAACCCTGTCCTCATAGATATTGCATATATTTCTTGGTCATCATCCTTTTCTCGTATTATTGTTGTAATGAAAGTATTAACCATGGGTACCTACTTTGGAATTTGGACCAACTAGAAGTCAATACTATGTATATCTTTCTCTTCATCTGTTGAGGAAAAGGTTTTTTGGTTTCATGTGTTATTTGATGAGAATTTTATTTTTATTGTTAACACAAAATACTTCAGTGAAAATATCACCAGTGAACTTATACCCCCAAACTTATAAATACATACATTGAAAATTGCAAATAAATTTAAAATGCATTTGATTTCGAAAATGTTATAATTTATTTTATAGAAGTTATGTGACGTTCTATTGAAGCGTTTAAAGTTAAACTCAAGGTTTAACAGAGCCTTTATAAATGCTTATACACTGGAGTAAGTATTCTACCGTTGAGAGATGTTTAAGGCTCTCCCAAGCAATTGCGAAACTTTCGGAGACGACCATGAAACAACAATAACAACTCGTTGCTATGATTGCCTTACGAACTAACTCCCAAGTGAATTAACTCCTAGTCGACTAACTCTCAATAAAATTGGGATTTGTTTAACCATGAACTTAGATCCAGTATTTTTTTAAACTTGAACCAAAGAGAATGTATACTATGTATGTAGTATTGTATATGTACATTCTTTTTGTTGAACCTTTTCACACGAAGAAACTGAGTTGCTAGCAACATTTAGTTCCAGTTTTGTTCTCCCCTTTTTGCTCCTGCCCAAAAAGGGGTGAACAAAATCTTCGCGGTTGAGGATATGAAGAGATGTTTTTGACATTCCTTTTCATTTTCACACTATCCGTAATCTCTGGAAATTTTTTTTCATCGTTTTAAAGGTACAAAAGATTTCTAAGGAAATTAAAAGAAAGTATACAAAAATCTTTCTTCGTTTAGTGGGGTACTAACTCTCAACACATTTTATTTTGCGTTCCAAAACGAAAATGATCAAAGGCTGTTATTCATCGAGCCGTTTAAAAGGCTTTTAACTTGAGCTATGTTCGCCGTTTAGCAAACATCGAAAAAGACAGCCGTTGTCTTTTAACCAATTTTACTTAAGAGGTCTAGTTCAGAGAGAAAAACGAGAAAATGGTGATATGGTGCGCAATTTCCTGAAGTAATTTGTGTGCATATGACAATAATTTAAACGATATATGAAAGAACCATTCATTATCTTTAAATAGCGTGAATTACTTCTTTTTCAAATCGACATAGCGTATTTTATTTGAAAAAATTAGCTGAAACTGCTTTTTGGTGCGCAATATTGCAGAAAAAGTACTTGACTGAGTGAATCAAATTTGGTATTTTTTAAAAGTTAATAAACATATCAAACAAATCGCGGAGATTGCTTTAAAAAAAATTTAAAAGTTTTAGACCTATGTACATATATTGACTTAAAAACACTTAAAATACTGTTTTCCAATTCGGTTTTGACATATTTATTTAATGATTTTTTTTTTTAAATTATGATCCAAAATAACAAATCGACATTCTAAATATAATTTTCATTAAAATAATATTCAAATCTATTGTATTTTTATGTGAAACAGTGAAATTTTAAAACCCCTGTATAAAATAAAATTTCATTAATTTAGCTAAGGCACAATTCATTGGGTTTATTATTATTTATTTATTGGGATTTGCTCTCCAAATGACCGGTAGAGTATTCATGGAAAATGAAAGGTTTTTCTTGGGTTTAGAATTTTGAGCTGTTAAAAGCCAAATCAGCTGTTGAAATTTTTTGAAGCAGTAACCTTTCAAAAAGTATTTTTTTACATTGTTTGAGGTCTAATAAACGTTAAAATTTTGTGAAGAAAATTCTGATTTAAATCTTATACTATAACAGGAAATGTAATGGTTCGCATTTGTATTTATAATATGCTTATTATAGATTAGAAATTATATAAATGAATACTTTAAATGTATTATATTATCTATCCATATGTATATATATGTACGTATGCATATGTTATGTATGTATATATATTTAATATATATGTACACTGAAAAAAAAGACATATCATTTTGATATTTTTTCAATATCAATACACATATATGTACGTATCATATCAATTTGACTAAAATTGCAGTAAAAAGTTGTTATTCTGATATAAAAAATATCACGATTATATTTTTCATACTAAGAAAACAATAAAATATCAATTTATCAAGTAATTTTTTTACATTGTCATATCAATTTTTAATATCAAAACTACTATTTCCATTACTAATATCATTTTCACAATAAAAATGTAAGTTCAACGTTTTTCAGGATCAAAACGATACAAAAAATATAAATATGTAGTATATTTTTGATATTTTAAAATATCAAACCAACATTTTTTGAATATCAATTCGATACACAACATTTTATATTACAAATTTTAATATTTTAAAATACCAAAATAACATTTTTTAACTTCCCATAGGGAGTTATTGTAAAAATTCCGATTTGTCAAATTGAAATTTTTGACATTTTTCTCGACGTTTCAAGGTCCCTAAGGCCTATATCAATCATTTTTAGAGAGATGTATGTGTGTGCGTGTGTACGTACGATCGTACGTTCTGGTACCATTTTTCGTCGTCGATATCTCAAGAACGAGTAGAGATATCGACTTGAAATAAATTTTGTTTTACAGATAATAACTTCGAAAGAAGCTGAAAGGGCGTTTATTAATATTCAATCAGTTGTTTTTTTACTATAGCAGTTTAAAAAAGAAGTGAACATTTTGGTTGGGCTCAAATATCTCACGAACAAATAATGATATTGACGTGAAATAAATTTTATTCGACACATTATGACGTCATACAAATTTGATATGAATTTGGAAAAAAAATCAATATACCGTTATTTTTTAAAATCAAAAAACTAAAAAAAAAATGTTATAACTCGAATATTCTTAGATGGACAAATGATATTAACTTTAAAATAATTTTATTTTACGAAAAATGTTGTTTTTGACTACTGGTGAAAATTTCAAAAAAATTTAAAGGACAGTTTTTTTACAAAAATTAAAAACTACAAAAAATTCTACCGAAAATTGGTATAAATTGTCTTTCTTTGACTCCAATTTCTCAAAAACGGGTAACGGTATTGACTTCTTGTTTGTTTTATTTTCTACATAACATAATTTTTAGCAACTGATAAAATTTTGACAATTATTGAATGTGCAGTTTTTTAACAAAAAATCAAAAACTGTTAAAAATTCTAAAGAAAAGTACTAACAATTGTATTTCAGCTCGAATATCCTGTGAACGAACAACGATTGTGCCTTCTAAAATATTTTATTTTATACATAGTACAATTTTTTATGAAAGGTTAAATTTTGAAAAATATCTAATTGAAAGTTTTTGGCAAAAAATATTTAAAAAAATTTACTAAAAAGTGGTAAAATTGGTTTTTCGACTCGAATATCTTGAGAACGAGCAATGATATTGAATTTGCCATTAGGTATTAATTTTTTACATAATAAAATTTTTTACAACGGGTATGTATACTTAACTGACATTTTAAACAAAAATTTAAACAGAACTAAGAAAATTCCACTAATAACTGGAAAATATTGTTTTTCGAAGTTTAAAAACTACACCCAAACAACATTTTAAACAAAAATTTAAACAGAACTAAGAAAATTCCACTAATAACTGGAAAATATTGTTTTTCGAAGTTTAAAAACTACACCTAAACAAATACCGGCCTTACAAATAATAAATAAAATTTGTTTTAGGATGTGTTGTACATTATGAAAATGGAATGAAAAAAAAAAAAAAAAAAAAAAAAATATAACATCAAAAATCGCTGCTGTGACTGTTCTAGTTTTAAGTATTTTTAGGTAGTCTTAAGTTATTGTAGGTATTTTTAAGTAGTTGTAAGTAGTTTAATATTAGTCTTAAGTAGCTTTATTTAGAATAATTTAGTTATAAGTTTTAAATAAAAATCTAAAAAAAAAAATGATCTGAAACCAAGTTTTTTGTGAATTTCTCTTGGTGAAAAATAAAAACCAAAGATCTCTAGTTATAAGTTAGTTCGTAGGCCGAAAGGCATCATAGAATTAAGAATAATGGATTAATTTAGAGTGCCCGCCTAGGGCCAGTTAGTTAGATTTAAGTTATATGATAATTAAACTAGTTTTTTAAGAATTTTTGTCTAGTTTTTAACATAGTTTTAAGATGAACAGAAAATAAAAATGAATTAAAAAAAAAAAAAAAAAAAATTAAAACCTTTTTAAGGAAAAAAACAAACAGGCACAATATGATGATATCTAGTTTTAGAGCGGATATATTATTGAAGTACCCTTGATTCAATAACCAAACCATATCATTTATATGTATGTGAATATTTAATTCTATACATACATTTATAGTGCTTTCATACATAAATGTATATTTAATTATTCAAATTTTTCAATTAAAATATCTGGAACCGAAATAATAAATAATTTGTATAATATTATAACTTAATTATAAACTTATTTTTATAATATTATAATTTAGTTATAAACTTTGTATTAAGAAGAATATATGTACAATTCTTACATATTCAAAATCCATGCTTTTCAATCTTAAAATAATGATTGTTTGAATTTAACAGTTAAAGTTTGTTTCACAGAAAATTTGGTTATTTGAAAAAAACTAAATATAAAGTATTCAAGATCACAAATGGGAAGTTATCAGCGTGGGTCGCACCCACCCTCTTTTTTAAATATCCATTTGATTCAAAAAATATAAATAGTATATTTTTGATATTTTTAAATATCAAAACAACAAATGTAAAAATTACATTTTTTGATAACTTAAAATATCAAACTTCCCAATCGATCTAAGAAGCCTTTTACTTTTTACTCAGTCATTGATTTTAAACCGGTGAAGTACGTGAGATATTTGTGATTTCGCTTATAAATTTTATTTTCGTACTGGATCAAAGTGAAAATATTGATTATAATAACTGTGTTGTGTGGTCGGAAAATGAACTGAATTCTTATATTATTATAAGTTTGAGTGAATGTGTCGGTGACGGTGAAAACACTTTTAATAATTCCGAGTGCTCTGAACTTGAAAAGTTATTAAAAGAGTGGAACTTTGAAGAAACACTCAATGACTTAAAATGTAAGTAAGCCAATGCCAAGTTTTCTTAAAACACTTTCTTGAAATTCGTAAATGCCGTTCTTAAATCTATGCTTGTTTCTAATAGCTTGTGGAGTAACCATCGACAGGCTTAAATACTTATTAAAAGAAGACATCGATGAAATCTTCCCAGGACTCGAAAATATAAGTCTTCGTGCAGAGTTTAGGCACGACCTTATTACATGGAAGTTTAAAAATTTAAGTTTTGAGTTCGCAATAACTTTTTACTTATTTATCGCACACTCGTGTTATAATTTATAAATATAAAGTTCCCAGAAGATATCCCAACCGCTTCAGCAGTTACTTGCAACTCGGATGTTTACAGTTGGCTGTAAAATCAACATACAAGTACCCTCAAGCACTTCTAAATCGACCTGCTCTGCTTCTACAAACAGTTCATTGTTTTAAAAGCTAAATACGATGAGGAGTTCGATGAAACTGCTATCTCTGAAATGGCAAGAATGCGAAGAAGTTTAAGAGATGCATCCAATCCTTTGGAATTGGAAACCCAAATGTAAGTCTTATGGTTTCAACTTTCAGATAGAAATTAATTAATCTATACGTGCTGTACTCGGTTTCTAGTTTCTTAAAAAAACTTCCGGCTGTCGAAGGATGCATTTTTGATCTTTTTCAAGAAATTGAGGACAAATTGAAGCCATGCAAAAGCATTCCAGCTGTGCCAAACATTTTGAAATTAGCAACAGTGCTTAGATTCTGTGCACATGGGAAGTACCAATTGAGTTTGGGAAATGATTTTAATATTGGTTTGCACAATCAACTGCATCGCTTGTCCTAAAAGAAGTCCTTGAGGTAATCGAAAACCATGTGTGTGCAAAATGGATAAAGTTTGAATACACTCAGGAGGATGAACGGAAAGCAAAAATATATTTTTTTGAGAAAAGTCGAATTCCTAATGTAGTAGGATTTCGATACTTATATTACAACCGAAAAGGATTCCATAGCCTTAACGCTTTATTAGTAAATATTTTTGAAATATTATATATGTATGTAGGTATTTTGATTTTAAAAACAGATTTAATTGCAATTCAAAAGAGGGTGATCATTTAATGTGTATTAAATATATCGATGCTAAACATCCTGGAGCGTCGCATGACTCAAACATATGGAACATGTCCACATTAAAAGCAAAAATAGCAGAGGATTATCGTAATGGACGCAATGATTTTCGGCTTCTTTGTATGTACTCAGCTTATTATATTGTCAACTTAGAATTACAAGGTCGTATCTGAAAAACAATAAGAATTTGAGGAAGATTATTTACTCATATGAAACTCCTTTTTTTTAGAGAAATTAATTTCAAGCTCAAAGTTTTCATCAATTTAAAATCAAAAAATACCTAATCAAAAAAAAACCAAATTAACCAAATTTTATAGACGATTTTGGTTAAATGGCTTTTCCGCTCTAGCTTATGAGCTGACATGTTTAAAAAATGCAAAATGATTCTAATTTGATATTTGAACCTTTATGCATCCAAATCTGAATTGATGAATTTGACTATGACCTTTTAATTCTCAGCTAACGATATACATATACATATTATGTATCTACATTCTACATATGTACATGTACTTGCACATGCCTGTAATATTTTAACAGATATACGTGCATATTGTTTTTGCTTTCTTCTTTTCAGGAGACGGTGGTTATCCCTTAGCACCGTACCTTATGACTCCTTACAGAAATGCCAACGGAGGTTCAGCGCAAGCAACATTTAATAAAAAGCATGCTCAGGAAAGAAATATAATGAAAGAACTATTGGGGTCTTGAAAGCTAGATTCATATGCACACTACGGGCACGGGAGCTGCACTACAAACCGGAAAAAGCAACACAAATAACTAATGTATGTGCAGCACTGCACAACATATGCATCAAGTATCGTGTTGAAGTTCCAGAAGCAGAAAATATTGATGGTATACTGGATAATAGTATTCCCAACAGTGGTCAAGATATTGAATTTTTTAACGACAATTTCGACGAAGGCAGCCGAATTCGAGACACCATTTTCAATTTCATGTAAACAAAATATATTTATGCATGTATTTTTAACAAAAAAAGTAACAAGAAATGTAAATAACTTAAAATAAAAACTAAAACAAAATAAATTGCGAAGTTCATTTAAATATTTTAAGGTACATACCTACATAACATAAAAGAACTTAAAAATTATTCGTGGGATGCTTTGGTTTTTCCAGCAGCTTAAGGACTTAAAATAAAAGCTACTTAAAGAAATAAGGCACAGAATTCACTCATTAAAATAAAAACTACTTAAAAATATAAGGCAAGGAATTGATTAAAATATTTTAAGATAACAAAAACATAAAAGTTATTCATTTTAAGTTTTTGTTTCTCCAGCTCCAGCAATTCAATTTTTACCTTCAGTTTTGTTTTTCTATCCCTTTCTTTATTTTCTTTGTAGAGCTTCAATTTTTCTTTTTTATTTTTAAAATGTCTTTTTTATGTTCTTTGTTAATTTGAAGTTTTTTTTGAATAATATTCTATATTACTAATACATTTTTTATTATCACCCAAAATACTTACCATATTTTCGTGATACTTTATTTGATCAACAGTTTGGTTTTTTGATAACGATACACGTTCTTCCTGAAGTTTTTAATTTCGAGGCGTTTTTTTCTTTTGTTGCCCAACATCTTGAACTAGAACCGGGTCAATATGTTTGGTAGATTGATCAGTCTTCAGCTTACATATCATTTTAATTGGAGGTGGTAACATTTTCCAAATCAAATTCTCTGTCCGGTGGATTAACGCATGTATTGAAGCCCAATAAACTCACAACAGCTTCTTCTAAATCGCTGAACTGATGAAGCCTGTTTGGGCCACCACCCATGGCTGTGACTTCTACCGCAATTCTTTCCCTCTTGGAATTTGCTGCAGCTTTGGAACAAAATTCCTTGGCGAGTTCCACGTTCTCTTCCATCAACTGGACCAATCTGTTTGGCTGTTTTTTGTTGCTGACTATTTTTTAAAACCTTTAGAAATAAAAAAATTAAGAATTTTATCACTCACATTTTTTAGGAATTTTTTAACTGGCACGAGCTCATCAACTGCAAATTTACGACAGCTGACGAGAAACTCGATGAATTTTTTTTTCACAATACGGATTTTTCTCATTCACAATAGATTATTAAAAAAAACACAATGGATCAACAATATTGACAGTTGACAGTCACAATACCATTTAATAAAACTGATTGATAAATGTCAATTCTTAATCGATAGTTGGTCTTCGTAATAAGGGTGATTATTTAAAATAGCATGTGCGCGATATATTAAAAGCTACAAATAGTGGAGAGAGTGTTCTAAGTTACTATCAAAAAAACAACAATTTGGAAAAAGACCGAAAAAAGGTAGTGAACTCGATTGTGGAGTTCTTTTATGATCCGGAAGGCAACAACTACAACGTTCCTTAATCCAACTTGGAGAACATAGCCGACCAAATTATTGAAATTTTCCCAACTGAAAACAAGGACGTCTACTACATCTCAAGACGGGCAAACGACAAACCAAATCCATGCCGACTTCTTTTCAACCGATTTAACAACATTAATCGAAACTCACGGAAATGTTAAGATGATCAGCTGTTACAATCTAATAAAGCACCAAAGCCAAATGAACATTAATTTCAACCTGACAGGCAAAATGTTTCAATCAAAAATAAAATAAAAGTTTTACAAAATAATGACAATCAATCTGCAGAATATTGGAAAAGTACCTACCTATGAATATCGCCGTTGAGGTATTTCAAAAATTAATTTTTTTGTCTAAAATTATTATAATTTTTATATTTATAGATCGATTTGGATTTTGAATTTTTGCACCCCTCTAAAAATTGTATACTTTTTCATGAATGGCCACAGCTGGAAAAATCATTGAGTAAATAATGAAAAATAAATTAAGGATAAACAGTATAAATCACTGTTTGAAAAATTGATAACTGACTTTGTCGACAAAAGTATGTCAAACGAAAAATTAAATAAACTGCAAATAAAAAGAGATTGCATACTGTTAATGCTTCTAAATAAGGTTTTAAAGCCCACATCAAGAGTATCTACAAAAACCCAGACAGGTATGTATATCAATTAAAAAAATTTCCTTAAGCTTATACACAAAAAATAATTTGACCAGAAAAGATGTAATTGAAATACAAGAAGAAATTTCTAAAATTAATTTTAAAATTTCAGAAAGTATTAAAAGTAAGATTTTAACTTACATTCCAGAGGAAGAAAAGAATAATCTTACAGATTTTTTTGATTTTTGTAAAAATCCATTCATTAAAATTAAATCAGAGTATAAACTTTTCCAACGTGTTTTAGATTCTGACAACTTTGCAAGACCACAAGTGTTTACTGTTAATAACGAAATTTGTGAAATAATTTTACAAGGCAAACCAACGCTAGATGCAAGTAATGTACAAGGCTGTATAGTGTATAATGCCGCTAGAATTTCAATTTCGTAAGTTTTTTAAGACTCCAGGAACTTGACTCAAGTATTTAACAATTCACAATTATTACTTGCTGAAAATGATATGACACATTTAATCAACTCATCTTGCTTCAAAGACAAAGTAAGTTGTTATCCGAGTAAAATTATTATTCCATTTTTCTTATACTTTCATGACTTTGAGATCAATAACCCTTTGGATGGTCAAGTCATGCAAATGTTGACTCAATTTGGGGAGTATATTTTAGTTTTCCTTCATTACCCCAACATTTTTTGTCGAGTTTAAAGTATATTTTTGTTGCAGCTTATTTTAAAACAACAAAAAAAGTTATTTGGTAATGATCTTCTTCTTCGACCTTTACTAGATGTTTTCAAATCATTAGAAGAAGATTGCATTGTCATTAAAAATGAGACTGGTTCTCATAAGATTCATTTCGTTCTTACTACAGTTCTTGGTGATAACTTGGGTCTAAATGATATTCTTGGTTTCACAAATACGTTTAATTCTAACTTTTACTGTCCTTTTTGTTTGAGAGAAAAGAGTGACATGCAGAAAGACTGTGTAGAATATCCAGAATACTTAAGAACTGAGCAAAATTTTAACGAGGGATTAATAGTTAATGATACGAAGCAAAATGGTATAACAGCTAACAGTTTCTTTAATGACTTGCCAACTTTTCAAGTAACTGTTTTATAATTAAGTTGTTTATTAATTCAATTTATATACAATTAATTAAGTACTAATTTCTAGGCTTATCTTAAGAGCGATGTTAACTATTCGGATGCCGGATAGAGAGAGAGACCATATATGTACATATGTTGACAAGTCTATAGAAATTGTCAGATCTCTTTAATAATAATATGTTATACCATAGTGTTGCCAGCATATACAAATAAGTTGAATTTAACATCCTCCCGGCTTTAATTTGTGTATCTATTTACATAATTCATTTATTATCATTTTAATTAATTCATAATTTATATTTTAATAACATAATATAATTTATATATTTCATTTAACACAACTATTTCGTTTTAAATACTTTCAAAGTTTCATATGAAGTAATATCTTTTTACTTTTTATAATTGTTTACTATTTTCTTAGTTCTATTACTTCTTCGTAATTGTACAGGTTTATTTTCAAAATATTTTTTTCTTGGTACATATATTCTTAGATGCTATACTATTATTTAAGTAAGATAAATCAGTACCATTCTTAATAGTATCTTTAGCAGTATAAGACTTAGGAATGTTTGTATACAAATAATTAAATTTCCGTTTTTTATTTACTTTTTTCAGTTGATTTACATGAACAACTTTATACTGAAAACCAAGTTTTACTATGTATCTTACAGTACTCAAGATTTTGTTTATAGTACATGGTAACGACTTCTTAGTTTCATTTATGTGGTTTCTATATAAACAATCCTCCCCCACTGTATATTTGTTGAAATTGACTTTATCCAAAGTCTTATACTTAATAGGTTTTGATTTTTTATACATTAATTTCTTTTTGTTGGTTTTATTATGTAATTTATTATTTTTACACAAATTGTCAATTAATATCTTAGGCTTAAAAGAAAAAACTAGATTAGATGAAGTTTCATTGGACACCGAATTTGGAGCGTTTCGATGATTAAATAAAAACAAATCGATCTTTTCTTGCAGTGATAAACTTGCTTTTGAGCTCAACAAAAACTTTTTCAAAACGCTTTTAACAATTCGCACGTGTCGTTCCGCTACCCCGTTTTATTGTGGGTGATAGGTTGGACTATGAGTTAGTTTGATTTTTCTATTTGAACAAAAACTTTTAAATTCAAAGGATGTGAACGGAGGTCCATTGTCAGTGACAATCTCAGCAGGGAACCCAAAAATTGAAAATAAGTTATGTGTAAGTTTATCGATTAAGTTTTTGGCAGAGGTTCCATTCATAATAACAACAATCAAATAGCGACTAAATACATCTACTCCTAAAAGTAGAGTCTTACCTTCAAAATAAAAAAAAATCTAAGTGTACTCTTTCGAATGGATAATTACAACTGGGCCAACTCGAAACAACTTTTTCCTTAGGAACAACAGCAGTAGCCTGACAAATTTCACAACAGGCAACAAATTCTTTTATATCAATGTCAATTTTTGGCCACCAAACGTATGACCGACACATTTTTTTCATTACGACAACTCCATTATGACTACTATGGATTGATTTAAGCACCTGCTTTCTTAAATTTGATGGAATGACAATTCTTGTTCTGTAAAATAAACAACCATTTTCTAAACTGAGCTAATTCTTGAATGGAGCAAAAGCTTTTTGCTCTTGATTCAACTGCTTTGGCCAACCAGTTTTTATAAATTCATATATTTGAGACAGTTCTACATCTTTTTTTATTTCAGCCCTGATTATTTCCTTATCTACAGGAAGTTCTTCAAAAAAATTTATTGAATTGATGCAAATTGTTTCAACATCCGTGGTACCTGAGACTGGAAGACGCGATAAGGCATCCACATATGCTAGTTCTCTAGCAGGCTTATGTTTGATTGAATAATCAAAAGTTGAAAGCGTTATCGCCCATCTTTGTAATCTTGCCACAGCTACCGAAGGTGTGCCTTTTTATGGATTGAATATCTCTTTCAAGGCCTGGTTGTCTGTGTAGATTACAAAGTGTTTGTCATAAATATACTTAAAAAATTTCTTCACAGCAAACATAACTGCCAAGGCCTCTCGATGCAACTGTAAGTAATTTTTCTCAGAATCACTAAGTGTACTACTTGCAAACAACACCGGCTTTTCAACTCCATCAACGACATGCAAAAGTACTGCTGCAACGCCATATGGACTTGCATCTGTACTTATTATTATAGGTTTATCCTTGTCATATAATTCCAGAACATTATGCTCTAGGATAAGTTCTTTGGATCGAGCAAACTTTTCCTGACAACTTTTACTCCACACAAACTTATTACTTTTTTGTAACAAATTGTACATACTTCTTAACTTCCCAGACAAATCAGGAATAAACCTTCGATAATAATTCAAAAGCCCTAAATATGATTGAAGCTCTTTTACATTTGTAGGACAAGGAGCTCTTGTAATAGCTTCAACTTTCTTGGGATTTGGACCTAAATACTCCACAGAAGAATGGAAGAAGCGGAAAAATTTGCTAAAAGGCTAAACATCGTGGTAAAAGGTTTGAAAACAGATAATGTTGAGGAAGCTAAGCAACAATTCCAACAGGTGTGTCAATCAACCCTTAAAGTAGCTGTTACGACAAATAGTGTTAGGAAAATTAGTAACGCAAACCAAAGTGATTCTTCCTATATTTTTGAGCTCTCAAGTACCAATGATGTGAGCTCTGTACTATCATCTACGATGTAGCTTAGAAATACTCAAATATCCATCAACAAAGATCTAACAGCAAATGAGAGGAACGAAAGATATCACCTTCGAAACATTAAAAGATGCCTGCTAAGAACGGATAGAAATCTTCACATTGAAATCAAGCGTTGGACTCTCATAGTAGATAGATGTCACCGTTTTAAAGGCAACAAGAGTGCTTTAATCGCAGCAAATAACGAATCAGATAGAGTTTATCTAACAGATCTCCTGAAGAAAACTGATTGCAACTACACGGTTAGAGTGTCAAAGCCGATTCAAAAAAATAAAAATATTGCATCTCAAAATTAGCAACCAAATGCCTGTCAGGTTTTATTTTATAATACAGGGTGAGTCATGAGCAATGCGACAAAATCCTAGGGCGTGTAGGTTGCGTTGAGACAAGAAAAAAATCGTATGGGAGGGGGGGTCTATTCCCCTCCGTTTAGCCGGGAGGGGCAATTTTCGAAAAAACTGACTTAAAATGGGAAAAAAATTATTTAAAATCAACGGCTTCATTCACAATGCTGTGCGATACGTTTTTGAAAAGCCAATAACTTTTTCTTTCATTCTGTGTTTCAATAAATCTATTCTGAGAAATAGTTTTTGAAATATTAATTTTCAAAGTCAAAATTTTGAAAAAAAATTGAAAAAAAAATTTCAAATTCATTTTTTTCAAAATTTTACGTAATTAAGTGCTAATTTTAATTTTAAAATTCAATGCTGTTATTAATTTTAAGTCAAAATAAGAAAACCGGATGCAAAAATTGTATGTCGTTCTCAAGAAATTAAAAAAAAAACCAAAACCACCTTTTTCTAAGAAAAACAATTATTTTTATTGTAACGAAGCAATTTAAGAAGCATTAATCTTAGTTTTTTTAGTTTTGTTTTATTCCTTTTATTTTTACTATGTTTTTTATTGGAAGTACTTATAAAAAATTCTCGATATGATCTCAATTGTTTAGAAGGCATAGATTATATCTCCTTGTAATGGCTTCACATAAGTTTATGCTTGACAAATTTTCCTGCAATTTGACTCCAGCGACTTCAATTCGTTCCTTCAGTTGTTCCAATGATACTATTTCCACTTCGTAAACATAATTCTTCATAAATCCCCATGCATAGAAATCTAGGGGAGTTAAATCTGGTGACCTAGGCGGCCATTCCGTGGGGCCCCTTCTTCCGATACAACGGTCACTAAAATGATCATCCAGCCAGTTTCTCACCTGTAAGCTGTAGTGTGCTGGAGCACCATCTTGTTGGTAGATTAAAGTATCTGCTATAACCAATGGAATGCTGTCTAATAAATCGGGTAAAAGGTCTCGTAGGAATTGCAGGTATGATTCTCCATTAATAATGGAATTCAAAAACCGGGGCCCGATCACAATGTGTCCAACAATACCAAGCCAAACATTACAACTAAAGCGGTGTTGTGATTTGTTTTGTTTTTTTTTTTGTGTGGATTGGCGCTACTCCAATAATGTAAATTGTGGAAGTTAGTAACCCCATCCTTAGCAAACTGTGCTTCATCCGTCCAGAATATTCTTCTAAAATAGTTTTGTTCGGTTTCATTTCTAAGTAGTAATGTTCTACAAAATTCAGTTCTCAATAACTTGTCGTTTGAGGTGTGTTCCTGAACAGGCGTAAAGTGGTACGGGTGTAAATTTTCCGCCCGAAGTACTCGACATGCTCTAGATTGGGACACTCCAAGCATAGTGGATATCCTTCTTGTACTGACGGAGGGATTATTTCGGACTAAATCCAGAATTCTTTCATCTAATATTCTTGACTCATCAGAAACTGGCCTTTCGCTTCTTCGATGCTCCAGCACTCCATGATCTCTTAGACGTCGGTGGATTCTTGGAAACGTGCTATGATGGGGACACCTCCTATCGGGATATCTTTCAGCGTACAGTCTTTCGGCTTCACGACTTCGACCATTAGCTAAACCGTAGCAGAAATGCATGTCCGTTAATTCTTCTCGGGTGTATGAGCTTGACATCGTTACGTGTTAATGAGTTAATATTCAAATTGGAAATGCAATGCCTTTTATTTATCTTGCGTTGCAATTTTCTTTTTTTTTTCATTAAAAAAAATGCGGTTTTATTGTCCCTATTGTCCCCATAACAGGTAGAACCCATGGGCTGCGGGCAGGCCAAGGCAAAAATATTGACAGGTCAGTTTTCAGAAGTTATCAATGAAAATAATATTAATCCAGGGTTATCCAATACTATTTAATTTTATTACGTTCTCATAAAACTCCAATTAAAAAAAAAGTAAAAAAACTAAGATTAATGCTAAATAAATAAATAAATTGCTTCGTTACAATAAAAATAAATGTTTTTCTTAGAAAAAGGTGGTTTTGGTTTTTTTTTAATTTCTTGAGAACGACATAAAATTTTTGCATCCGGTTTTCTTATTTAGACTTAAAATTAATAACAGCATTGAATTTTGAAATTAAAATTAGCACTTAAATACGTAAAATTTTGAAAAAAATGAATTTGAAATTTTTTTTTCAGTTTTCTTTTCAAAATTTTGACTTTGAAAATTAATATTTCAAAAACTATTTCTTAGAATAGATTTATTTAAACACAAAATGAAAGAAAAAGCTATTGGCTTTTCAAAACCGTATCGCACAGCATTGTGAATGAAGCCGTTGATTTTAAATAATTTTTTTCCCATTTTAAGTCAGTTTTTTCGAAAATTGCCCCTCCCGGCTAAACGGAGGGGAATAGACCCCCCCTCCCATACGATTTTTTTCTTGTCTCAACGCAACCTACACGCCCTAGCATTTTGTCGCATTGCTCATGACTCACCCTGTATAGATGGTCTTGTAAACAAAACACTTTTATGTAATTTTTTTAATTTTATATGTAAGTAAATTTCAAATATTTTGTCTTTTTGAAACTTTTGTAATGTCCGAAGATATAAAAAACTATGAAAAATATTTTATTGGGTTTAAACTAATTTGGATTCCTGCAACAAAAAATAGCAGTTTTGGGAGGGCCAGTGGGGGGTGCTTATTTGGTTACAAAAGGAGTATTGAAATAACACACCAACCTGCTGCGTATCGCAATAACTACTCTACAGTTGACCAGATCTACAATTTTATTTTGTCTTATCCAGTTGCAATTGAGCCAAAAGAAGAAACTGTACGCCTTTTTTGTCGATCTAAAAGCCGCATTTGACAACGTAAATAGAAATGCACTGTTTTACAAATTAGCTACAATTGGTATCTCATCAAAAATGATAAATATCATAAGGTTGATTTATAAAGACACCTCAGCAGCCGTTTGGGATAGCAAAAGTCATTCTGACTTTTTTCCAACAAACAAAGGTGTAAAACAAGGATGTGTTCTAAGTACACTGCTTTTTGTTTTTGAATGACTTGCATACTGAGCTTCCAACAGGATTGTTTCTGGAAGGTCTAAGAATTAATGTTCTCTTGTATGCTGATGACATTGTTATACTCTCTGACAGTGCTCAAAATCTTCAAGTCCTTATAGACAGTTTTATCGCTTACTGCACCAAATGGAGTTTAACAGTCAACTTTGATAAATCCGAAATTGTGATCTTTCGCAATGGAGGCCGAAGAGCAGCTCATGAAAAATGGTTTTTCAATGGTTTTGAGATAGCTGTTCAAAACCAGTATAAATATCTTGGGGTTATTTTAAAATACAACATGTCTTGGACTGAACACCTCAATAGCGACTATCTATTTCTAAAAATTCCGTAAATTCCACATGGTCGCAGTTTTTAAGAAATAAAACGATTCGACACTCTGCTAAATTCAAAATTCACGATGCGGCTTCAAGAACAATAATGATGTACTGCGCCCAAGTGTGGGGGTACAAAGAGCATGTCCAGGTGGAGAAGTTGCAACGTTTCTTTTTGAAAAGGTGTTTCCTTCTTCCTAACAACACGCCAAACTATGTGTTACATATAGAAACGGGACTTCCAAAATCCTTTCTGACCACACTTAAGCTGCATTTTTCATTTATATCCAGAGTTATGAACCTACCGAACAATAGACTTCCCAAAATCTTGTCGGAAATTATTATTCAAAAGAATATCTACTGGGCTAATGAATGGATGGTGCTATTTTCGGAAGTGTCAATGCCTTTTTTATTTACATTTAATTTTTTGGAGATACGTAACTCACAAAACGTCCTGCTAAGTAAGCTTAGAGAGAAAGACTGGAGCAGATTCATAAGCAATGCACAGCTGTCGCAGTTCCATGATGAATATAGCAACCTATCATACTGCGGTATACCTAACTACTTCTTGGATTCGAACCCACAAGAGATGATTAGTCTTATACTCAAAACACGGAGTGGGTTGCTCAATTTGAATGCAAGAGAGCTTTCCAAAATCACTCCATTGGATTATGTACGATTTGTAACCTTGATGCATCCGAAAATACATATCACTTTGTTGGAGTTTGCCCCATATTCAGTGGATACAGGAAACAATTTCTTGGAAGACATCAGTTAACCAGATCCCAGTTCCTCGACTACTTAAACGGCCAAAGCTATTATAATTTGTATCTTTTTTAAAAATCCGCACTTAAATATCGCTTTCAAATAATGAATGAATTTGTTTAAAAAACGTTAACTCACTATATGTATATACATTTAGTAAAGCCTTCTTAACCTGACAGACAACTCATATAAGTTATTGTCAAATTAATTTTAAAACCAGCAAAATTGTTTTTATATAAGGTGTGTTTTGGTGACCAACTGCAACCCAGTCAGTCAAAATTTAACAAGAGATACAATAACAAAAAACTACTGGCATTTACTTTAACTTTTTTTCTCAGTCAAATTTTACTTGACAAAATAGTATGTCTACTCAAAGGCAGGGGCGCTGCTGTTGCCATTTTCATTTTCTATGTTGGTATGTTCGATTTTGTCATCTTAAGGCTGGTTACTCACCTGTATTTTTAAAGTGGGGTTTATAAAAAAATCTTTTTGACCGAGGTCGTTTTAAATGCTTTCAACAAAAAGATTATAATTTTTGAGAGATGAATTAAATTAACAATCTCATGAAAAGTTCAGCGCCAATCAAACATCAAAATAGTGAGAGCCCGCTGTCAAATAAAATGAAAATGTCGAACAAAAACACGAAAATGTGCAATGTGAACGCCTTTTTGGTTTGGTGTGGATAGTATTAAACCAGAATCAAGGCTCACAACGATGAAATAACAGTAACAACACGTTGCTATGATTAACAACAGCACGTTGTTGTTATTGTTGTTTCGAAGTCACGATTTTTTCGAATTAGTCTAAGTTATCATTAAAGGACTATTTAGAGCGACCAACGACCGAAGAATGAGCGAATATTCGTCATTTGACATTTCTTTCACATGGCCTTTTTTATTTGTTGCGAATGACGTTTGACTTTGACAAATTCAGTCATGACCCACCACGAAGAAAACAAAAACAAGATTGATTTTGAGGTTAGTTGCGCGAACAATTTGTTCGTCGTAATTTCGATCGTATGTGGAACGCGAATAGAGTTTGACAATTCGTAACAATCATCTTGCAATTCGCGACGAATAATTTGTTTTCTCAAATTTATCGTATTTTTTCAAACAAAAAGCTTAGTTTAGTATCGGAACATCAAAGCAAAATGTACTTCTGTAATTTTGATTAAAATTTGTGAAGAATTTAGGTTAATAAATTGTTTTAAATCACATTTATTCGGTCATTCGTCGGTCGTTCTCATGTGAACAGGCGTTAAGTGTAAGATCCGGAGGGCTCAAAGATAGAGAAATCGAACAAGCCTTAAAGTCAAAAGTGAAACACATTTGCTGTGGATCGTTTTCTTGATTTTTTTTTACTCTGCTGTGCTACGTTCTCAACAAAACACACCTATAATCATATTATGGAAATAAAATTATTTACTACTACTACTACTACTCCACTGTAGGCTTTAAAAACACGCATTTAGCTAAATTAATTCTCACTTTATGATCATTTAGCCTTTTAAGAACATTGAATAGTTTCTCTTTACACTTTTCAACAGACTCAGCTCCGATTACGACATCACCAATAAAAGCCCACACCCCTTCAATGCCGTCTAAAATTCTATCAATCACTGATTGAAATATTGAAGGAGCACATGAAACTCCGAAGGGCAACCTAGTAAAAGGCCCTGATCAGTGTTAATAGTCAAGAGTTTCCGCGAATCTGAAGTTATGACAAGTTGTTGGAAGGCGCCAGACATATCCAACACACAATAATTAGAACAGTTTGGCAAATGTGCAAAAATATCTTCCACGTTGTTCAACGGATAATGCGATGATAGAATATGATCCTGATCTCACCATTTTTTTAGGAACACACACAATTGGTGATGCCCACCTGCTGTGCTTGACAGGTTCAAGCGTTCCTATAGAAATAAGTCTTTTCAACTCAACCTTCACTGCGTCACGTAATCTAAACGGAACCATATAAGCCTTACAAAAGATGGGGACAGCATCTGGCTCTATATTTATTTCGGCTTCATAGCCCACTATCATCTGATTTGGGTCATCGGAAACGACACACGGAAATTTCTATCTAATTTCTGATAAAAGCTCATCGCAAGCACTAATTTCACTACTATTGTTTTCTATATAATTTATCAACTCACTTTTACACAAAAGTTTTTACCTCCAACTCGGAACAAATTTATCCAACCACGTTCTGCCAAAAAGTGGCGTAAAAATCGGGCTATACTACCACGATCTCTAATTTTTCAATCGCCCCTTAAAACTCCACGTCAGTTCCACTTTGTCAACAACTTTAACCTCAAATTCTGAAATGTTACAAATTTTTACATCAGTTGCTAATATAGAAATATATGGTAACTTATCTTTAAGCTCACTACAAGATATAACAGACATAGCTGCTCCCGTATCCACCTCCATTTCAATTGACACTCCACAAAGCTTCTCCTCAACCTTAAGACCCCTTTTTACTGCTTTTACACTGTTGACGACCTGAATAGATCTTACACTATGCCTTGCTCCACCACCATCTTTCCTGTAGTTCCCGCCAGCTCCTCCACTTTCTCGTCTGCCACCAACCCAACACATGTTTGCAGTGTGCCCTCTTCTATTACACTTGAAGCAAATCCAATTTTTTGCTGGACAGTCCCCCTCCAAATGATTTTTTCCACAATGAGAACACTTCCTGTTTACTTGATTCCTTCTCATAGCACTGTTTTTCGTTCTAACTTGGGTCGTCACTGCCTTGCTTTTTTCTCTTATGACATGAACTTCACTGCCACGTGGATGCATTGATCGTTGCTCTCTCTCAGACATCTCCATGTTAAGCGCAATTTCACAGCAATTTTCAAACGTGCGGCTGTCATCTGTTAAAATGTTCTGCTGAATACGATCGTTGCTTAATCCCAAGATAAATTTATCTACTAGAGCATCCTCTAATGCTAGATTTCGCAAGTCGATTGCATTTGTCACTGAGTCGTCGATAAAGTCTCCAAACCTGCATGTCTCAGCTAGATTTCTGAGCTTTATGATAAAGTCCGAAATTGACTCACCATCTTCTTGTTTTGCTTTTTGAAACTTGAATCGCTCGGCTCTCTTATTATGCTTGAAAGCATAATGCTGTTCTAGTAAAACAATCAATTCTTTAAATGATTTGGAGCTTGGTAATGCTGGTGCGGACAGAGATTTTAATACTTTATAAACTTCTGAACCGACCAAGGTTATGAACACTGGAGTCTGAATTTCGGCAGGAACTTTATTAGCAATAAAATATTGCTGCACTCTATCCTTGTATGCCACAAAATCCTCACCAGGGACAAACTCATTTATATTTCCAAGAAATGACATATTTGTTTTTGGTGTGTTTTCTTTTTTAGATTGAATATTATTCTCGGCATCAGATTGATCCTTTTCCTTTTTTATTTCTTCAAATGGAGATGATGTTGATATCATCAGATTTGCCGAGATGTGAAACTAATCTTCATTTATCTTTGCAATCCTAGGTTTTTTCTTTATTTTTCTTACGCTTTTTTTTCCAGTGTTGTCCTTATTTTCCTCGTCGCCAATTGTTTTATAATTAAGTTGTTTATTAATTCAATTTATATACAATTAATTAAGTACTAATTTCTAGGCTTATCTTAAGAGCGTTGTTAACTATTCGGATGTCGGATAGAGAGAGAGACTACATGATGACAAGTCTATTGGAGATGTCAGATCTCTTTAATAATAATTTGTTATACCATAGTGTTGCCAGCATATACAAATAAGTTGAATCTGTTTGTTTGAAGGTGTTTGCAGATATGATGTGTGTGAAATATTATTGTATTTCATATTTAAACGTAAATTTTTCTAATTGAACGCTTTCAATTGCAGAAAACAGATGTTTAATTATAAAAATACTGAGTTAGGGAATTTATCCCCATCTATTGAATTACATATAACTTATAAGGGAACATTTTACAAGCAAGGATATTTCCTTACTTTAACTGAAGAACAACAAGTAGAATTATTCGAAATAAAAGAAATATTATTGGATAGTATTTAAGAACCTCATATGCTGGTAGAATAATATAAAATAGACACATTCTCTGAACACTATCAATCATACTTTGTTGGCCCTAAGCTAATTGTATGTGGGATTAAAAGTCACCTTTTAGATAATTCGGTTTATTTAACAATTCAATAAAATAAAAATATTACAAAAAAAAATAGGTATAAAATAAAAGTTAATAATTTTCTATTGTGAATGTCAGTGAAAGTAACGATGAGCTGAGTCGTGTGGAAAAGAAAAGAAAAAAAGAGCGAGCTCTGTTCTGCACCATCTTTTATAGGTAGGTTGACAGCTGATGAAAGGGTAAGGTAGTTCATGCTAGTGCTACTAGGCCATAAGTGGTACCAAATTAATCCTACAAATTCTGCCATCCTGCAGTTCAACGTCTCGGTGAAGTTTTAAATCAGTCATCTTAGAAATTTATTCACATCTGGTGGTTAATGACAATCTCTGGTATTGTTGTCGTCTCTCGCAATAATTCTTTGTATGGTCATCTTGGGAAGAGTTAGTCATCTCTGGTGGTGTAATCGTCTCTAATGATCGTCTCTGATCATCTGAAGTAAAACTGGTCTTCGTCTCTGTTTATCATCTCTAGCAACGTTAATGGTCTTCCCTGTTAGGCATCTTTGGAATTGTTCGTCGTCTCTGGATTCTGGAAGTGATCATCTGTGGCAGTGGTGTTATGGTCTTCTTAGGTAGTTCCTTGTGTGGTCATGTTGAGGTCATCTAGGAGGTAGTGCTGGTTTGTATCAAGTGATGTGGGTAGGTGTTCGTCTCTAAAATCGTATCTTAAAATTCACATATTAGATTTGGTTGGGTAGGTACTTCTGTTATTTAACATCTGAAATCTGTAAGTAGAGATGATGTTAATTCATGGTTTATAATTTGGAATGTAAATAGGCTGTAAGTTAGGGAGGTTATGGTTGTTTTAAGATAAAGGGTTTGACTTTTTAATCATAGTCCTCGTCGCCGTCGGTAGAATCTTCGAAACATATCCATGGTTTCATGTTGTCGGCGCTGCTGCATGTTTTCTTTGGTCTTTCTATTTCTCCAACTTTTTCCACATTATAACGATTGTTCAGTCCAATGTTCGTTATTTTATAAGGGCCATAAAATTTATTGGAAATTTTGATATCGTTCCCAAACTGGTCGCAACCAAATCTCCTGGTTGATACTGATGAGCGGGTTCTCTTCTTATTAAAATTTCGTAGATTCTCCTGCTCAACAATGGAAATTAGTTGCCTTTTTTTTATAATTTGCGCGCGCTCAAGGGGATGGTGTACCCTTTATATGTTGTTCAGCACAGCGCGGGCGTGAAGGATAGGGATGGGAAGGGAAAGGTGTATGGAAAGGTATGTGGCGCGAGGTACTGAGACTGAAGGTGGTGGTTGCCTCAGATTTTATCTCCAGGGTTGGCGGCTGGGCTAAAGCGGAGAAATGCCGTGTCTTATATCAATTTTCTTCATTGTCATATTTGTTGGGCATACTATTATTTACTCAATCATATGTTGATAGTGTTATGCCTGAACAACATGTAATGAGAAAACCAGCGGCCCAACAATGATCAATGATAATGGAATAAAAACATGACATATAGCTACGGCAGGGATCGAACCTGTGACCTGTGAGGTTGACAGGCGACCACGCATACCATCGCGCCACGGCCAACTCCATAACCCCTGGTCTCGTCTCTCATATCGTATCTCTCCTTTTCAAAGGCTTCTATCATTTCAGTGGCAATTACCTCGACAATCCCGACGCCATCTTTGTTGCGCATTCTTACTCCAAACATGACCTCAAAGGGGCTTCTTCCTATGCTTCTGTTGAGACTGCTGTTGAGAAAAATTTGAACTTTATTAGTAAAAGTATAAGTATACCAATAGTCAGGTTTGTTAGTAGATAGTTTAGTCAAAATAGGTATGACGCTTCGATGCATTCTCTCAACTTGGTCATTGCCTCGTGGAACACCTGTGGTAATGAGAGTATGTTGAATGTTTTGATCCTTGCAGTAATCAGAAAAGTTGTTCGATGTGAAGGCAGTTCCTCTATCCGTAATACAACGGTGTGGGTTGCCAAAAATGGAACTCGGAAATTCCAGTTTTTTCAAGACTTCGGCTGCGGATAAGGTTTCGGCTGTGGATAAGGTTTCTATCCAAACAAACTTACTGAAACCATCAATTACTGTAAAGATATACTTGTAAAGCTTCGATGTAGCAGTTAGTGGTCCAACATGGTCCAGATGGTATGTATGCAAAGGGCGATCTTCTTTAGGAATAGGATTTAAGAATCCTTCGGCTTTTCCCATCTTCCTCTCTGCCAAAATGCACTGGATACAGGTCTGTCGGCAATTTTCGGTTTTTTCCTCTCAGATTCGGGATCCAATAGCCTCTTCTTATAATATCCTCCATCTTTCTAGCTGCGAAGTGGCCGTTGTCATGTACGCTTTTAATCAACTCTTTTTGCAATCCTTTGGGAACGCAGAATTGCTTTTCACCTTGGCTGTTTTCTTCATAGAGGATTCCGTTGTCTGAAATTAAGTTTTTATATGGAGTATTTTCAAGAATTTTCAAAATAATTTCTATACTTTCATCTTTCTTTTGCATAGCTTTAATTCTGTCGATTAATTCACTTCCTACTACCATAACTATAGGATTTCGATTCAATGCGTCTACGTGCTTAATTCTCGTTCCAGCTCTATGTTCCAAAATGTCGTATTCTTGAAGCAATAACGCTCATCTTGCAATCCTTGATGCAAGATCTTTCTTCTCCATCGTCATCTTAAAGGCAGCACAATCGGTAATAATCTTAAAATAAAGCCCTAATAAATAAACACGTAGCTTTTTCAAAGCATTTACTATGGCTGGAACTTCTAGCTCATAGCTACTATACTTCTCTTGAGATTGGCTTGTTTTCTTGCAGTAGTAAAAAACCGGATGGAATAAGGAATCGACGCTCGACTTTTGCATTAAAATTGCACCAAATCCAAATTTGGATGCATCCGTATGCAACTCGGTCTCAGCTTTGGGATTATAGATCATCAACGTTGGTTTGTCTAATAATTATTATAATCGAATTATATTCAAAAATGCTTCCTCATGTATATCTTTAAACTCAAACTTATTCTCCCTTCGTAAAAGGTCACTTAAAGGTCTAGCCAAAACACCAAAGTTCGAAATGAACTTTCTAAAATACCCTGCTAAACCCAGAAAGCTTTGAACACCTTTTAAGTTCTTAGGTTCAAGAAAACATTTGACGGCTTTAATTTTATGCTTAGAAGAACTTAAATGACCATCACAGTCTTTTGGCTCCATCTTTTTTTATTCGCGAAAACAATGGGACTTGCGGACTCCGAACTGCTTAGCCGTATAATACCCTTTTGCAACCATTGTGCTATTTGAGAATCGACTACTGCTTTTTCAAGAGGTGCTAGTCTCCTAGGCTTTTCATAAATTGGTTTCTCACTTTTCATTATGATGCTCATTTCGTAGTTTGTAGCCCCAACCCCAGTCGACTCATATTGCCTCACTATATCTTCCACCTGCTGCCTGTATAAACTATTTTGAACGTTCAAAGTAAGTTTGTCCTCGTGTTACTGGAAAACATTCTAAAAACGACTTTATCTTTTTAACCTCTATATTATTTGCAGTCACAATTAACTCCGTATCTTGCAGCACATTTCTACCTACTAACATCGGCGTAGACAAATAGTTTTATGATATACTTAACCTGCACCTTGGCTTCGAATGATTGTCCATCGATAATAAGAGCTGTCTCAAAAGAACCTAATGTTTCTACCGCAGCTGCAGACAAACCTCTCAATACAGTGGGTCCACCAGTTAAAAATGGAGACCCTATCACTAGCTGTGTCTAACAATCCTCTGACTGGTTCTACGGCGCGGCGCGGCGTTAGATATGAAAATGTTTTTAAGCAACCCATTCGAACAATTTTCAGACATATTAGCAACCTTGACGGCGGAATTACTATCACCTGGACAATCTGGAGCTTTATGTCCAAACTTTCTACATTTAAAACATTTCGGACCGTCTGCTTTCTTACTACAATCATTAGACGTAGGTATGCTCTTTCACTCCACAATTATAGCACACAGAAACTGAACCTGTGGGTGCTCCACGTGTCTTTTTTAAATCTGATAGAGCACCTGTATTTGACGAGGATGGAGTGGAATTTCTACTTGAATAGGTTTTGTAAATTTCTAATTTCGTTTTGAACTCTTTAAAATTTGATGCACCATACAACATGATTTTACTGGTTCTAGAATCATATTTATACCATCATCATCATCATCGGCTCAACAACCGGGGTCCGGTCCTGGCCTCCTTCAACAAGTCTCTCCACCTATCCCGGTCTTGAGCCGACGCCATCCAGTTGCGCACCCCAAGGCTTCGGGCGTCCTGGTCTACGCCATCTCTCCAGCGCAAACATGGTCTACCACGCTGCCATCTACCATAGAATGTACCACAAAGGACTTTCCGAGCAGGCTCCTCTTCACTCATGCGAGCTAGGTGCCCTGCCCACCGGAGTCTACCGAGCCTAATTTTTGTCACTATGTCTGTTCAAGGTAGATTGCGTACAATTCATGATTGTACCGTCTCCGGAATCGTCCTTCCTCACATATGGGGCCAACAATTCTCCTTAAGACTTTTCTCTCGAACGAGGCTAAGAGTTCGGAGTGTCTTTTGCTAAGCAACCAAGTCTCGGATCCATACGTGAGTACTGGCAGGACCATGGTCCTGTACAGCAGCAGTTTTGAAGTTATGGTGAGATTTCTGGATTTGAAGAGCTTTGACAGACTGTAGTAGGCTCTGTTGGAATTGAGCAGCCGCCCGCGTATTTCTTCTTCTATATTGTTATCGGCTGCTACTATTGACCACTTCAAATTCGTGCTCCGCTACCTTGATTGTTTGACCAACTGTTCTTCTCGCATTCGACGCCACCATGTACTTTGTTTTACCTTCACTAATGTGCAGCCCCAGATTTTGTGCCGCCTGCTCGATCTGGATGAAGGAATCGTGTACAGCTTGTTCGGTTCTTCCGATGATGTGAATGTCGTCTGCGTAAGCTAGTATCTGGCTGGACCTGTTGACGATGGTCCCTCTCCGTCCTTGCAGTAAGTGCAGCGTGGTGTATACTGCGTCATGTTTCGGACGGATTGGTAGAACTTCCGCGCCTGGTGCGGACCTCGCTCTCCGCTCTTTCTAACTCACAGACCATGTTCTTCTCCCAGGCTGATTTTTTCTGTCTGTGAAGCCGTTTTTCTATTCTTCTGAGCTCTTTATATTCATCTTCGCGTGCCCGCGTTCTATGAGATTGTCAATCAATCTCGGCACTAGACATGTGATCTGCGAACTCTTATAACAAGAAACCTTTTAAGATTGACCACGACACTGTAGTATGTATTTGAATCCAAATAAAACTATATTTTCTTTGATATATGATGTATTTTATTTATTCCAACGAATCTCGAATAAAAATATATTTTTTATATTTTTTAATTTTTCTACTTAGAGCCGGCAGCTCAATTGATTGATTTTTATACAGTAAATTTTGATTAACTTAACTGATCTTACTGCTACAACACCAATTTACTCTCTGAAGCTTTGCCGACCCAGTAAGAAGTCTCTTCGCAAACAATAACCTTTCTAACTCTGTCCATTCCATGAGCAAAACGGCACTTTCAACATTATCTACCCAACACTTTATTGTATGGCGGTCAGCCATCAGCCGAATAGGGGGAATAACATGTAGCATACGAAAACATGCACGTGCCGTAACTATTCGGGACTGGTGGAAGTGTGATCATAGCCTCTTCGCGGCGGCCGCTAGAAACAAACCTCTAAAAGGTTTGGCTAATATGATCAGGCTAGTTCCACAGGTTTGCAACGGGTTGATTCCCTGTTCCGTAAAACAAACGAATCACGAGACCTGAACAAGCCTCGGAAACGGACTGATCCCACGACGACAACCAACGCAACGAAAAAGGAAAAATGATTTACGAATTTTCTTATAGAACGTACGATCGCTCTATAGAGCTCGAGCTGCTCAGCAGCTAGCCGATACCCTGTCAGAATATAAAGCTGACATAACAGCATTACAAGAAATTAGATGGACAGGGAATGGTGTTTTACAAAAAAGAGAATATGACCTATATTACAGTTGTCATACAAAACACCATGTGCTCGGGGTAGGCTTCCGTCAGCGAAAAAATGAAGTCTACCGTCATCGGCTTTAACGCTTTAGCGAAAGGCTATGCACCCTTCGCGTGCGAGGCAAATTCAAGAACATCAGCCTCATTAACGTTCACGGACCTACGGAGGAGTCCTCAGACGAAGATAAAGAGACTTACTATGAACAAGTCGAGAGGGCCCTCCATGCCTGCCCAAGGTATGATGTTAAAATCATCCTTGGGGATTTGAACGCTAAAATAGGTCGGGAGCCGGTATTCAGGCTTTACGCAGGCACCCATAGTTTGCGTGAGAACACTAATGACAACGGACTTCGAGTCCTAGAATTGGCAGCATCGAAAAACATGGTCGTTGCGAGTACCAGGTACCCGCGTAATGATATCTACAAAACCACCTGGGTATCTTTTTTAGATTTAAGGCTTTTATTATCGCGGTTCTCAGACATTTTTATCGACCCGTGACCACGACAAGTGTAATCTTGTCGAAACGTCGGGCTATCAAAAATCGAATATAAATTCGATTAAATTTCTATCGCGGTAAGTCCGTTAAATTTCGTAATATAAAAACACCTGGGTATCACCTGATGGAGTCACTCGTAACCAAATTGACCACGTGTTGATAGACCGTCGCCACTACTCGAACTTGATGACGGTACGAACGTACCGAGGTGCCAATATCGACTCGGATCACTTTCTTGTTGGTATAGTTTTCCGAGGGCGGATTGCCTTGCGAAGACGTATTGCATCCGCCGATCAGGTTCGAATCAACACGGCTGCACTACGCAATGAAAACACCAGTAAAACCTTTGGACATGCGTTAGGACTCGCCCTGGTACCACTCGATCCAGGGAGAGTAATTCCTGGAGCCAGTATGCTGGGCGTAGATGAGAAGTGGACACGCCTCAAGAACACTGTCATTAGTACTGCCAACTCCATCTTAGGCAGCAGTCGTAGAAGTCGGAACGACTGGTTTGATGATGAATGCAAGCTAGCGACTGAACGTAAGAATGTTGCGTACCGAGCAATGCAACAATCTCATAGAACGCGGGCACGCGAAGATGAATATAAAGAGCTCAGAAGAATAGAAAAACGGCTTCACAGACAGAAAAAATCAGCCTGGGAGAAGAACATGGTCTGTGAGTTAGAAAGAAGCCGAGAGCGAGGTCCGCACCAGGCGCGGAAGTTCTACCAATCCGTCCGAAACATGACGCAGTACACACCACGCTGCACTTACTGCAAGGACGGAGAGGGAAATCTCATCACCGATCCCCCAAGCATACTGGAGCTAGAGGTCTGCATGAATACATTCATTAGCCTTCCCTGACCAAGCACAGTACTTCAGTGTATTCTGTTCGTTGCATTCATAGAAAGTAGTGTACACTGAAAATGAATACACTATTCTTGAAAACAAACACTGCACACGATTCGATCCCTTTATAACAGAACGAATACAGTGTTTGGTTTCTATTCTAGGCTTGAATGCTTGAATCAAATAGAAGAGAACAAACCTAACATATTATAAACACATCGAATACACCGAATGTACTGAGTATAAAATCAAATACACTAGTTTTTTTTCTCTTCTAAGCTTTACTTCTTAAATGGTAGTTGGTCGCAGCGACGAACCGGGAAAAAATTTCTAATTCAATTCTAGTGTATTCATAATTTAAACTTATTTTATGATTGTGACGCTTGTATGGCACGTAAAATTACAAATGAGATATCAAAAAATAGGATTTTTTACACAGATGCGATATATGAAAAATTTAACACACTAGATTCAAGCAATAAAGAGTTGTGTGGTTTTTAATCGATTCTATGCAAATAACGGTACTTGGTGATTTTTTATAATTTTAATTATTTTTCTATTATTTTTTATAGAATAAATTACATGTTGTGTTAAAATTTCAGATTTTTATGTCAACACGTTAAGAAAATATTTAAAAAAAACTTGAAAAAACAGTTCAAAAACATTAGAAAATTCAAAACGTTTAGCTTAATATCTTCGCTTAACGGTAACATAGAGTTTTGATTTTTTTACCAAAAAATTAGCTGTTAGAATTTCAAATTTTTCGTATAGCTAAGAAAATAAAAAAATAAAAAAACAACGAAAAAATCAATGAAAACATTTACAAATATATAAATTCAAATTAAATTAATTTGTTGTATTTGATTCGGTGTATTCGATGTGTTCGATATAAACTCGCTGTATTGGATGCATTTGAGAAAAAAATCAAATGGTGTATTCGTTTCAAGTAAATACACGATTCTATTGTTTTGGTTTGAGTTGATGATTCATTTGATTTGTTTTGAAAGATGTGAATGCAGTGAATAGTGATGTATTTGAAAAAATATAGAACGGCTTGAAAGTGGTTTCAAGCCATTCGTTGCAGATGTTTAACTGGAGCGATGGGAAGTGTACTTTAATGAATTGCTAAATGGTCAGCTCACTGCAGAAGTAGAGGCTCCACTACTTCCAGAAGAATACCCTATGTTACCGCCACCAAGCATAGAAGAGGTTGAGAAGGCTATAGCCCGGCCTAAGAAAAACAAAGCCCCGGGAGCCGATGGCATACCAGCCGAACTATTTCACCACGGCGGGCCAGCCTTACGTCAAGCAATTCATGATATTCTAGTGCAGGTATGGGAGCAGGAAGAAATGCCAGAAGACTGGCGAAAATGTATAATTTGCCCCATACATAAGAGAGGAGATATCACAACGTGCAGCAATTATAGAGGTATCACGTTGTTGAGTACCGCCTATAAGATACTCTCCTCTATCCTACAAGAACGGAAAGCCCCATACGCTAAAACCATAATCGGCCAATATCAATGTGGTTTCATTCCAGGCAAATCAACAACTGATCAGATCATTACCCTTAGGCAGGCGATGGAAAAATGTCTAGAATTTAACATCCCAACATACCATCTGTTTATAGACTTTAAGGCCGCCTATAATAGCATAGCCAGGGTAGAACTTTACAAAGCCATGAGAGAATTCGGCATCCCAAATAAATTGACACGACTTTGTAGGTTGACCATGACCAACGTAACAAGCCAAGTAAAAATAGCCGGATTGCTAACCAGACCAATCAACATCTTTATTGGACTCCGACAAGGGGATGGTTTGGCCTGCCTCCTCTTTAACCTGGCGTTGGAGAAAGCAATCCGTGACTCTGTCGCGGCAACAAGAGGGACCATCGTCAACAGGTCCAGCCAGATACTGGCTTACGCAGATAACATTGACATCATCGGAAGAACCGAACAAGTACACGATTCCTTCATCCAGATCGAGCAGGCGGCACAAAATCTGGGGCTGCACATTAGTGAAGGTAAAACAAAGTACATGGTGGCGTCGAATGCGAGAAGAACAGTTGGTCAAACAATCAAGCTAGCGGAGCACGAATTTGAAGTGGTGCAGTCCTTCAAATACCTTGGGTCAATAGTAGCAGCCGATAACAATATAGAAGAAGAAATACGCGGGCGGCTGCTCAATTCCAACAGAGCCTACTACAGTCTGTCAAAGCTCTTCAAATCCAGAAATCTCACCATAACTTCAAAACTGCTGCAGGACCATGGTAGGACCATGGTCCTGCCAGTACTCACGTATGGATCCGAGACTTGGGTGCTTAGCAAAAGACACTCCGAACTCTTAGCCGCGTTCGAGAGAAAAATCTTAAGGAGAATTGTTGGCCCCATATGTGAGGAAGGACGATTCCGGAGACGGTACAATCATGAATCGTACGCAATCTACCTTGAAGCAGACATAGTGACAAAAATAAGGTTTGGTAGACTCCGGTGGGCAGGGCACCTAGCTCACATGAGTGAAGAGGAGCCTGCTCGGAAAGTCCTTTGTGGTACATTCTATGGTAGACGGCAGCGTGGTAGACCATGCTTGCGCTGGAGAGATGGCGTAGACCAGGACGCCCGAAGCCTTGGGGTGCGCAACTGGATGGCGTCGGCTCAAGACCGGGATAGGTGGAGAGACTTGTTGAAGGAGGCCAGGACCGGACCCCGGTTGTCGAGCCGATGATAATGATGATGATGACTTTATTGTATAGTGATCGCCACCTATAAATTCTTATAACGCATTCGACACATCTTTTTCTTAAAAACTCTACCTCTCCCTGCAACATTGAAATTTCAACCTCTCGAGTAAGCCCATTTTCTTTTTCTACCATTTTGCTTTCTCTTTCGTCTAACTCCTTGCTCCTTTTTTCTAAATCTTCAAGAATGTTTGACATACCCACTGAACTATTATTCCTGGCTGTGATATTGCGATTGCGGTTTCTTACAACCATAGCTAAGAAGTTATGCATCTGCACTTTAACAATTTTTTTTTTTTTGCTTTTTTTATGACTAACGGACCTCGTTACCGTATGCAAAAAATATGATGCAACACTTGAATAACTATACACCTTTTGACTGTTAACTCTTACTCACAACACCTTGTTTCTGCTTCTCTCAGTTGGTACTCCTCAGCAATAACAGCAGCACAATAGTCCAATCACAATAATGAATTCATTAATTTTTTTTAATGTCTCTTTTTAAAGTTTTTTTTAGTCTTGATTTTATTGACCGATTTAATTTTAATAAATTACGTAGGACATCAATCCCGGTTGAGCCCCCAATTTTGTGGGATTAAAAGTCACCTTTTATATAATTCGGTTTATTTAACAAATCAATAAAATTAAAATATTACAAAAAAAATAGGTATAAAATAAAAGTTAATAATTTTCTATTGTGAATGTCAGGGAAAGTAACGATGAGCTGAGTCGTGTGGAAAAGAAAAGAAAAAAAGAGCGAGCTCTGTTCTGCATTTTCTTTTATAGGTTGGTTCATTGTATATCAATTTGCATAGCGCCCTCAAACGACCACAGCGCACAACTCAAAAATCATCGTGATGATAGTACTATGCAAATTGATATACAATGGGTTGGTTGACAGCTGATGAAATGGCAAGGTAGTTCATGCTAGTGCTACTAGGCCATAAGTGGTACCAAATTGATCCTACATGTACATATATAAAATTATCAATTTAAAAGTATTTACTGGTCCAGCAATTCACGTATATGTTTTACCAAATGGAAATTCTGTAATTAGAAATAAAAATAGCTGGATGATCAATTTAGTGAGCGTTGGATCGGAAGAAGGGGCCTCACAGAATGGCCACCTAAGTCACCAGATTTAACTTCCCTCGACTTCTATGCATGGCAATTCATGAAAGATTACGTTTACGAAGTGGCAATAGTATCCTTGGAACAACTGAAGGAACGAATTGAAGTCGCTGGAGTCAAATTGCAGGAAAATTTGTCAATCATAAACTTATGTAAAGCCATTTTATAATAAAAATAAAAGAACTTTTTTAAGAAAGACATCTTTTTCTTGTTATCAAAAGTTTAACGTAATTTATTTTTCCTAGTTACCTTTAGAATTCTTTTCCCTAATTTTTTCTTTTCTTACCTTTTTGTTGCAAGTTGTTGTTTGTTTTTCATTGAAGAAAAATTGCGGTTTTATTGCGGTTTTATTGCGGTATTGCCCTAACAGTAACGGTATTGACAGGTCAGATTTCAGACGTGATCAAAAAAAATAAAATATTAATCCAGGACCAGGGTTAGTCCACTACTTTACAAGGTTAATCCACTACTGTTTCATTTTATTAAGTTCTCATAAAACTCCGATTCAAAACAAATTAATATAACCAAGATTAATACTTTATAAATTAATTAAACTTTAAAGTCAAGCTTATTAAAAAAAAAAAGGGTTTTCTTAGAAGAGGTGGTTTTGTTTTTTTTTTTTTAATTTCTTGAAAACGACATAAAATTATTACCTGGAGTTTTCTGGTTTTCACTTAAAATTAATAACAGCATTGAATTTTGAAATTAAAATTAGCACTTAATTATGTAAAAATTTGAAAAAATTAGTTCGAATTTTTTTTTCAAAATTTTGATTTGAAAATTAATTTTTAAAAACTATTTCTTAGAATGAATTATTCAAAAACAAAATGAAAGAAGATTGTGGCTTTTCAAAAAGGCATCGCATAGCATTGTGGATGAAGCCGTTGATTTTAAATAATTTTTTTTCCATTTAAAGTCCCAGCTAAACGGGGGGAATAAACCCCCTCCTATTTTCTTCTGGTCACAACCCAACCTACACGCCCTAGCATTTTGGCGCACTGCTCACGACATTTTAAATACATTATATTTTTATTTTATTTTAATTTATTTTGAATACATTATATTATTATTTCAGAAATTTTAGCTCCTTACATCTAACGGTTGGCGAACGGGAGTCAGTTAAAAATGACAAAAAACGAGTAAAATACAAGTACAACGTGTTTGATATTTTTACAAAAACTACAGTTTTTTATCTTTAAATTGACATCTCAAAAACATTGATATCTTCAAAATAAAGTTTTTTTTAATAAAACAAAAAACCATTAAAATGGTGTTTTTTTTTAATTTGCGAGGGGGTAGGTTGAGGACGGTGGGTTCGAAAATTAAATCCTGTTGGATTTCAATTTTCTTTCCCCCAAAGATGATTCCCACAAAGTTCGAAAAAAATCAAAAATGTGATCGATTTTTCGATTTGACGTTTTCATATGAAATTTCCAAGATGGATAGTATTTTTTCTTGGTAGCTAGCTTAAATATTTTCTATAAAAGTTATGAGTATGTGAGTCTTGTTGAGTGGACATACATATTTCTTTATTACTTGCAGACAAAGTTTCCTTCAATTTGAATTGATTTGTTAGTAACAAAAGAATAATAATAATAATAATAATAATTAAAGTTTTACGATTTTAAATCGGAATTTTTCATTATTTACGCTGATAGGATTTAAATCATATAAGCTCAAAGCTCAATAGATAAAACGATGAATATCCTTTCAAAAATTGTAAAAAAAAACATCCTAGAATGGTGTAC
The DNA here is from genome assembly GCA_958431115.1 of Syrphus vitripennis. Lineage (NCBI taxonomy): Eukaryota > Metazoa > Arthropoda > Insecta > Diptera > Syrphidae > Syrphus > Syrphus vitripennis. The sequence continues at coordinate 66,022,480 of OY288108.1, forward strand.
AAGTTCAGGTGCTAGACTTTCTCTTAATAAATTCAAAATCCTACATATTTCTGTCGTAAGTTATCATGTCCCAGACTTAATTTAGCCATAAGCAATGTAAATATTAAGATTTAACAATTTAACCTTAAAAAGAGCCTTACATCAAGTTGTAATAGTATAAATTATTTATCTAATAAAATCTTAATGTTTATGTTAATACTTTTTGTAATGTAACAAAATCCCTAGTATTAAGCAAAATATATAATGGGTTCTAAATTTATAGTAAATGTTCAATATATGTACTTTGAACATACTCAAACCACTTTACCATCAAGCAGCAAGAAAAATTATCAACGCTTATCGTAGAACTAAAATTGAAAAATCTTGCGCTAATCCTTAATTGAATAAGATATTGACTTAACTAACTCTTTAAAATAAAATAGGCTTTACAGATCTACTATCGCTAAAGGACAAAATCATTATCGAGGGAATCAAAATATAATAAAGAAAACACAAATTATAGAATTTAGCATTCCACTTTTGTTGAAATAATGCAAAATCCCCGATTGGGACACAGCGTCTGAAACCACCAACACCTATTAAGGAAGAAAAATCCACCTCTCTGCTCGGTCTGCAACAACATTATAAGCATGTCACACGTTTTTTGTATTGTATCTAAAGCTCTCTTTTATTAGGATCTACATAATTTGTAATTTTATGTTATTAAATAATGATAATATTTTCACTTAAACGCAATGGATCATAGTAACGCATAACTTATATGAATGAAAAGGTATTTTTTTTATGTAATAAATTTGCTGCATAAATATTTTGTATTTAAAAGTTGCTTAAAATTACCGATTTTCGACCACTGGGCGCTACTACTATTCATTATTTTATGACTTTTAACTTGTCTCACAAATATCCTTATCATTATTTTTAATAAAATTTTATTTCATGTAAATTTGGTTCTTTTATTCAGTACACCTCCCCTATAAGTAGATGATGTTTAAATACTTAAATGCATTTAATAAATTATTAATATATTATTTCATATTTAGTACTTCCACTTAAAATTTTGAGTGTTGATTCTGCTTCATTTTGCTAAGAAATCGTTTGCAGTACATACATTCATTTATTTCTTTGATGCTTAATCCTTTATCTGTGTGTCGATTATGATGAGTCGTAAGTGATGTTAATTGTGCATATTTTTTTGGACAGTGAGTACAAACGTAGGGCTTCTCTCCAGTATGAATCCGAATGTGAGATTTTAAAGCATTTGCATGTCGAAATTCTTTGGAACAAATGGCACAGACATACGGAAATTCATCTTTATGAACCAGTTGATGAGTTTTGAGTTCTTTCAAGCAGACAAATGAATTTTTACATTCATCACATTTAAAAGGTTTATTTTTGGTATGCCGCAATTCGTGTAGTTTATGACTAGATTTATTGCGGAATGTCTTTCCGCAATGTTTGCAACTAAAAGGTCGTTCTTCACTGTGGGTCAACATAATGGTTATGTAGACTAGAAACAAATGTAGACTGAAATTTTTTTTAATGTTGAAAATCAATTGTTGTTTTTGTACAAGTGCTTTAAGAAGAAAGAAAATAAAAGGAAAAACAATTTACATATAAATTTTATTACATAAAATTAAATATTATGAAACATTCAGGCGCAAAGCCTTGTATATAAATTTATATAGTACTACTATGGAACACGATTTTTTCTATTGGGGTCGCCTCACTTGGTGGCGTGGAAGTAGCGAAATATAGGATTGGAGAGTTCGGAATGATGATAGGCAGCAAGAATATAGAATAGGTAGTCAAAGTGAGAGGATTTATTTGACAGTTGCTGACAACAAATAGAGAGAGTAAGAGAGATAGGTGAGCCAGTTGATGTTGTCAAGGCAACAAGGGGAAAATGAAAAGAATTTATTGGGCTGTGGATTTATTATACGGTTTTTTTGCATTTTTCATGTATGTAGAAGTATAGATATAGCTACATTATTTGCAATTTTCAAATAATTTCGTGTATTTTATTTGATTTTGTGAAATTTGAGATATAATGAGAGCTATGTTGCAAATTTTCATGTCTTACAGATACATTTAAAGTTTTTTTTTTCTTGCTTGTGGTAGAATTTACTATACGTATTTGGTTTTTGTGAACTATGTACGTTGCGAATTTTCATGTTTTACAGAAACATTATATTTTTTTTTCTTGCAAGTGATAGATAGAACTGAATTGAATACGTATTTGATTTTTGTCATTTGTTTACAGTCATATTTTTATGATATCTTTTTTTATTTCTTTTTTATAGGTACATGATATCCTTTTAATTTCTCAAATCTGAAGAAATGACCATTTGAAAATTAAAAGGAGGATAAAATTGATGTACCCAAAATCACTAAAAATAGTTTATGCAACCGTTTTTTGTTTTTAATTTTACTGCTTAAAAAAAGTTTTCCGTGCGAATTTCAATCAGTAAAATTAAAAAAAGTTTTTTTACAAAAAATTTCTTGAACAAAATCAAATACCTACATATTTTTAAAAATAAACGTATTTGTGTATTCATTTTTCAGTAAATTTAAAATATTACGTCAATTTTCAAAATTTTTAAGTAAATTTGAGATACCACGTGAATTTTAGTATTTTTAAGAAATCGAAAAATTTAACCTGAATTTTCAAGTTTAAATAATTTTCAAATGCACGTGAACTCAAATGAAGTTGAAAATTTCACGTGGATAGTTCTCAATGAAATTTTAAATTTTAAAAAGTTTTTTAGTAAATTAAGTACATACCTACATATTTAATTCCAAAAATTTCAAGTGAAATTTCAAAAGTTTTAATTATTTAAAAAATTTCATAGTTCATAGTTTTAACCTTTTTCTTTTAATTTTCCTGTGGATTTTTCGTAGTTCTCAAAGAAATTTAAAATTTCTTGTGAATTTTCGAGAAATTTCACGTGAGTTTAAAAAAAACACCGAACTTTAAAAAAACACGTAGTTTTAATATTCCAGGTTAATTCTCAAGAAATTACATTATTTTATAAATTTCAAGTGAATTTTCAAAAAAAAACACGGAACTTTAAAAAGCACGTAGTTTTCAAAAAACTTACTTAATTTTACTATTCTAGGTGTATTTCCAAAGAATTAGAACATTTTATAAATTTCACGTCAATTTTCCAAAAACACGTCATTTTATTGCTCACTGTTTTTATATTTTACGGGTATTTTAAGAATTCTTGGATTTTCAAGTCCTAAACAAATTTTAAGTATCGCGTGAATTTTCAAAAGAAATTAATAATTTTAAATTTTCACGGTGATTTTCATGTTTCTTAAGTAAATTAAGACTTTAACGTGAATTTTTAAAGTTCTAAAGTAAAAAAAAAAATTACTTCAATTTTCCATAGTATTTTTTTATTTTAAAATATCACGTAAGTATAAACAACTACGTAAAATTAAAAAACAATCGATAAAATATTAAGAAATTCCTTTCATAATTACTTCAATTTTCAAGAAAAAATAAAATTAAAATAATCTTAAAAATATTTTTCTATGTGCAAAGTGACGAAGTGCATACGGGCCTTTTGCTTGAAAAAATTCAAAACAAAATCGTTTTTTCTTCACGAATTTTCATTGCTCATTCCCTACCTACCTAGCAAAAAAAATTCAAATAATTCCCCTTTGCAAGAAAGACAATGAAGAAAAAATCAATAAGAGTCTTTTTTTCTAACTCCCTCGAACTCCCACCAAATTGCATTCCAATTTTATACAGCTTTCTCTATCCTCTGTTATTCTCTAGACATTCATATTTATTATTCTTTTTCTTTGTACTTCCCCTATTAATTACTCTACACTAATCTCCACTAAAGGTAGGACTACGTTGCCGGGCCCGTTCCCCAGAGGTCGCGTCGTTCGTTCCTCTCCATAATAGTACTATGTAATTATATATACAAGGCGCAAAGGGTTAGTATTAAAAAAAGTTTTAATCTAGGAATTTATTTATATAATCACCTCGAATCCGTTGAGACTGGGAAATACCGCCACTTGCTATACATACATATAACACTTTTGGCCTTTAATTTGTATTTTTTCTTCAAGTTTATTTCATTAAATTCAAAAATATGGGCGTACTATTAAATAAAAGAGCTATTTTTTGCAGTGGGGTTCTTTCTTGAAAAAAAAATTTAGTGACGAATATGGAAAAGCGATTTTTTTTTGTCTTAGCTGCATATTTGAAGATTTTATACACTTCATTTAAAATGCTAATAATTTAGCTTTTGCTACTAAAACGCAAGTGGGAGCTGGCTATAATAAACAAAATTATTATTTTTAGAAGGCCCCACTGCATTCAATGAGCGCTCATAACTCTAAAAATCACCCATCATCAAAAAATGTGAGCTCGGTAGCCCATGTGTCTAAATGTTTTAAATATTTAACTGAAGAAAATGCATGTATGTATAAGAATTAGCATTGATACAAATTTTTGACAGCCGAACAGACACTTTCCTCTTTAACTTATACCTCTCTGATTAGAGGAGGCAACAAGATCAAAAATTTGGAATGAACTCCCTAAACTGAGACAGGCAAAACTCCTACTCGGGAACTACAACCGAGAGCGTTTCCAATCCTGTATTAGCCTAAGCAGGAACAGTCTCAGGATAATAACGGGCCTCCTCACAGGCCACTGTAAACTGAGGAGACATCTCAGCATCCTTGGCCTAGTGAGCAGTGCTTCTTGCAGATTCTGCAACGCTCATGAGGAGACACCGGACCACATAATAGGTAAATGCGATGCACTAGCGCATCAAAGACAAAAATATCTGGGCAGGCACCATATAGAAGAGAGCAAAATACATTCTCTGAAAATACCCCAAATTCTTAAATTCCTAAAAGGTATGAATCTGGAGGTTGAACTGTAAATGAGAAACCTCATCCGGTTCAAAAAGGGTTGCACAATAGATCTTAAGGTCGCAGTGCAAATATACCCACATAATTCATTCAATACTCAATACCTCTCTGATCCGTTGTGATCAAATCCATAAACTGATGTCGATGTGATTTCCTTGCGCATTCGAAAAACTTTAACTTGTATTGTCATTTTTTTTTTTTTGTTCTAATGTACATTATTATCTATTTGTGCAACAAACCCAAAAAAAATTCATTCAATTTTTTTATAATCCGCTTCCCTTCGAAAATTAATTTCGCTTACAGATTTGATTCCAAATGGAAATGGAAATCACAACGGGAGTTATTTTCATTATTTGTTTGCAAGCACAAATTTTCTCAGAAATACCTACTCCAGGTTTCGTGGTTCGAAATGTTCATTCGTTCTTAAAAACTATCTTTAAATAATAAAAAAAAAAAATAACGGGATAAAATAACTTATGTCTGCCGAACCTGGAATTAGAGTTTAAAATGAAAAGATCCAAGCAAATGATTTTTAATTTTTTCATACGTTTTCTATTTTGTTGAATTCAAACAAAATTGATGTTTAAAAGTTTTCAATTTATAAAATAAATTCAGTGAACGTGCAGAAAAATCAACTCACCTTTACCACAAGTTCCACATACAAAGGAGGATTTCTTTTCCTCAGCACTATTTCGTATTATTATATCCGATGTAAAATTTAAGGACTCACATGAAAGATGTATTTTGTATTCGTCTTTACTTTTGTCTTTATTTAATAGAGATGATTCTAGCATAACCTCTTTTTTGCTATTTGATTCATTTTCTATGTAATTCGTATTTAAAATCTCGGAATAGTTATTTGAGCGTTTAACTTGGGTACTGTCGGCGATTGTACCGTCAAGTTCTAACAAAGGCTGTTTTTTATGTGGAGAATATTCATCTTTTATCTTAATTAATTCTGTTGATTCCCTACTTTCAATTTTATTTGCTTTTGATGAAGTCACAACACATAGTTTGGGACTAAGACATTCAACATCATCTTCAAGAATCATTTTCTCAATCATCATTTCGTAGGTAACAGAATTATTAGCTTCTCCTATTCCTGGTTTTAAATCAACCTCCTTAGGCTGAGGTTCTTTAATTTGATTTTTTGAACATAAAACAGAATATGAAGTATTTGTTTCAGTTTCAGTATGCACAGAAGGGACAAGATTGGAATCGTTCGACGGCGGAGATATAATAATTGTTTGATTCAGTATTTTCGCTTCGGAATCGGTTTTTTGCTTTTTAGGCATGGGTACTTCTCAAGATTCTTCTTGTAGTTCTTTGGAACTTTCAGGGAAGATCTGCTTCAATATTGTATACATACGAATGCTCGCACTTAAGTTTGAATGAGTAACATCAATTGATTTCTCTTATGCATTCAAGGCAGATATTGCCAGGGAACCCATCGGAACTATCCGGCTTAAAAAATGTCTAATATTTATATTATCTTTTAAATTGAATCTTTTAATTACTGGTATATTAGTAAGTTCCGTTATCATATCAGACATATTTCTAGTATTTGAATATGCTTTGGTCTGATAGATGGATAGAAGTTTACATTCCAATCCAAGACATGCTCTACATAAAGTTGTGACTTCCAGAGACATCGCGTTAATTTTAAGCCGGTATGTAAATTTGTAACTCTTTAGTATCCTTGTAAAATTTTCAGGTTATAGAATATAGAAAAAATATTGTTTAATCTCCTTTTTGTCTTTCGTCTTGTTTTTGCGTATTCGGATTTCGGAAAGTTCAAAGTGACAGTGGCCTCGTTCACAAAGTTATCCTAAAGCAATCCAGATTGGTTTGTGTTGTTGTAAGTCTTGAGAAAAAACAGCTGATTATAAACAGCGGCTGTTTTTTCTCAAGAGATTACAACAACACAAACCAATCTGGATTGCTTTAGGATAACTTTGTGAACGAGGCCAGTGCAAATAAAATAAAATCTTTAAACTTGGCGTTGGCTGCGTTGGAGTGAAAGAGAATAGTCGTGTTTTTTTCTTCTCTCCGAGGGAATGTGGCCATTGTCATTGTATATAAAACTTATAGTTACTTATTAATGGGGTTTTCCATGGGCAAAATAAATCAATTTATTTTTGATCCAGGGGCCAGATTCCGCAAGAGTGAGTTTCATGCCCGTGTACACTATTACTTTTGAAGATTCACCATGAAAAATACGGTGAATAAATTTATAGGACTGTGTACACGGTTTCTGTCAAAAAAAAACTCACCTTCACCCTTGCGTAATCGAAATAAGAGGGTGTACACATTTTTTCGTGTACACATTAAAACTCACTCTTGCGGAATCTGGCCCCAGATCAGTCAAAAATCAAATTTCCCCTGTTTTTGCATTCCATGGGGCAAAATAAATTGATTTATTTTTGATCTAAGATCAAATCTGCAGATCTGGATTTTTCGGCAGATTTACCCCTCTTTGCACTAATACTAATACAACTTTCAGCTGTTAGCTTGACAGATACAAGTTTTTCTTTTTATTTCTATTTTGTTTTGGTTTTGTTTCGTTTAGTTTTGGTTTGAGTTTTCGTCTATTAAATAAATAATTTTTTAAAATATGAAAGCAATTTTAAATGAATTGGTAGATACATCAACTTCATCTACTTCTTCTGAAAACGAAGCAAGCGGTGGAGATTTTTTTGAAGTGATGAAAGTTATATTTCAGAAAGAAAACAAAAATCGGGTTCCAGATTTTGTAAAGGATGTTGTAAATAAATATTCGTTTACACGTACATGAAGTTACACCAATACAATAACAAAAAAAAATCAATTCCAATTGTATTCCATGGGCCATGAAAAAAAATTAATTTTTTGATCGAAATCTGGATTGCCCATGGAAAACACCATAACTAAGTAACTTATGCTGATGATAGTACTATGCAAATTTATATACAATGACCATGGCCATTGTATATAAAACTTATAGTACTATCATCACGATGATTTTTGAGTTGTGCGCTGTGGTCGTCTGAGGGCGCACTTGTATATACACAGAAACAGCAACCAGAAAATTAGTATGCGCTGTGATCGCTTGGGGCCGACGTGGTTGAACGTGCTGATGATAGTACTATGCAAATACAATGACCATGGCCACTGTATATAAATTTGCATAGTACTCTCATGAACACGTTCCACACGTCAATAAAATTTTGGAAAAGGAAGAGGAAGAAAAAAAAGCAAATAAATAAAAGAAAAAGGGTCTGGGTAAAGGCTAAAGGAATGGCTAAAAAAGCGCCTAACTCTCTAAAACGAACATATTGATCGTATGTGCTAGATCCAGGGGCCGAATTACCGCATCAGTTCACGAGTAATACGTGACTGAATTGTGCGATTTTGGCATTACCGCTCACGTTATTGAGCAATCTAGTACAGTAATTTGACATTTCCTCATCAGTTATCGAGCAAAATTTCATTCGATAACTAAAGAGCTCACTGATTAGAACAAAACTGAAGGAAAATGTAAGAACTGATGGCACTCACTCACTCGTTCACTGATGCGGTAATTTGGCCCCAGATCTTTCACTCTGTCTCTTCTTTTTTAATTCCCTTTTAAAACATTTTCGAATAGTACTTTTTTTAGAGAATCTATAGTTGCATTTGGTTCTATTTCCTTCAGTTTCTACAAGAAAATTTGGTAGGCTTTGTTCTTTTTTATTTTGTTTTTATGGTCTTCACTCTTTATTTGCCATATTTCTGGAAAACTTCTATAAATTTCAAATAAATCTCCAAAAATCGCAATTTCCGCTTACAGCCATCTTAATTCGTTTTCTTCCTTTTTTTGTTGTGCACAGGTTGAATTTTTTTTTTAAATGAAATTTCCTCCCGGCATGACAATCAAACGTTCATATTCTCAAATATGCTTGTCAAGCAAGCAAAATATCAAAATATTTTGATATCCATCCAGCATGCTTGACAAATCGCGTTCACATTCTCAAATTGACGTCAAACAGCCGTGCTTGCCAAGCATATTTGAGAATGTGAACCCCCTAATGTTGTTAAGCGTTAAGAGAGCCGACATATTTGAGTTCTGGAGAAATGTGAAATAAGTTTTACATTTTCAGTTAACTCCAAATAATAATCTGCATTTAGAGAAAGTCCATTTGGAACCACCGTATAGTTAGCATTGTTGTAGTATTTTACATGTAAATTGCTTTATTTTACTGTCGTTTTTTTGTTTGTAAAAATCGATAACAATGCCAACCAATTTACACGTAAAATACTAGAGCAACTATGTCTATATTGACTTACTCCTCTATTCTGGCAAAAATCACTGAAAACTTGCAACACACAAGGTTATGATCTCCTTCAAAGGAGGTTGTAAGAAACTCACCATTTATTAATAAAGACATAAAGATGGAAAATGGGAAACAAAAATGTTTCACTGAACTGACAGCGAAATTTTGCCCATCTCTCTCTTTAGTTAAAATAAAATATGGCAGTTCTTGAATAATTAATTTATAGTTGTCTCTTTCTGTTACATCATTCGAACAGGAAAGATATGAAATAAACTTTCACTCTAGATCTAGAGTCTAGATCGCAAAAAACGCGAGTTTTCACGTCTGCAGAAGAAAAGAAAATAATTTTTTTGTTTTAGAATCGTAGTAAATTCTATTTAAATTTTATTAAATAAATTAGATTAATGTGTTTATAAGTTTAACTAAAAACCATTTATCAGCAAAAAAATGGATTTCTCACAACCTCCTCCGGATATGCTGCAACAGCCACCACCGTCCATGATGCAGATGCCACCTCCGCCAATCGTAATGAATTATAATAGTTCTGGGCCAAATAATGGGCCCGGTGGTGGTGGCGGCGGCGGCGGATATCGTACACATTACTTCCCACATCACTCTGGGCCTGGAAAACCGGGCCATCCATATTTTAAGCCCTTTGGGAATTTCAATCGTGGATTTGGTATGACCCAAGACGATTTCGATGGAAAACGATTGAGAAAAAGTGTTATGCGCAAAACTGTCGACTACAATGCGTCCATTGTAAAGGCCTTAGAGGTGAGAATTGCATTTGGGGATGTCAAAATGTTATTTTTACTAATCATAAATAATTATTCTAATTAAAAAGGCGCGAACTTGGCAGAGAGACGATCGTGATCGTCCGTCACTTCAGCCAGAAAACATATACATACCCGAATTATTGCCTCCACCTAGTTACTTGGATAACCCAACAAACTCGGTTACAACAAGATTTGTTAAGACTGCCACAAATAAAATGCGTTGTCCCATATTTACACTGGCTTGGACACCTGAAGGCCGCCGATTGGTTACCGGTGCCAGTTCGGGAGAATTCACGCTATGGAATGGCCTAACGTTTAATTTTGAAACCATCCTTCAGGTGAGTAGCATAACTATTAATTGAATATCAAAGCTATATAAAACCCTTCACTAACGGGCATATGCATTAAATCTGTGACTTGGTATTTATTTTCTGATGGGCTATTTCTTTCAAAATCTGCCGCTTCAATAAGGGGCCTAGAAAGCGCGATAGATCGCTTTCAATGCGCATTGTATTTTGCTATGTAAAAAAGTGATTCTAGTATTAAGAATAGAAATACAAGCAAAACTTCAGTCATTAGAATAGGCCTTCAAAATGTTTGGTTTTTCTGAAGCTAAAAAGCTTGCTCTTATAACCAAATAAGAACGAAACAAATTAAAATAATTTCGAAAAACTGATCGTTTCGTTTTAGACACCTCTAAAAATTAAATTACTTTTTTTGATTTGCTATGAATTAGATGAAATTACTACATTTTTATTGTTTATCTACTCGCAAATACGTCTTTGTATACTTAATTCACCTTTTGCAAATCTGTGGCGTTTGGTATAAATGAGATAACTCCATTTTTTGAGTTTTGCAGAAAACGCATTTGAATGTTTATTCAAGCATTGTAAAAAACTGTTTGGAAATAATGGAATTATTTTTTTAAGTCTACGCATATATGAGTCTGCACTTCAAATGTACATTAATTTTTTTTTTTTTTAAACTCGATTTTAGGATTTTGTGGCAGTTATCCTGTTTATACCAAATGCAAACTAACAAAAAATATAAGAAAATTTGACAGTTATCATAAAAATCAATTTATTTTTAGATTTTATATTTAATTTTATAATATTTTATTTTATAATTCTAATTCAAAATTAAGAGCACATTATCTTTCATTAGATAAATTCATAAAAAGAAAGATTTATAAAACAAATAGGTACCTAAAAGGAATTCAATGTTGAGAACACTTATCTTAATTTTCTCTTTTTTAAATTAAAGAAAAAGATTATTCATCGTAATACGAGTAAAAAACAAATAACAGAATTCATCTCAAGTGAAATAAAAAAGTTTACTGTTCATAATTTGCACCGCTATCACTGATATAGGAATCCGCTTCTTGCGAATTAGTAAGGGTATGTTTTAAAATTTGTGAAAAATATGACAAATCGGGTCGATAAATGGCAGCCCTATTCGATGGGATCGGAAATTTTTCCGACTCACACAGATTTTTTTTACGTATAAAAGAAAGAAATTCAAAGCATAATTCAAACTTACATTTTTAGATTGATTGGAGCCGGGTGTTTTTGTTTGTATCTGGATTTTTCTTATATTCGTCGAGAACTTGAATAATGTATTGTTTTTGCTCTTCATCTGCACTCAAAGTTTGGTTACTTATATTGTGAAATTAATCTAATGAGTCCTTCAGCTACATCGTTGACAACCCTCAAATTTTTAACAAATTTTACAGCGTATTGGTGGTAGTCTTCATCTAATTGCCAATTAGACGGGTTTTTATCGAAGAATTGACAATTAATTTCAGTTCTTTTAAAAATGTTAGGTACTAATAAAAAAGTATATTTCTTCAGAAAATAAATAGTTCTTGACGAATATTAAAAAAAATACCAGATATATGTAGGAAGACAAAAACAATCAACCTAAAAATGTAAGTTTGATATTCAACTATGCTTTAAATTTCTTTCTTTTATACATTAAATAATATATCATTTTTTTTCTAAAACTTATAAATAACTGTTGATAAGCTTATTAAGCAATTTAAAAAATTAAAAAATCTCAAAATATACCGTTAACAGCTTTAATTTAATTTTTTTTTTCTAAAAAAAGGCTTGAAATGATCAAAAAGTGAAAGATAAGTCATATTTATTGTTTTTTTTTTAATTGGTTATTTTTTTACAAAATATGAAAATATTTTTTTTATACCTTACATTATACTTAAGACCTGTGCCAAGATTGAGTTTTATTCATTAACTATTACGGCATTACGACCTCATGGTTTTTTTTTAGTAAAACACTACAAAAACGCTATACATTTTGTATGGGAAATTTCAAGTGCTCGGTGGCACGTGTTAACGTTAAAATATTTCAATGAAATTTTGCACAGATTTTTGATTTATTGTCCTTAACATTTATAGGCCCTGGCATGAAAGAAATTCTGACATTGACATAATAAGCTCAATCCTATTGGACATATCACTATTTTTTAACCCAATTTTGTTTGGTATAAATAAGATAAGTGGTACATATCTGGTTTATACCAAACCCAAAATTTAAAAGCCGTACTTATCGTATTTGGACCAAATAATTACAGTTATTTCTAGTGAAGATACAGCTTTCGTTTAAATATAGAATGAAAATATAGCCAAAAAGAAACATAATGACAGTCCAAACAGAAAAAGTCAATTTTTGGAGTTATCTCATTTATACCAAACGCCACAGAAATTAAATTCAAGTCCTTGCCCATTAATTTCACTCCGATACAAATTTAATTCTAACTTTTCCAAGTCAAAACGAAGGATAGGTTATGTTCGGTTATATCGGATGAAAAAAATTTTAAATGGATACAAAAAATTCGACCGTCATTGAAGGTTATAAAGGAGTGGAACAATCAAAATTAATCAAAAAATTTTTGCGTCCATCTGAGCGAGTTATTTCAGTAATTTTGATCTTTTTTGTCAGACAACGCGCATACGCTTAATACTATCGGAGTGAGATTAAGAATCAGGCAAATAACATGTTATCACATTCCGCAAATTGCTATAATTTAGTATTCAGATCAATATTTTTGTTGCAATACTGTTAGTTGTTAAAACTGTTATAACTATTATACGAATAAGTTTGTAAACTACCAATCGCTGATCGCTCCATCCTTATTGCCCGATTTACAAATATTATCACTTTTTATTTATAAAGTCGGTAATATCTTACTCAAACTAAATGTATCAGAAACTTTTTATAAACAGTGACGAAATTTCTCCCATGAGAAGTACGAAAGTAAGAACAAAAGAAGAAGAAAATAAAATGAGAAAAAAAAACCTAGATTGCCAAAACCATGCCATGAATTTTTATAATTATATCTGTTTTAACCTATGTATATTATTTGGCGATGGGAAAAATTTTATTATACGATTAACCTGCAAGAATTATCTTACCTACACTTTAAGGCGGTTATTATCAATCCCTCAACCTCATATCTCAAATAGTTTTTATGTTTTAATTAGGTAAACATTTAATTTTGAAAAATTTGCAAAAGATCCCTTATAATTTAAGGAAGAATTTTTTTTACTTCTTGCGCTTGTACGCACTGTTACACTTACTTTTTTTTGTGAAAGGCTAAGTCAAAATAAAAACATTTTTTGGCTAGAAAACAAACAAAACCAAACAAGAAACAACTAGAGCCCAGTACAGCAATATGCTTAACTCTTTTCAACGTCACCACCACAACAACATTTTCGAAAAATATATTATGAAGATACACAAAGACGCTGTAAATTTTCTCAAAAAACACAAAAACGTCATCATTGTATCAGCTGACAAAGGCAATGTCACAGTTGCAATGAATAGGAAAGAGTATGAAGAAAAGATGATAGAACTTCTGCCTGACCGCTTTACATATAGAGTCATGAGAGTTATGCTTAATTTTTGCATAAAGGACAATAACTACTTACAGTTTAAAGACAATTTGTACAAACAAATACATGGAATGCCAATGGGAAATCCTCTTTCCCCGACGATTGCTGACTTGGTTTTAGACTTTTTGCTTGAAGAATGTTTTAAACTAAACTACAGACCTAAGTTTATAGCAAAATACGTTGACGATATTTTCGCGATTGTTAACAGAGAAGAAATTGATAATGTGCTACGATGTCTTAACCAATTCGACAAAAAAATCCAAAAAAGGATACGGCATCTGGAAGACTTGTCAATTTCCGATCTTATCAAGCCAAACACATACGTATGAACACAGCATCCAATCTCATAAGCAAAGTTTTTGCGTTGAGTGACCCAAAATACCACTCCGCCAATTAGAAAAATGTGACACAAATACTCATTGACAATAGCTTTCCGATAGAAATCAAAAGAAACTTGATACTTCGTCAAAAACATCAAGTTTCTTCCGGAAATAGGTTGGAAGAGAAGAAAGGTGTTTACAAAAGTGTTGTGTATGTTCCCAAACTCTCGGAAAATTTCAAAGAAGATGTCGCCAAAAACAACCCAGACGTGAACTTAGCATATAGTCAAAGCAGACAGTTGCATCTCGGACAAGGATCGCCGCTCAGACGTAGCTTACAAAAAAACTGCAAAGGAAAACCGGACCAACCATGCAATCTCTACTACATTGGCACAACCAAACAACTCCTTCGACAAAAAATAGCTAATCATAAATCTTACATTCGCCAAAAAAGCTCTGAAAAGACAGCACTAGCATACCACACTATCGGAACAGGACATCAACCAGACTTTGAAGGAGTCGAAATTCTTGCAACGGAGAAACACACATCTAAACGCTACACATTAGAAACACTTCACATAATAAATAACAAAAATAATATGAACCGCAAACAAGACATTCAAAACATATCCGCCGTTTACTGTTCCTTGGTTTCAAACACAAATAATTAAACAGTTCAAATTTAAAAGGTGACAGTTGACAAGCCTTCACATCGGAAGCACTTTAATTTATATTTGTTCCAATTGTTTTTAATATTTTTTTAATATTCAACTCAATGTTAGTCATACTTATACGCCTTACATAATATTCGTATGTATTAAACTAAACATATTTTTGTCATTTTTGTGAATAAAGACATCCCCTGAAAAAGACGGCAATCACCGTCGAAACGTTGGCAAAAATCAGATTAAAACTGTTTTCATTTAATCATCAAAAAGACCAACAAAGCCGATGAGAATCACCACTTTAATTGTTCTCAAATCAAACATAAACATCAACTTGGTCAAAATTATAAATCATTTCAAAAACTAAATACTATGGCGGTAATACAGGCGTTTAAGATGCCTGGGTGCAAAAATCGTTCGATCTGTCAAACCAATTTGAAATAACAAATGCATTCACAAGAATTTCCAATTTCAATTTTTACTATACCGGCATCACAATTTATCAAATCAAATTTATTAAACCAATTGAAAACGACATCAGTCAAAAAGATTTTTTATAAACTCCGCCTTATAAACACAGATGACAAAATCGACATATGTATTAAAATTAAAAAAAAATCAAATGTCAAATCAAAAATATAAATATAAATAACAAACTTAATTCAAGTCAAATTAAAATGCAAAATATAAAAAGGGAAGTAAGTTATTAAACAAATTGATATTAAGAAATATGTATTTATTACCAATAAACTTTGAGATTACTAAAGGATATTTTTTAAATATGTATAGTGAGGCAATAATGGCGCAATAATAAATTTCAAGATAGATATGTACATATATTTGAAACTAAATTTGGAGTTTATTTATGGAGTTTATATACATATACATATATATATTTTTAGAGTTTTTTACTTTTACCGACGCGACGTTGCAGAATAAATAATAAATTCTAGAATTCCGAATTTCAGCAATTTAACTTAGCATGTAAAAGACAATTGGCAGAAGGAAAAAAAGATACAATACAACTATCGAAATTTTATTTTATATGAAAATGAAACAATGCCGCGATAATTGGATGAAAGAATATTGCCACCTCAGCAGGAGTCTCCTAAGAAAATTAGTAGATATGCAAATCATACTTGCTACTTACTTACTTAGGTCCTCAGACTTATTACGTCGGTTTCCCCTTACGGGGCACAGTGCCTGTCTGAGAGAAAGAGTTCCATAGCGTCGGTCGCTTGACTCGCAATGCATTCGTCACCCTTTCAAAGCAAAGCGTATGGCCAATCCACTTCTACTTGCGTCTTCGTATGATAGAGTCAAAGGGTTCCTGCCCTGTTCACGCATAAAGTTCATCACTTGACATTCGATTTGGCCAGTAAATCCTCAAGATGTTGCGTAGACATCAATTTACGAAAGCTTGTAGCTTTCTATTGACAACGGTTTGACTTTTCAAGTGATGTACCCGTAAAGAAGCACGGATTCAACATTCGAGTAGAACAGTCGCAGCAACACAGCATTTGCTTTCCCGATTTAGCTGTAAAGGACTATTCACATGAGAGCGACCAAATACCGACGAATGAGAATTGAGAAAACAAATTAACGATGATCCGAAAGAAAATCCAGTGCGGAAACCTGCTTGCTCGACGTCGATTGTGTTTTCGAGGTGTTCTTTTACTCGTTCCAGGACGATTTTTGCTATTACTTTGGTTACAGCAGGGAGCACGTAAATCCCTCTCCAGTTTTCGCACTGTGTTTCTTAGATTAGTTTGACAATCATTCCTTTTTTCCACTATTCAGGAAAGTTCTCACCTTCTCCCAGGCTCTTTCGTGGATTCAGTAGCTTCACTTAATGTTGTTGACGCGTAAAAGCTTTGCAAGAATAGCGTTAAGTCCACCCCGTTTGATTTTCTTCAGTGCTTTGATTGCGCGTAAGTTTTCTTCTTTACAGTGCGTATTCGGGAAATTGTTACTTCGGGCAGTTCATTTTGACAATAATTTTGTTTGATCTGATGGAAAGGTGAAAGAACAATGAAGTGCTGAAAAGAGTAAAGGTTGCAAGTTGACTTGTTTGAAATGAGTTTTCTCAGTAAAATGAGCGAATTTGACAAAAAATTCTGAATTCTAGTCCTATCATGTAAATCATCTTGAACTCTTAAACTTTCACCTCTATCATGATTTTTAAGGTGTATAGCTTTCACAAGATATTTCTCAATATTTAAAAAATTAATGTTGCTTCTTCTTATGAAGAGAAAAATAATAACTTTTTCTCACGAAAAGGATAACATGAAATGATAATGATTGGGAAATTCGATCTTAATAAATTATATGTACTTGGGCATTTTTCTAACTTGCGCATACACTACTATAAATAAAGTTTTGGATTTGTGAAAAAATTCAAACAGGAGATTTTGAACAAACTTGACATTATGTACTATGATTGATTTACAGCCTTAGCAATGTTCTTGAAACTTGATGTAGTGTTTTTTTTTGGGCCGTATCTCCACTGGTTTTTTGATTTTTTTAAGGCAAAAAAAAGGTATCTGCCATAGTACCTGCGACAGTTAAAAAAAATATATAAATTTAAATAGATGTTGTAAAAAGTAAGCCAACAAAGAAAAAATGAAGGATAACGGTACCTCCCTTAGAATCATTTTTTTAGATATTCGATTTCCTCAAAAACGTTTCATATTATGTAAGTCTTTTTTTTCCTTTTTTATCACAATGATTGGAAATTTTAGAATATATGTATTTAATATAATATGCGTGGGCTTAGAGCAAATTTCCTTGCTTTGTACGCCCATTCTTTTCCAAACAGGCCAGCTGTTTTGGTGAAAATACTGATCCTGTTGAATTTCAAATTCATGGGTATAACTTAGTGCCATTATTCCTCCCCCACCATGGTCTCGCGGTCTATGTAAGAAATGATGTTGCTTACCAATCCGGTCCTAGTACCAACCCCTTGTTTAACTTCTTGTGGTTTAAATTCTCGGTAAACAGGCATATCATACATTATTGTTTCCTCTACCGAAGCCCTAATTTGGACAGATTTTCAACTTCTAGCGAATTTGATGCTCTGTCTGTCTGCATTCAAAGAATTGTTTCCTTACATCCTCACACTAAAATCGTTATTACGGGCGATTTCAATGTACACAATTCTTCTTGGCTTCAACATTCGTGCCAGCCAACACCCAAAGATATGTGTGCTGAGATCTTCGCTGAGTTTAAACACCTTATTCAGCTTGGCAACGAGCCCACCCAAATATCGGACGTTAATGGCCGAGCCGAAAATACTGTTGACTTGTTTCTAACCTCTGACCCTGATAAATACACCATCAGTGTAATAAAGCCTCTAGGAACATCTGACCATAGTATCATATCCGCAAATTTTTCGTGCCAAAAAAATCCAGAAAGAGCTCTTTTGAGAACCGTTTGGCAATACGAGAAAGCCAACTGGGACGGCCCCAATAATTTTTTCAGGGTCTTTAACTGGTCACTATGCTTCCTCGGTAGTGACGTAGACTCCAGCGCAGATATAATTACTAATATGATTATTTTGGTAATGAGAACTTTTATCCCGAATAGGGCTAAGAGCATAGGGCTAAGACCCAAAGAGAAATCATGGTTCGATGCGAGCTGTAAAGAGGTTATTAGGGTCAAAGGGGTCAGCTTTCGTTGTTTTAGAGCCAACGCAACCGATGAATACCGGGACAAGTTCAAACAAGCCAAGAAGGACTGCAACGCCCATATTTGAAGGACCAAATTTTTGCATGACCAAAAATTAAATCGAAAAATACTACAATGTCCCACAGGTAGTAAAATTTTTTGGTCATTCGTAAAAAACATAGGGAACAAAACGTCTTCCTCGGTCCCAACACTCGTTGTCAATGACACTGCCTTCGTTAGCTCTCTCGAGAAAGCTGACTTATTCGTTAGGCAGTTCCCGCGAACTCTACGCTGTCTGATAGTGTCATGACTCCCCCAGTTCTTTAGCGCGTAAATGATTCTATGGGACAAATATTCTTTCGTACTCGAGCTGTGACGAGAGTCCTAAAAGATCTTAACATACATAAATCCGCTGGTCCGGATGGTATCCCCTCCATTGTTCTGAATAGGTGATCTTCAACGCTGGCAAAACCCCTGCGTAAACTATTCCATCTATCCTATTCTTCTGGGCTTGTTCCGAGCAGTTGGAATACAGCATTTGTCCAGCCTATCTCAAAAAAAGGTTAGTCTTCTTCACCCTCTAATTACCGACCAAATGCACAGTGGAACAAATCTTTACATCGTTTTGGAGAAAGTAAAATTGATGCACTTGGTATTTCTAAAGCATTTGATAAAGTTTGGCATCCTGCTCTTTTATCGAAAATGCGTGCTTTTGGTATCGATGAAACTCTTCTTCGTTGGATTAGTAACTTTCTTTCGAATCGTGCTATACAAGTAGTATTAGACGGATTCAAGTCTGAAACCCACAACATAAATGCTGGTGTGCCACAGGGTTCTGTTTTGTCTCCGACCCTCCTTCTCATTTTTATTAATGATCTCCTGTGCAACTACAAATCCATTAAATTGTTTCGCTGACGATAGCACCCTTAGCTTTTCATATTCGTTTCCAGATTCAAATCCATGCTCTTCGGATGTGGAACTGAAACGGCTAAATATGATAAGTACATTAAATTCTGACTTAAACAGCATTGTACAATGGGGAATAAAAAATCGCGTAGAATTTAATGCTTCGAAAACTCAATGCTGCCTTCTGTCGTTAAAGCGAGACGTACCCCTCCTGCCATTATCTATGAGTGGCACTTGCATCGAAGAAACTAATCAGCTTGCGATTTTAGGTATGTGTATCACAAACCATCTTTTGTGGAATGATCACATACTTAACGTCACCAAAAATGCCGCAAGATGTTTAGGTTTTCTTTGGAGATGAAAGAAATTCTTTTTCCCTTCTGATCTGGCTATTATATATAAAAGTTATATACGTCTAAAGCTTGAGTATAACGCCCATCTCTGGGCTGGTGCTCCAGCAACTTACTTAAGCCTCTTGGACAGTATACAAAGACGAGCCTTCAAAATGATCGGAGACAGGAACATCATCGATACTTTTACGTCACCCGAACACCGGCGTAACGTTTCCTGTCTCTCACTCTTTTATAGTTACTTTTACGATAAGTGTTCTAATGAAATAGCCAGTTGCATTCCTCCCCTTAAACAATTCAACCGTAATACTCGCGCTTCCAGGATTGCTCATCAGTTTACTCTTGAACCCACTTTCAGTCGTACTGTCAAGTACAGGTGTTCGTTTTTTAGCCGTACTACGTGAATGTGGAATACCCTTCCACGCTTTGTCTTTCCCTCTCATTGTGATGAACTGAAATTCAAGACTAATGTTCACCGACATCTCCTTTCAAACCCCCTTCTACTTACCTAAAGATCCTACTGTGTCTCTAACATGTAAAGGGTACAAAAAAAATCAAAGTTTAATTACAAAGGTGTCTAAAATATATAATAAGTATTCAATATGTACTTTTCCAAAACAAAAATATTTTTTGAGTTTAAAAAAAAACATATATGTAAAACTATTTTTTGAAAATTAAAAATTTCAAAATTAGTATTGGTACGGCCTGTTATGAAACAGTATACATACAAAAGATCAGAAAATTATATTTTGTTTTATATAATTTTTAACTTTATATTAATTAATGCTTTAATTTTGCATACTACATTTTTTCTCAAAAAATGTCTAAAAAATTATATATTATTTTGTAATTAAAATTACGTAGTATTAATATTTACATAATAAGCTTAGCTGCAAAGAATATTAGGTCTTATATAAAGAAATACTTACATTACATATGTACATACATTTATACTAATGATAGTAATGGATAAAAATTCATTATGGCTGTAAAAATGGATACAAATTCGGGACAGCGAATGTTGTTCTAGTTTGTGTATTTTTTTGAGTGGGGTATGTGTTTCTTTAACTGAACGCCCCTAAGATTAAGCACATTTTCAATTGTTCGCTGTATTTAATGATAAGGAAAAGTATGTATTTTTAAATGTCAATGAATAACTTTCTAATTAAGAACTTCAGATTAAAAATACATGCATATAATAAAAGTTGGTGAAAATATTTTTTTTTTTATTTCTGACAAATATTAGCATGCCATGAAACTTTTGACTTAATTCTTGAGAGTCACATTTATTTGTTTGTTTTGCTTTTGAGTCTGATATGAGAAATTCAATGATTTTGCGATCATAAAGAGATTGCTCATTTCAAACCCTCCATTGCTCTATTGATAATGTGCTTGAGTTACTTGTTCTGTAACAAAAGTTGGTTATCTACGCCTATTTGCTACTAATAAATTGTTCTCAATTAGAAATAAAAAAAAAGACTCACCTCTATTATTGATGTCAGTGCTACCCCACTGAGAATGGTGCCCATTAGCATCTCATCCTAGCACTATGTCTAAATTTGTCTCCTCAGTATATTGAACTACTTCAATAGGTGGTGGTCCTCTCGTCCCGTAATGTGTCATATAGCATGATGCTATAATGATCGGTGGTAGCCCATCTCTCTCCAACTTGACGGCCATCTAATCTAAATTACTGTATTTGGATAGAAGAAAAAAGATTGAATTGTTTTTCTAGCTACGATACAGGTTCTAAAACTAGTGTTAGTTCCAGTTTGAGCATTTTTGTACACTAATTCAATTACAGTAATAACAAGGGTTCTTGCATGAGGACGAAGCGACGTCAATTTGTCTATTCTCCAAAAGGTAGAATAGGTTGGCACTGACAGCTTTACTGTGATGAAGATTTATTTGAAAAAAATTCATGATTAGTTTTTAACTACCGACCCCTTATTTATTTTTTTCTTTTGATTGGCTAATAGCCTGAGATGGCAACAGATTACATTATTAGTTTTTAGTTTTTTTTTATATAGTTGTACATATATCGAAAATAAGTTCTAAGGTGAGATCCCCATTTTGATTCGATCCATCCCCTCCGTAATCCATTTCTACCCGAAAGCATCAGAAAAAAACCCACTTACCTTCACTTGTGATTAAGAAAACTAGTGGCACAGCGGGAGTGATCTGTTCAGAGGCGCCAAGTTGCCCGACGTGTTTTTTTAGAGAATGCATGTCTGCAACGAAAAATAGACATAACTCAGAATTTCACGATTTTGAGTACATAACAAATTGCTATCTTTAAAAAAAAAACTAAAAGTAAGAAATTCTGAAATATATTTTTTTTTTAAACTATTTTCCAAAAATATATGTCTTAATTTTTTTGTTGAAATAGCTTAAAACTTATTGCAAAATTAATACCTTTTTGGTCTACTTGGTCTTCTGTAAAACTATGAATTTTGAGTTCCATTGTGTCAGTTTGCTTTTGAAAAAATCAAAAACAATATTTTTTATTAAACTTTGAATTTTTATATAACTTTGGTGATGTAAATGATGAAAAATAAACAAATAAAAAGTTGTTTAATTAATTACATATTTCATTTTAATGCGTTTAGTTAGAATGTTTTTGAACCTTTTTTAATTATTTTTATTTCTTAAATTAGGCTCATGACGTCCCTGTCCGAACAATGGTATGGTCGCATAACGATAATTGGATGGTTACAGGAGACAACGCTGGATACGTTAAATACTGGCAGTCAAACATGAACAATGTGAAAATGTTCCAGGCTCACAAGGAAGCAATAAGGGGAATAAGGTACAGCAAAAGAAAAAGTATATTTTTGTCCAAAACAATAAAGTTTCCCAAAATAAAAAGTATAAAATTGTCTCCGTATGAATTACGTAAATAAAAAAAGCCTTATCTATTACAATATTTTAACATTTGAGTAGGAAGAAATAAAATTAACTTTCAAGGGTACCTACCATTTTTTTAAGAGCAAATAAAATAAAGTAGGATTTGTTTTAGAGTATATGTCTGTGATATTAAAGAAAATGACTAAGACTGATTGAATAAAAATTAAAAAAAAATAAATAGATATATAAATTGATTTTCCAAAACATATTGCCCTGTGATGGTTTTGAAAAAAAAAAAAAAATAAATTAAATGAACTATTAAACCACACTACAGTTGAATGTTCAATAAGATTTTTTTAATAACACATTTTTTCAATGAAATTGTCGACTCAAAGAAAAATCCTAATAAAATAGCAGGTCTTTGCTTAAAATCCAAAATGTTTGTTTTCAATACTTCTATCAACCAACTTGGATTTTCCTCATCCTGGAGAGCACAAAATCACATATCTTGAAAATAAAAAAGGTTAAAACAAAATGGATCGTTGGTTTTTTCTTAAACAAACCCCAGTTTATTATTGCTGTTTCATGAGAATTATAATAAAAATAAATAAGTAAATGATGCAATAATACATTTAGTTTATAGTTATTGTATGACCGTGATGTTCAGTCTATTTTATATATTTTCAGCTTACAACTGCTTTCGGGTAGTTGCAAACTCTGGCACTACTGAAACATATATTTCATAACATAATTAAATTACAACATCCCACTATCAACGAGTATATATGTACATACACGGAATTTCTAAACCAACTAAACTATTCTTTTTTTTAGTCAGAAACCCCTCAAATCAAAACTTTGTGTGTTAAAGTACATATTTTTTTTTTACCAGGCGTAAACCTGTGCCTCTCTAACACATAAGACTTTTTCATATAAAATTATAAATGTATATTAGATTTGTTTACTTTTTATGTTCAGTTTATTTTTTTCTCTGGAATTCGAGTTTGTTCTGTCCATTTAAGACATAAAATTAAACAAACTCTGCCCAATATATTAAGAGTTTGATTAAAAATCGAAACTTTTCTTTTCTATTAATATCCTTATTATATAAGGGTGATAAACAACGAACACCTTATAACACATAAAATTATATTATTTTATTTTTAAAATCTTTAATTAACTGTGCAGATTTTTTACTATTAATTATTTTAATTTTAAAATGAAAATCCAAATAAAGGCAAACTACTCATATATACCGGAAAACGTGGGCAAACAAAATATCATTTCATTGAGTGGTATCCGTTTAGAATGTAGGTCAAAATCCATATTTACACAGTTTGTGAATTATGAACTGTTCTGTTATAATAAGGAGAACATTGAAATGTTTTTGAAAATTAGTTTTCCAAAACACAAATTTATTTATAATTGTCAAAGTGGATTTGAGCCCTTTTCAAGCATAGCGCCTCCTTTTTGAATAGATTGTGTCAAGTTCCTCAAAAGAATTTTCATATCTAATAGCTTTCAAAAACTACATCACTAATTAAAATAAAACTATCATTGCCGTTTTTATGTCTTGGTTTTGGCGTGCATCTTGTAGTGAAAATTCTTTGAGGTCTAATTTAAAATAGATGGTGTGAAACAATGAGAGCAGGAAGAAAAAAAATTTTTTTATTATATTAAAAACCAATTTCATGGTACAGTTTTGTTTAAAGGCAGAACTCCAGTTTCCAATATGCTTTTTAAATCAAGTTTTTTTTTCGAATTGTAGAAAAATTTATTTTAAAGCTTAAAATTTTGAATTTTTTTCTAAAATTTGCGATATTGATGGTTTTAAGACGTTGAATCCTATAATTTTTGCGCGTACTTCTTGATAACGCCAGTTTTAAAGAAAAAATATTAGCATTTTCGTGTTTAGCGATCCAAAATTGGTCAAATAACTTTTTAATTGAGTATTATCTTAAGTAGTATTCTAAAAATAGTGTGAGTTTTATCTTTAGATTAAAATTTCAACTTCAAATAGTTCTTAAAGATTAAAAAAAAATAAAAATAAACTCAATAAAACTACAAAATAGCTTCTTTCCCTTGCTTATTCTCTTATTTATTTTCATCCTGCTACCAAGCTATATCATAAGAAATAATTTCATAGTTATACTGAAATTCCCATTGAACGGTACAATTAATTAAAACAGTGTCAATTTTTGCATCCATTTTATTGATGGACACGGAGTTAGAAAAGTGGTTCAAGTAAAACATGTAATGTTAGTAAACTTTTATATTATTCTGGAAGTATTTATAACTTTTCCATGCCCCTTGATTAGCAGATACTAATTTTTTTGAAAGTGTTTTGAAGAAAACTTAAATACTGTTCGTTTTGTTAGTAAAAAAGAAAATGTTTATTCTTTAAATTGTATTTCTTGATATTTTAATATTTTGCTTTTATCACAAGGACAATAGTTCAATTAATGAAGGCTAGTTATTAGGTTAGGAATAAAATAACTGAATATAATTATTTTAAACTACATCAAAAAAATTAAATTAGTGCCGATTCGACCTGCAAACGTAATTGCGCGGATGAAAATGGACCCAGCGCGTGCAGTATCTGGGAAGAAAAGAGGCTTTGATAAGCGTTAACATTTAAAGAAGTAATTTTACAAGAGAAGTTACATTTTCCTTACGAAATTCAATTCAAATTATGCCCCGGGAACGAGCAGTTATATTTACGGCCAAAACAACAAACTATCAAAAAGTTTTAGCATCATACATACAGTCAGATTTTGACATGCAAAAGTACGGTATAAGATTTAATTGAAGTCTTACAATCGGTTGTTGAAATTATTCAGGATAATTTTTATTCCTTAAAAGCTTATGCATATTGGATAGCATATTTGAATTTCATCTCATCCAACAAAGGTGAGTGAGCACTCAGTCGTTAAGTCTCTTTTTTGACTAGTATTCACAATAAGCCTTATTATCAATTTCAAGTCAACAACTTTGTCCGAGGGAAATTTTAAAAGCTATTTGTAATTTTCACCCTAATATAAATTCACTTCGACAAAACCATATATTTGTTTGAATAGCTTTCGGCTCCGGCTCCAGTATATTGTGGCTCTTTCATATTCTGTTCAGCCAGTCATTCTGAACTTCTTAAAATCTTTTTAAATCACTTATCAGTATAATTATAAGAAATAAACACAATTTTAAGTAATATTTGTTCTTCAGGGACATTTTAGATAAATTTTATGAAAATAACTTTTTGGTGAACAAAAATATGTTTGAGGATTTTATTCGCCTCAACACTGGGTAACTGGATAAGTGATTTGAGATTTGTTTTTGGAATATAAAGTGCAAAATTTAAGAAGTTATGCTTAAAACAAATTACATAAGATTTGTATTGCAAGTTAAGAGCTGTGGAATGCCTTTTAAACAATCAATTTTTGATTGATTTTTATTTGATAGGAAGAAATATTCAATTCTAGGCTTTCCAAAACTAATGTGAAATCCATGCGAAATCGATTTATTGAAAAACGCCTTCGACGGATTACAAGATAAAATTTTATATGTATATGGTGTGACAAAAGGCTGGAACGTGTAGGTTGGACCCTGCGCCCGTTCAAGTCGGAAGATCAATTTTCTAAAAAAAAAATAATTTTATGCTCTAGTTTTTTTAAATCTAGTTGTTTTAACGAATAGTTCTTGAAAAATTACTGTTCATTATTACTGGTTTTTTTGGTTCAAATTGATTGTTTACCAAAATTTTACATGATTAGGTGCCATTTTTATTAAACAAAACTTAAAATACTTAGTTGAACATAATATCTTATGTGCCAGTTTGCCAGGAGAAAAATATAGATCATAGCTTTAAAGATATGTGCGAATACTACTATAAAAAAGATACATTCAATGGAATACTAGAGTTATTTTAACTAACCGCCATTTAATGCAACCTTAGATAAAAATTAAATTTTAATTCAAATTAAATCCATTTACATTAATTATAAAATAAAATATATGTAAATATGAAAAAATCTAATTAATTTTAGATTAAATGAGTAAATAATATGGATTTGGATTAGATACCTCTCGGTTAATGCTTTAACCTGGATTAAATGACTAAATAATATTGAATACAATTGTTAGACCTAAAACCGTTTGATTTCAGTTAGGATTATAAGAGAGTTGAATTTTGAAAAAAAAAAATACTCAATAAGATTGAAACAATATTGAAATATTGAAAAAAAATAGTTTAAGCAAAAAAAAAACGTTTTTTTTCTATATTTCGAGTTTGAAAATGAATTCTTTACAAAATATTCGGTGAAATAACTTTAAAATGGCTACAAAAAAGAATAGAGCATTACATTCAAAGAGTTGACGTTGTTTCTAAATATTTTTTTCTGTTTTAATCCACTTGTTTAAAAAATTGCTTTAGTCTTATAAAGGGGGAATCCCATACAATATGCTCTATATGCTTTAACTACTTTCAAACTGAATGCTAGTCACTCTTTATTTGCAGAATATTTTTTGTGTAATTTATCATTTCAATTAACGCATACTTATATTTATTGATAAAGGTGGAACAATTTTTTTAAGTTAATAAAAAAATTTAGTTTGTATTACTAAAAAGTCTGCCTTCCTTTTAAAAGCAATATTCAAATACAAAACCTAAATTCTGCAACTGCAACTGAAGATATCTAATAATAAGATAATGAAAGTTATTTACGATATAAATTCATGTACTTCCTAAAAATAAAGCCGATTCCATGTGTGTTATGTTGTTTAAGTCATTTGATTGAAGAACAACAATCCCGAATAGTTAAATACGTATATTAGTTTCCTCATCAACAATAAATTGAAAAAGACAAGAGAATGGACATTTGCTACTATTGAGTACCTACATTTTTGTGTATAAATCTAGACGCATTATTAAATTTAAAATGTTTTGGACAAACATGATGAATACATTTTCATTAAAGGTTATAGTAAAATTCGTTTGTTTATTTCTTTTTTTTTTCACTTTTTGAATGCATTTTACAGCTTTAGCCCCACGGATAGTAAATTTGTAAGTTGCAGTGATGATGGAACTTTAAGAGTATGGGACTTTTACCGATGTCAAGAAGAACGAGTGTTGAGAGGTAAGTTTATTAAAAAAAGTATACAAAATGTTTTGAACAACAAGGTGAGTTTGTAACTTATTCGTTAATATCAATGTTGTCTAATGTACAAAATATTATGTTAATTTGGTTTTCTCGAAGGTATATACATATCTTATTGATTGTTGCAGAATAAATCATAAAAAAGAAAGATACTAAGGGTATTCATGCAACGAGATAATTTTCCGCTTAACGTTTGCATGAGCATTGAGTACCCCATAAAAATTCTTGCATAAATGTGAGAAATAATCAGCTGTCACAACTAAACGTCACAAATTACTTCTCGAAACTTTATGAGGTTTATTTCTTCGCTTTCTGCATCGAACCTCCATAAGCTCTCCGCAAAAAAAAAGAGTAATGGTTCCCGGCACACTTTTGATGTCGCCTCATTCGACTTCGACTATAGTTTATAATACAAAGGTTTGCAGAATATTTTTCTCATACAAATTTTGACAGCTCGTTTCAGCGGAGATAAAATTATCTTCTGAGGTTTATCCGTGTTTTCCACCGTTGCATGAATACCCTTACTTTTTTCTATCAAACTGACATACATAACTTTATCTTAAAAATATAAAGCGAAAATATAAACCAAATCCCGTACACAGAGAAAAAAACCTGTAAGATTTCGGTATAGTTTTCTACCAAAAATAAGGTAGTATTAGAACAATACATTATTTTACTAGGCTTTTTTTAATACATACTTCCTTACTATTAACATTCTTCTAGTAATAAATTTTTTTAAATTTTATTGTAAACGTTAACTTTTATCTATAAAAGACCATTTTTTTTATTTCAAGGCCTATTTTAATTTTTCTTAAAACTTGAACATTTTTCACGATTTTTTCTTATAAAATTTGTATGGGAAAAACAAGAGGGACCTATAATGCAAAAACATTGTGCTAATAGAATGCATACATTTTATGTTATATTTAGTTGCATACGCCTTAAAATTTCACTCCAGCTATATAGTTTTTACGATAGCTGTCGCTATTTTTCTCCACTAACATAATGTAATTAGACATAACCAAAACGATATTGTTTACTTAATATCGTACATCATCGACATTACCTATCCACATAGTGTCAGTATATGTTTTTCTGTATATCAACAAAAAAATAAAATATTTTAATTAGCAAGTCATAACTTTTTATTCAATATTTATTGCTCAATAAATGATGTTGATAAACACTTCCAGATTACAAAATAATTGTTGATTCGAAAAAAAAACTGCCCATTTGAATCGGATTGGGTTCGAGTCAATAAAATTTGATTGGCATTGCTGATGCTGATTGATATACATTATGTACGTACATTTATGCTTACTCAACATCGTTCATCACCGACGTGACGTTGATTTACACAAATATACATATGTATGTACATAATGTGGACACGCCTTAATACATCCATAGGTACATATGTACATATGTAGGTATGTAGATTAATAAGTGTTTGAAATTCGCAAATCCTTCATTTAAAATGTTTTCTTGTTCCAACTACTTTTATAGATCCTTTTCGTACCGAAAGCTTAATAGAGGTAATAACTATTTTGAAAGATATAAAACTCACGTGATAGGAAATATTTCATACAGTTTGATCTCAAATAGTAAAATGCCGAATGAAAGAATTATACATATGTACGTCAAGAAAATTGAAAATCTTGAAAACGGATTTTTGAATACTGCAATCAGCAATTCTTTTTTTTTTAATTGAAATCTTTTGAAAACTTCATTGCAATATTATTTAATATTTTATAAACCACTTTTTTTTTAATGAAAATGCGGGAGACAAGTCTCAAAATCGAAAAGAGTTAGCTCATTTCCCAGATCGATGATCACATTTAAATAAAAAATAGCGTGGTTCAAATTATACGAAGCTGCTGTGATTTTCTGGATAACATGAAAAATTATTTACTAAGGACTTCAAAACACTAAAAAAAAATTAGCTAAAAATATGTATGTTTATATGTAAGTCCTTTATCGTCCTTTTGTGTTCCGATATAAATTGTACGTGTAATACTTTAAAGTCCTCGACCGTTGATTCTTAATGAATTTGTTGGGCTTTTTTTGTGAGCACATTTTTACCGTTTTACTATTTTAATAATAAAAAAGCGAACACATATTATGTAAGTATAATAACAAAAAAAGTTTGAATAATTAGGTTGATTAAGCAATCAAATCGTATCGGGGGTCGAAAAATAAGAGGAAAAAAAAATTGTTACAAAACAGTGGTAGGACTTAAAATATATTTTTTTAGTTTTAAATATATTTATATGAAGACATTTAATCTACAGTTATCTTATAACGATAATCGACCGACTACAGAAGCAATCAGTAAAATTGTTAAGAAATTTGAATAGAGTGGAATCATTACTGATTTAACTCATAAGGCTTGTCCATGTACGTTCAGTCGAAAATATTGCTGCTGCAAGTGTTGTTGATTACATGAATTTATCGATTTCCCGCCGCTCGCAGATTGGTCGAATAGTAACTGATCTGCAGAAAGTTACACAACCCGAGCAATTATGACTTGATTGCGTTGGAAGTTTCATGATCGCGTAATTTCTTTTTTCTTCTATTGTCTTTGTCATTCGATGTTTAGAAATGTTTTCATCAAAATTAATTATTAAATAAAATGCATTAAAGTACCATGGACTTTGCATATGAAAACTATAGTCACCATGGTCATTGTATTTAGAGTTGTGTTGTGTGGTCGTGTGAGGGCGCACTTGTATATAAACAGAAACCAAAAAATTAGTTAGGTTGAGTGTGATCGCTGGGGGCCGACGGCGACGTGTGGAACGTGTTCACAATAGTACTATATATTCTGTATCTATACAATGAACAATTGACCATGGGCACTTTTGTATGGACCCTGGTCCCATGGTCATGGCCTGTACGTCATTTCATTATATGGCAGCTAACTTGAAATCAAGCGCGAAATTGGTGCATTTTATGAAAAAAAAAAATATTAAAAAAATAAAAAAAAAATTGAAAGCCAAAAGTGTTTTAACATCGAACACTAGATTGTTTTATCTATTCGAGGTTTTGAGAAAATAAAAAATATCTTAAATCTGTTTTTTTTTTTCACTGTTATTGTTAGTTTTTTAATCATTTTTTTTTCAATCTACATTTAGCAATTTAGCTGGCTTATAATGAAGTGGAGACATAAGTTTCATGAATTTTAAACAATGTTGAAGGTAGGGTCAAAATGGTCATGATCCTTTCCGGTGTAACAAGATACAATACAAGATTTTTCTTACAACCTTTTCCATAGTGGCAGATTAAGGATATATTTATGTATGTGAACCAACTTAATTGAGCTACGAGTCTTCGCGAAAATCAACTCATGAAAAAATAGGAAAATGTCTTATTTATTCTTGAAGCTAAATTTTAAATTATAAAATATTTGTAATAAAAAGTTTTGTTGATTTTTCCTACCAGCTGAGAGCAGCTATGAGATGCTATTCTTCTTTGAAAACAGTTTGATTTCACAGTTTAAGTGTATGTATAGTGGTTGAGAAAGAGTGGAAAACACTTAATATAGGTTGATAAAACTATTGGTGAATAAACCAAACAAATTAACAACAAATTTAAGAGCGTTCGGTGAATGCCAGTCCTTATTTCAAAGTCTTCTCATCAAAACTGTAACGCTGTGTGTGTTTTATTGAGCTTTATTTTCAAACCGAAAAATG
Organism: Syrphus vitripennis; assembly: GCA_958431115.1. NCBI lineage: Eukaryota > Metazoa > Arthropoda > Insecta > Diptera > Syrphidae > Syrphus > Syrphus vitripennis. The sequence goes on from OY288108.1 coordinate 66,053,948, forward strand.
AATCACCCTAAACTTCTAAATATTTTTTAATTTTTTGCCATACTTTTATACTATAATAAAACTTAACACGTTTATAAATTATCATTAACTATAACTAGCGAGTAACTAGTGCTTGAGCTCTAGCATTTTTGTTGTCTAAAGTAATCAATTTTTCATAGTATCCAGAAAATCAGAGCCGCATCTTATAATTTGATTACAGGGTGCCCGTGAGAAATGTATACTTTTTAATTTTAATAACTTGAACAATTATATTATTAATGGATCAAGGTGAAGTTTGTGTATTTGTATCATCTTGATTGCAGAATTATCATAAGATATGGAAGTCTCGATTCTGACGTTATTTCAAATGGAAATTCCTTTCAAGCTATGAAATTCCGCGATTGAGTGATTGCAAAGGTTACGCCATACTTCTTAATATTTTCTTCAGTCCTGAATGCATCCAAGCTTGGCAAGGTTTATCAAGAAATATAAGGTTGCCGCCATAAATCGATAAAAATGGATAAAAATAAATTGCACGACTGAACAAAACTTTCTTTTACAAAAAGAATGTCACTAGAAAAATATGAAAAAGGATAAAATTCATAATTTGAAATGCTAAAATAAACCAAAAACAAAAGTTTGAGCTGATAACTGTCGCCTCGAAGACGCCACTCTGCCACAAAAGTTTCAAGACTTAACCTTATTGGATTACTTTATTTGCGAGTGCTAAACTAAAATATATAGATATAATGCGCGGAATGTGATGCAGCGGAAAGACAAAATATGCTGTTAATTTCTAGTCTAGTAGTCTTTTTGAACTAATGCACGAAAAATGATGAACAATTTCCAATAACGTGTGCGAAAGGAAAATTTAAAAAAAATCGGCATGTTTCCTCGTTATAAACAGTCTAAGAATAAAGACATCAAGCCTTATCAAAACAATTACAACATACGCTCTGGCATTTATAGAATAGACACAGAGTAATAACAATGTAATAATAATTATTTTAATTGGGAAAAAAGACAATTTCAAGTGTTTGCTATTTTGTTTAATTTTAAATTTTGAATTATTCATTTTAAAAATTTTATACAAATTTACCCAATTTTAAATTTAATTTTTTAATGTAAATCAAATATTTCATATTTAGTAAACAACCCCTGTGGAAGTTGGGAAAATCCAACGAAACGTAGGGAAAGAATATGAAAAATAGTTTTTTATTTGCATATAAAGAAGTATGACCAAAAAAGCCTAAAATTAAAATAAAAGTTAACATCAATCATAATTTTCAATCAAGACTTATCGCTTTTTTTATTCAAATTAAAAAAAAAAATCTATCACCGGACACCTTGTACATCTATCGAAGAGAATACAATTGGGCGCATTCACTAATCTAGTTTCTACGTAGTCAAGCGATTCTGATTGGCTAAATCTAACTACAAAAGTAGTTGAAATTTCCCCTCCGACGTAGTGTAAAAATTTCGGCTAAAAAGTTAGTTGGCACTGATTTTGACGTTTCATAATCAGCTGTTGAAAAAATTTACAAAAGATTCAAACAATCAAAATGAAACTCATAGTTCAGTACCTAGAAATAAAGTACGAAATAGAGGCATCTGAAGACATTTGCAAACAAATCTTAACAGGTAATGTTTTTTTAAGTGCAATAAATAAAACAATTCACTTAACAATTTTGTTTCAGATCCAGTGTATGCCACAGCATTCATGGAACAAAATTTGATTGCACATCCGATTTTGCGTTTGTTTGCTTTTGCATCTGTCATTAATATGACAGCTCAGGATTGACTAGCTTTGTAGTGAAGTTTTGCATTCACAAATCTAGTTGAATTTCGACTACGTAGCCACTAGATTAGTGAATGCGCCCATGTCTTGTCACATGTCAAATAAACATGAGTCAGAAGCTCTTTGCAGCTAGTGCTCATTTAACTATACTAGAATCGCCCTGTGTCGAAATTTGACACCATTTACCACGCTGAAAATTAATGCTCATTTAGAGAAATCACAACAAAAAAGATTTTAGTTTTACTCAAATCTATCATGTCTATTCTTAGAAACCTAGGCATTATAGACTTCTGCAGAAATCCCTATTTAATCGTAAAATTTATTTAAATTTATTAAAATTTTGTGAAATAAAATGTATGATTCAATGATCTGAATCTGAAGTATACATTTTTTTTATCAGACACAAAGAATACTTCATGAAAATGTTTTACTTTAATTTGCCTTCACTTATAAGTAAAATGAGAAGTTCAATATTCAACTTTTCACCCTACACGGTTTCATAAAGAGCTGTAATTGAAATAAGGAAAGTGAGTTCAAATTCATATTCAAAATTGACGTCTTGTTCAAATTACTTTTGAATGATGGAAATGAAGCACCTTTGTATGTGCCCAATAACCTTAGAATCTTATCAATTTTCATTTTAGTTCGCCTCCTATTGATTGCGCAGGAGTTGTACCTACATTAAACAACTTTCATTAGAAAAGAAATATTGGAAATGAGCAGTGTTCAGAAACCACTTTTCGAATTAGCGACCTCCTCCTCCAATTTTTTGATGAATTCCCCTTGCTAAAGAAACATTTGAGAAACAAACTTGAGTAAACTTAAATTTTCTTTTTTAATGTATAAACATTTAGTTTTTGACAATTTTTGATAACATTTTAGTGAAAATAATAAAAACATTTCAATGATTAATTTATCAACATTTCTCGATTACAATTATTTAATAACTATTTTTTAAAATTTTTTGGTTAAATAAATACAAACAAAATTGAAAAATTACTCCTAATTCGATGAAATGATTTCACTTATTGAATTTGATTTTTTGGTACTTAAATTAAAATGAAGCTTTTCCACTACCGATTTAATATTTCTCTATAAACTATATTCTTTGTAAACACCCTCTCGTCATTCAGTGAATTGCCCAGTAACAAATACTTTTTGAGAAAATGGTACCGCAAAAAATTTTTAAACTATTTATATATAAATTGAAGTTAAATCCAACAATAACTTACATCCCTAGGTCCTAAGCTAAGCAAAGAAAATCCAGAGCATTACGCAATTGTTCAAAAATACCGACAATAAGCACTATTCATTGCAAATACATTTTCTAAAATTGCAATGTTCTGCCACTAATCAAAATTGTTGATGCATCAACAACTTATGTATCTCCTCAGGTCCTAAGCAAAACACATAGAATGCAGAACATTACGCAATTATTCAAATAAATCGACAATAAACACTATTCGGTGCAATTCATCATCATTATCATCGGCTCGACAATCGGGGTCCGGTCCTGGCAACGATCCTTCAACAAGTCTCTCCACCTATCACGGTTGCGCACCCCAAGGCTTCGGGCGTCCTGGTCTACGCCATCTCTCCAGCGCAAGCATGGTCTACCACGCTGCCGTCTACCATAGAATGTACCACAAAGGACTTTCCGAGCCGGTTCCTCTTCACTCAGGCGAGCGATTCGGTGCAACACATTTTCTAAAATTGCACTATGCCAAGTTTCGCAACTAATCAAAATTGTTGATGCATCAATACCAATTAAAGTAGCAACAATTGCACCAAGATTTGAAGCAGGGTTTTCCATGAGAGGGCATTCTAAGGAGATTATTTTTGAAAATTTTATTAAGGCTATTTATACATATATAGATTAACATGTAAATTTTAATTTGATGTTAATAAATTATAAAAATAATAATATAAACATATCATGTTCAACTACATAAATGGGGATATCATTTTCTTAGCTCTTAGTTCTTAGAAAGCTGATGTGAAAAGCAATCCTTACAATTTCTCGTGTAACACTTGCGGATGCTTCGTTTTTCTGTATCATTTCATACCTACACCAATTTTTGTTTATTTCTCAGATAATTTGTATGTCCCGTTAGTCCTTGACCGTGAAAACTATCAATTTCCGTTCTTTTGACCGCATTATCAGATCTTCCTACTGCTCTTGAAAATTGTTTCCCTATTCAGTTGAACAGAAGTCTGTAAATACACTTTTGGAATCATTGAAATAAAAAATAAATAAAAATAATTCGCAAAATGAGAGAATAGCAAATCGTACGTTTGAGAGATCCAAGATTTTTTAAGATTTGGAAAAACGAACTTTGACGTTCGAATAGAGAAACATTTTTAACACGCTTTTATTAGTTTCACCTGTATATTTGTTTGTTTGTTTGTATGTATGTAACTGACTCGTTGGTGCTCAATTTTGCGCCACTTTAAGCGATCAGATTTACTTCAAATGTTGTAGACTTATCAACGACCACCGACAATACAATATTTTGATAAGCTTATCTCATTATCCTGATTAGGATTGTCAGGATTAGTGATTAGATGAAATGGTTCGATTACGAAATAATTCATAAGACTTGTTAGCAAATAAAGTTATACTACTATGTCTCGCTATTTATGTTGGCAACATAAAAATTCTTGAATATGTTTTCTATCGAGATGCAACTGTTAAGTTTTTACAATGAAATTAATTTTCTTTTCATGACTTTATTTTTATTTTAGAATTTTTGAAAATTATTGAAACATATTGATGAGTTAGTATACTTCTTATAACTGTTGAATAAAATAAAAATTAAAATTTATTTTCTGATTTTTAGTTCGATTTGCTATTAAGGCGTGTTTTTTTAGTTTTTTTTAACTATATTTTATTTATAGTCGAACAATTACATTTGAGATTAATAAATGAATAATTTTAGAAACATTCACTTTGAGTTCAACTTTCGATTAGCTTTCATAATAGCGACCATAGATAACCAAATTTGTTAAATGCACCATTTTTTGTATATTATTTAAATTCTGAAGTATAAAAATTTTAAATGCCTTTTTTTAAATATTGAAACTGCAGTTGAAATGTCAGTATTTGCAACTATGAATTTCAGTATATTGGAATTGAAAATTTAATTTATGTACATATGTCCAAATTGAATATTTATAAAATCAATAATAAGAACCGATATAATTTTTTTTTCTGATTCAAGGTCATGGAGCGGATGTTAAATGTGTTCACTGGCACCCTCAAAAGGCACTTATAGTATCCGGAAGCAAAGATAACCAACAGCCAATCAAGTTATGGGATCCAAAAAGTGGTCAAGCTTTGGCTACATTGTAAGTTTCTATTTTAATTCTCTTGAACGTATTAAATACTCGTTTTTATCCAGGCATGCTCACAAATCAACTGTCATGGATCTTAAATGGAATAACAACGGAAATTGGTTAGTAACTGCTTCTCGAGATCATCTCCTCAAACTTTTCGATATTCGGAATCTGCGTGAAGAAGTTCAAGTATTTCGTGGTCATAAGAAAGAAGCTAGTTCTGTGTCTTGGCATCCCGTCCATGAGGGACTCTTTAGCTCTGGAGGTTCAGATGGTTCGGTGCTATTTTGGAATGTCGGGTATGTAAATAATACAATAATGTTTTTTAAGCAAGGGATATCATCTTTTCTTTAATTTAGCACTGACAAAGAGATCGGTGGCATCGACACAGCTCATGATAGTATTGTTTGGACTTTGGCATGGCATCCGCTTGGTCATATACTATGCTCAGGATCGAATGATCATACAATTAAATTCTGGACAAGAAATCGTCCTGGAGATCTCATGAGAGACAAGTACAATTTGAATACACTTCCAGCTAGTTTGTCCACTCTGGATGAATGTGAATATGGTAAGCTACATAATTTTGCCTAATTCTGCTTTATTTATTTATTTAATAAAAATTATTTAACTTGGGGTGGACTATCGCAGTGGAAGTAGTGTCTGACTGCCAACTTGGATGGGTGGGTTCGATCCCAAGTCTAGGCTATATTCTTTTCTATATTCCCTCAGCTGAATACAGCCCCTGGCATTTAATAAGATAATTAAAACCTAATTTCTCAATCCACTGTGACAACAAAAATCTATCCTATACTTCTATTCCTTCTAGCCTTGTCTAATTTATAAGACCCTACATCTTACTAGCATACATATACTTCTGTTGTCTGTTTATTTATTTTTTGTTCATTGTTTCCTTTATACATAGATGATGCGGTCATACCTGGTATGGGCCCAGAGGACAAAGTAGAGTTTACCGAAAGTCTGACTGCCGACAAAGGATTTATTCCCGGACTCGATTTAGATCCTAACAAAATTTTAGACAAGGACCGAGAGAAAAAAGTCCCATATAGCAAGCCAATTCCAAGAAATTTCCAAGCGCACTGGAACGATAGCCGACGGAACGAGGAAGGTGAAGATAACAATTTGCGTGATTCCAAAGAAATGAGTATGTTAGCTGAGGGTATGCCAGATAACATGGACCCAAGTACAATAGTTGGTATATCAGTATATGGAAGAGTAGTTCGTGTAATGCCCGACAGTAAATTGGCTGCAATAATCCGAAATGGTCCCGATGCACTGAATCGATACATCAGCTCAGGTGAAATTGACGAACTTAGTGATGTTGTGCCAGTTGAGAATAGACGAAGTAAATCGCCACTTCGTGACCGCAGCAGATCTCCGCCGGTTAAAAAGTCGCGATTTGAACCTATAAATCACAATGCCAAAGTGATATATGCAGGTGACATTGACTGGCGTCGAAACTCAAACAATCCATTCATCGGAGTAAAAGTTAAAACTAACGATGAGTCTGAAGTCCTTCCAAACGGAGATGTTGATTTTCGACGTATTAAGTCTGAGGACGGCAATCGTCCCAGTCCTTGGGCAACAGGGCCCTTGGCTAACAATGATTCAAATCGTGCAAGTCCTTGGGCAACACCTCAACAAAATGGCTTTAATAATAACAATAACTCATTGAATGCGCAATTCAATACAAATGCATTCAATACCAGTACAAGTTCCAATCCAAACAACCCATTCGGTGCACCGAATCATAATAATAGTTTTAGAGAAGACGATAACAACTCTGACGGTGGTAGTCGAAACGACAATTCGAACAACCATAGATTCAAAGATGAATTCGATGACGGGAATAGCAACACTGGCAATGGTGGCAAAGGCAGTGGTGGAAGTAAACGCAACAGAGACCGGGGGCGGAACGATAGGCGTCACAACAAGAACCGAAGCAGTCGAAGGTTTTGAATGTCATCTGCTTAAAGATCTAAGAAAACCAACAAACAAACTGGAATGATTTGTATCATGTTATGTTATTAAGTAATTTTAAATAATTTTAGTTAACAATATGATAAAGAGGATAAACAACCCACAACGAAAAAAGAAGAATTATTATCATCTTATTTGTCGTTTTGGATTGATTATACTCAAAAAAAATTGAACTGTAATCGCGTTAGTAATTTCTCTTACTTGTTAGAATCTTAATCAATATGAAGAAAGAAAGAAAAAAAAACAAAAAATCAAACCTTCGATATATTTAGAAAAAGAAAACAAAAGGTTAAGCTAATTTACAAAACAAAAACAACAAAATTGTAGTCTCAGAATGATTGCGAAATAAATTTTTCAGCTAAGGATCCCGACAGTGGAGAAGACAGGAGTCAACGTTAACCAACAAAATAAGGTAATTACATAAAAGGAAAGTAGCAATGTGTTGAAATATTTTGAAAAAAATTTCAGTTTGAACAAAAAACACGGTTCGGTAATGAAGATTCTTCGTTGAAAATTTCCCTGAAAACATATAGTCATGTGATTGTGTGTGTTAATTTTAGTGCGTTTTACCAAATCTAAATATTTATACTGTTTTAAAATTTAACAATTTAGGTAAGTACTTTTACACAAAAAAAATGTATTTATGATAATATGAAATAAGAATGCAAAAGACTGATTTGATTTACCATTTAATAAAAATCATACATTTTCAAAAAAAAATAAATAAATATTTTTGTTATTGATCAAAAGTATGTATTGATTTTTACAACAATAAAATTATTAATCCTGAGAAAGATTAATAATCCAATTCCATTAAATTTTTAGTATGTACAGGGTGATTCATGAACGGTGCGCCAAAATTCTACAGCGTATAGGTTGGTTTGAGACAAGAAAAAAATCGCACGGGAGGGGTGTATTATCCCCCGTTTAACCGGGAGGGGCAATTTTCGAAAAAAAAAATGACTTAAAATGGAAAAAAAATATTTAACATCAACGGCTTCACCCACAATGCTGTGCGATACCTTTTTGAAAAGCCAAAATCTTCTTTTATTTTGTTTTTAAATAAATCTTCTCTAAGGAATAGTTTTTAAAAAATTAATTTTCAATGTCAAATTTTTGGTAAAAAAAAATTTCGAACTAATTTTTTTCAAAATTTTATGTAATTAAGTAGGTACTAATGCTGCTGTTAATTTTAAGTGAAATCCAGATGAAAAAATTGTATGTTGTTTTCAAGAAATAAAAAAAAAACCAAAACAACATTTTTCTAAGAAAAACCTTCATTTTTATTTTAACGAGACTGGCTTTTCAGTTAATTAATTTATGAAGCATTAAACTTCATTTTACGACTTTTTTGAATTCAATGAAACAGTAGTGGATTAACCCTGGATTTATATTTTTTTCATTAAAAAAGTCTGGAAGCTAGCATGTCAATATTTTTGCCTTGGCCGGCTTGCAACCGATGGGTTCTAACTGTTAGGGCCTTAAGAAAATAAAACCGAAATTTCTTAAATAAAAAAATAAACAACATTGTCAAACCAAAAGGTAAATATTTTCAATAGTTTTTTTTTAATTTCTTGAAAACAACATTTTTTCACCTGGTTTTCTGGATTTCACTTAAAATAAATTAACAGCATTGAATTTTGAAATTAAAATTAGTACTTAATTACATAAAACTTTGAAAAAATTAGTTCGAATTTTTTTTTTATCAAAAATTTGACATTGAAAATTAATTTTTAAAAACTATTCCTTGGAACAGATTTATTTAAAAACAAAATGAAAGAAGTTTTTGGCTTTTCAAAAAGGTATCGCACAGCATTGTGGGTGAAGTCGTTGATTTTTAATAAAATTTTTCACATTTTAAGTCAATTTTTTCGAAAATTGCACCTCCCAAGAAAAAAATCATATGTATGGGCCACATATGATTTTTTTCTTGTCTCAACCCAACCTACACGCCCCCCTAGCATCTTGGCGCACCACTCGTGAATCACCCTGTATAACAAAAGTATAAATAGTGATTTTTTAGTTTGTCAGAATTTATATTTTCAGTTTTTTTTTAACGTTAGACACGAAGTGTCAGAATAGGGTGGTTTAAAAAGTTCATAAATTACAAACACTTTCCGTTATAGCTTGGGAGCTCGGAGTTACTCCTTTTTGACTACTATTGAGAGCCTTTTAAATTCTTAAAATGAAATTTGCTCCATTGAAAAATTGCGTCATTTTAAAATTTAAAAGCCTGTTAAACATTGGTGCGACCGAACAATAATCCAAAAAGCTTCGATTAGCTGTTCCCAGTCAGTTATGTTTTTGGAATGATTTTTGTTCTCGATTTTATAAAGGAGTTTACTTGGAACACACAAATAAACTATTTTTTAAGATGATTTGTTGATTTGTCAAAAGTGAAAAGTGATTGATGAAATTATTTTGTGAAATGGAAATCTGTGTGTAAATTTCGGTCGATTTAAAAATGCGTCAATGCATGACGACTACCCGCTACTTTGTAAAAACATGCAGGACAATATGTAGGTATTTAGAAATGGCGATCTCAAGGCAACCTAGCCTGAGATCCAATTAGCGCTGTAGTGAACCGTTTTGATACCAAAACTCGTTTGACCTATGATAGAAAGGGAAAGATTTATAGAGAAGCTTCACAGCGAATTATGTTAGAGCCATTGGGCGCATTGACAAATCTAGTGGCTACGTAGTGAAAGGGATTCTGATTGGCTAAATCTAACTACAAAAGTAGTTGAAATTTACACGTCGGAGGGGAAAAATTTCGGCTAAAATGTTATGTCGTTTTCAGTTGGCAATCCGGAATTGGTTTAAGATTCGCAATCCCAATTGAACAGTTTTTTTCGATTCTGAAAAATTTGAAGTTTGGTGTGACTGTATTAGTAAGTGTAACATGTGTGACATATTATATACGTCAAATTTCATTTGTTTTTTTCGCTTGGAAACATGGAGGAGCAAAATCTTTGAATGTGTGAGTAATTCTGTTTTTGCTTCTGATTTCAAATCTCTTTTTTTTAGAATCAGAACTGTCACTTTTGCCCAATTGAACGCATTCAGAATGCTTTTTTCTGCTTCCAGATTGCCAATTGAAAACGACATTAGTTGGCACTGATTTTGACGTTTCACAATCAGCTGTTGAAAAAATTTACAAAAGATTCAAACATTCAAAATGAAACTTATAGTTCAGTACTTAGAAATAAACTCATCTTCTTCCGAATCGCTCATATATATAAAATTTTTTTTAATTTGTTTTTATATAATTTAAAAATATTGTTTAAAATTCTCAAAACTTTATCAAATGTTTCCGATTTTGCGTTTGTTTGCTTTTGCATCTGTCATTAATATGACAGCTCAGAATTGACTAGCTTTGTAGTGAAGTTTTGCATTCACAAATCTAGTTGAATTTCGACTACGTTGCCACTAGCTTTTTGAATGCGCCCATTTTGTCGCATTGAGAAAAAAGATTAGATCTGATGTTCGTCTCAGATAGCTCGTCGAGTTCGTGAAAGAATGCTTTCCCAAAGGATTGCATTCTAATGTTTGCCAAAGCAGGACATTTAAAGAGGAAATGGATTACCGTTTCCCTTTCTCGTTGGTCACAACAACTACGGCAAAAGGTGTTGTAAGAAATGCCCAACTTCTCTGCATGAACTCCTATAGGCCAATGTCCGGTACAAACCGCAACAACCCTTGCTATGTCTTGCGTGGGCCTGCATAGAAGATCGTTTGTACGGGTTTTATTATAGGTGGGCCATATCTTCCTAGATATAATGCAGTTGGGTAAATTGCTCCACCTTCGATTTGATTCAGTTTGATAGATATAACAGATTTTCCCCTTCATAGCACTAAGAGGAATGTTAACCATTTCTGCAAGTGAGCTATGAAGGGCCGATCCTTGCCTGGCTAGCTCGTCAGCCCGTTCATTTCCCCCGATAACACTATGGCCCGGAATCCAGATCAGGGTGACAACACCACACTCCATCTTTGAGCCTTCAGTAAAGATGGTTGTGTCGAAACCTATCGTCACGATGTCATCTTCCCAATCTTTTCTGGATGGGAAAATAACCTTAAAGCCCTTACTTACGCTCAAAGTAGGAGTGCAGTAGTCATTGTTTACCGAGATAATATCTGAGGGAATCAATTTCGTTATTTTGCTGTGACCGTAAGGTTTTGACAACCAGCTGTTTGATTCCTTCAGCCTAACTAAACGCGCTGCAAGAAACTATGTATGTATATATTTAACAAAAAGGTCGAGTGGCAGAAGATCCAAAATAACATTTAAGGCATCCGTTGGGCAAGTACGCATGGCTCCTGTGGTGCCCACGCAAGCTGTTCTCTGAACCTTCTTTAGCTTATCAATATTATAGGTTTTGCTAAGAACAGGCCACCACACAATCGAACCATATGTTAAGATTGGACGTACCACGGCTGTGTACGTCCACAAAATCATCTTAGACTGAAGTCCCCACTTTTTGCCGAAAGTTTTGCTGCAGGCGTAGAAGGCAACACAGGCCTTCTTAACCCGTACTTCAATATTTAGTTTCCAGTTTAATTTAGTGTCGAGTATAACTCCCAAATATTTTGCACTGGAAGACAATATAGAATTTGGCCGTTGAGTCGAGGTAGCGTGAAGGGCGGTACATTAGTTTTGGTGGTAAGGCTACCGCCTTCACTCCACATCTCTCTAATTTAACGAGAATTGCATCCTCCTTCTTATTCTATAGCTTCTGGTCATGCCATGTAAAAGGTGAAAGGACACTACCCTGGGGTGTTCCTCTACTCACGTGTTTGGTTGGGATTGTATTGCCTAGAGTGGCTCGAATCTTCCTATCACTGAGCATGGAAATAATCCATTCTCGAATGTAGCCATCTACACCGAACTAAACTAGCGATTCTTCTAGCACCTTCTATGTCTAAGAAGGTGGCAAGAGTAAATTCTTTATAGTGGATTGTTTTTTCTACAGTACGCACTACCTCATGGAGGGCAGTCTCCGTGGATTTGCCCTTAAGATATGCATGCTGAGAGCTTTCTAGAGGTCGTCCAACTAAAATATCTCTAATATGGTAATTTAGAATGCGCTCCAAGGTTTTAAGCACAAAAGATGTTAAGCTTATTGGTCTGAAATCCTTCGCGGATTTGTGACCTCGCCTACCAACTTTTTTTTTTTTTTTATTTTTTTTTTTTTAAGCACACAAACATTTATATGCCATATGGAGAGAGAGTATTAATGGCCCAAAAAATATTTTCTCTAGTTATAACGGAATTGACTTGCTCCACATGAGCTACGTTTAGCTCTGTGGTTTCAAGCGATTCGGGGTTATCGCTCTCGCAACCAGGAAAGTGCGTCTTCATCAGTAACTCCAGAGATTCAGCTGGAGAGGCTGTCCAGGATCCATCAGGCTTTCTTAGAAATGAAGGATTACAATACAATGTTCCTTCGATAAAACTTTGCTGAGCCTTGCGGAGTCCTTTATGTCTTCGATTGATTGACAGTATTCTCTCCAGCCTTGTCTTTTGGCTGATGATAGGGCTCGCTTGTAGATTTTAAGAGAGTCTTTATACGGTTGGTAAAACTTATGTTTGTGGCAGATAAAGCGAGACATAACCCCCGCCATTATCTATGAGTGGCACTTGCATCGAAGAAACTAATCAGCTTGCGATTTTAGGTATATGTATTACAAACCATCTTTTGTGGAATGATCACATACTTAACGTCGCCAAAAATGCCACAAGATGTTTAGGTTTCCTTTAGAAATGCAAGAAATTCTTTTCCCCTTCTGATCGGCTATTATCTATGAAAGTTATATACGTCAAAAGCTTAAGTATAACTCTCATCTCTGGGCTGGTGCTCCAGCAACTTACTTAAGCCTCTTGAACAGCATACAAAGACGAGCCTTCAAAATGATCGGAGATAGGAACATAATCTATACTTTTACGTCACTCGAACACCGACGTAACGCTTCCTGTCTTTTATCGTTACTTTTACGGTAAGTGTTCTAATGAAATAGCCAGTTGCATTCCTCCCCTTAAACGTTTCAACCGTAATACTCGCGCTTCCAGGAAGGCTCATCAGTTTACTCTTGAACCCAATTTCGGTCGTACTGTGAAGTACTGGGATTCGTTCTTTAGCCGTACTACGCAAATGTGGAATACCCTTCCACGCTTTGTCTTTCCCTCTCATTGTGATGAACTGAAATTCAAGACTAAGACTAATGTTCACCGATATCTCCTTTCGAATCCCGTCCTACTTACCTAAGGCTCGCACTGTGTCTCTGACATATAAAGGGTACATAAAATCCCCTTGTGTGCGCGCTAATTATTAAAAAAAAAATATATTGAAAATTGTCCTCGTCATTTTCCTAAGACCGGACAATTCTTCATTCCACCAAGAAGGAAGGGTTTTACGGCTATATTTAACTGGGCAAGAGACTTTAAAAGCTTTACTTATAGAAGTTTCAAAGGTTTTCACCTTTGATTCAAGGTCTACTATCGATTCTGTGAGATTCGGTAAGTTGCTCAGTTTGGAATTTTCAATTTGACTGAACTTCTTCCAGTCAGTTCTTTTGGTATTTCTATAAAGCGGAGGGGACCTCGACTCCACCAACAACATCGACGTTGTCATCAGCTTTGTCGGTGTCTGCCCCCTGACTGCAGAATTTTAATTTTGGCATTCCTTATGCCAAAACTAAGTTTGTCCTTGGCCTTTTCGAGAGCCCCTAAACTTTCCTCGCTGATCCTAGAAGGTAAGAGGCGCTTGTCTTCTGCGGTTCTTCTGCCTTTAACACAGCCCAATCGTGCATGGAAACCAGCAGATTTAGCCTCTAAAGACCGCGGATCAGCTCCTGTCCGCTTGGCTTTATGCTCATGAGCGGCAACCAAATGCGAGCCTTTGGTTGTCTAGCGATGTCCTTAGCTGGGACAAGCTTAAGCTTCAAGCCCTTCCTGTCATTGCTAACCTTAGCAATGCTTTCACTAAGGAAATCCCTAGAAAACCTGTCCGCACACTTGATCACCCTATACCCCTTGAGAATCTCGCCAGTGTCAAAACTAGGGTAGGGGCCCTCGATAGAGTTCCACACATTCAGCAGACCATTGCTGTTTGTGGAGAGCTCATCCACAACTGCTGCTTGTAGCTCATCCCTGACAACCTCACTAAGAGAACGCAGTTGCGCTGCTCCAGAAGATGGCGTTTTTCCCGACTTTACCCGGCCGTCAAGCTTACTCTTTTTCTGAGTAGGGTTTCCACCTTGTAGCGGTGGGGAGGCTTACGTTTGGGGCTGCGATCCCAGACTAACTAAGAGAAACCCAAACACGATAAAAACCATGGACAGTACACAACAAAAGAATAAATCATCAACGGGGATATACGTTGAAACGTCGGCAGAAGTCACGGCTGCCGGCGCGGCGTTGGCTTTGCCTCTCCAATTGTAGGAGGGGAGAAGTCGCCAGTGACCGACGACAAACAACAACAGCAACAACAACAACAACAAAAACAACAACATCAAAAACAACAACAACAGCAACAAGACAACACGACAAAGACAACTACACAGGAAGAGGAAGACCTTCTTCTCACTCCTTTTTCCAATCTCGGTGTAGAGGATGGAGTTAGCATCGGAACTCTGACTGACGACGACGCATGTTCCGTTGCCAGCACCATCTTCTCACGATTGTCAACTTCTACAGTTCGGAGTAAAATCTCTAACTGCAAGAAAACAATCAAACGACTTGGCAATAGGAGTTGGGAGGAACTGACCGACACCGAACGCCTACGACTTCAAAACGGGCGTGCTTTTCTATAGAAGGATCCTAAGAAGACAGGAGGGGCACTTGCCCCACCGTCCAAAGAGGTGACCTCTTCAGGGAGTACAAGCGTGAACACTCTAATGGGACCGCCCAATCCACCGACTGGTGCCAAAACCCAGTCAAAGGTAGGTCGGATCCTATTAGATACGGACACGACTAGAACGCCTAAGTTGATGCCAACCACGCAGACAGCGGGATCACTTCCCCCAACCGGGAAAATGGAACTGTTGAAGGCAGGGATGGGAGGGCAGTGTGGGAGTTGCGCTGGGGGCACTAGCCCCGCAGGTAACTCCGGTGCGACTCTTCCATCTTCGTCGAGCAGAAGTAGCGTCATAGACCTCACAGGAAACACGAGGACGAACACCGTAATTGAGTCCAAGGCCTCACAGAGAGCTGGAAGTCTCAATGAACGTATACTAAAGAAGAGACGACGCAACGCTGAGAGGATTGTCCGATGTCTTTCTAGCAAGAAACCCGAAACCTTAACGGCCAGGGAGAAGCTAGCGTTGGACAATGCTACTCAGAGACTGAAGACTTTGACGACCACTGACAAAACGAACAACCTGACAAACAGGACTTCGTCAAAAGGACGGTAGCTCCCTGGCCTAAAGCTGACCTTCGCCTTATAGGTATTAAGGAAATAAAAGACCTCAATAAACCTAAGGCGAAGATGATGCTAGGGGGTCCGACCATCCCGAGAGATCGGATTGAGAGATATCTGCAATCTCTAAATACCGAGCAACTCAGTGCGAACTGGAAAGTGCTTGAGATTGGGGAGCAGACGAAAGACGGTACAGAAGTGGTTGTGCAGCTTAGTCACAAGTCTATACCACTTCTAAAGAAAATTGGCTTCAAGGTGCGCATCGGGATAAACCGGTGCAAACTGAGACTAATGACCAATCAGAACAAACAAGTAAGTAAGAGGCGGGAGGTTTTTAATGTACATGAACATGAAATTAATACAAATTAATCTTCAACACAGTAAAGCCGCCAGCGCCAACCTTGTCTACCTCATGGAGAGTAGGCAAATAGATATCGCCCTTATTCAAGAACCCTGGATTGGACCAGGTGGCATAATTAAGGGTTTACACTCAAAGGGACTTACACTGTTCAAAACTGCACAAGCGGTAGCAAACAGTAATTTTAGAACTTGCATTGTAGCTAGGAAACAGTTTAATCTCTTTCTTTTATCAACGTTAGCAATACAA
The DNA here is from genome assembly GCA_958431115.1 of Syrphus vitripennis. Taxonomy (NCBI): domain Eukaryota; kingdom Metazoa; phylum Arthropoda; class Insecta; order Diptera; family Syrphidae; genus Syrphus; species Syrphus vitripennis. Next base: position 66,070,086 of record OY288108.1, read on the forward strand.
ATCAGACTGCTATCAAGCTAGAGCGTATCGGGCTCCCACCACTCATCCTGGCATCCTGCTATATGCCTTACGACGGGACGGAGGGGCCACCTGCAGATCTCACAGGCCAGCTTGTGGAGCGAGCAGCAAATGAAAGATGGGACTTGGTCCTAGGATGTGATGCTAACTAACATCATGCTCAATGGGGAAGTACCGACACTAACAGTAGAGGTGAGTCTCTTTTTGAATTCATAATAGAACATAATTTACTAGTCGCAAATAGGGGCAATGAGCCCACATTTGTTACTAAAAATAGGGCAGAAGTGATCGATATAACTGTTACTAATAATACATATACAATTTCCATCGACCAATGGAATGTCCTCAAAGAAGAATCATTCTCAGACTATAAACTTATAGGTTTCTTGATAAATGATACAGTGGAAACTCCGAAACCTTATAGGTATTTCAGGAACACTAACTGGGATCTCTTTAATAGGGTATAGAGAAGAGAAGTAGAAATCTAACACTGTGATTCAAGAACCCAAGCTTATTGATCAAGCATCTGAAGAAATTAGGGTGATTTTAAATAACGCCTTTGAGAAAAGTTGTCCACTGAAACACATAGGGAAGGGAAAAAAGAAACCACCATGGTGGACCTTACAACTCAGCAATTTGAGAAAAGAAACGAGAAAACTTTTCAATACCGCCTAGAGTACTAGAAACGAAAATGACTGGGATATATATAAAAACAGTCAGCGAAAATTTAAAGCAGAAACTCAACGAGCGAAACGAAGCTCATGAAGAACTTTTTGCAGTGAAATCGAAAGTACCAACGGATCGACCAGGTTAAGGAAAATTCTTTCTACAGATTCAATCCCTCTGGAATCTCTTAAGATGCCCACTGGGAGCTGAACCGAATCCTGCAATGAGAGTCTTGAACACTTGATAATTACTCACTTTCCGGGCTGCGGGTCAAAAGACAGCAATCCGCAAACAGAATCCTATACGGAACACGCTGTACCATCGGACATTTTAACGGATGGAAAGATCAGATGGGCATTCCATTCCTTTTCTCCATATAAATCTCCTGGCCTCGACGGCATCTTTCCAATGATGCTACAGAAAAGCGAAACCCTTATAATACCGCTCCTGAAAAATATATTTAATAATAGTATGAAATGGGGATATGTTCCCTTATCATGGCGCGAAGTAAAGGTGGTTTTTATTCCAAAAGCTGCAAAGCCAGTCACACAGAAGCAAAAGACTTCAGGACAATCAGCCTGACATCGTTTATTCTTAAAACGTTTGAAAGACTGATAGACCTACATATTCGAGGCACTCTGAAACTGGTTGAAATATCCCCAGCTCAGCACGCCTACACCAAGGGGAAGAGTGTAGAAACGGCTCTTCACAGCGTCGTTAGCACGGTTGAAAAAAACTCTAAGCGACAAGGAATATACCCTTGCTGCGTTTCTCGACATTGAAGGTGCCATCGATAACGTGAAGAATAAAGCAGTAAAAACAGCCCTGGTAGACAATAAGGTCGATAATTGTATAATAGATTGGGTTATGTACATGTTAAAAAACAGGCAAATTAACTCGGAACTGGCAGGTATACAGATGAGAGTAACCACATCTAGAGGTACCCCACAAGGAGGAGTCCTGTCACCACTTCTTTGGGTGCTAGTTATGAACACAATCCTACTCTGAAACACTGTGGAGTAAGGGTAGTAGCCTACGCTGACGACCTTGCCTTATTAGCGACAGGAAAATTCTTATCCACTATCAGCGAACAGATTGAATATGACCTTTCTAAGGTTAATATATGGACTAAGAAATGTGGACTGATGGTTAATCCGTCAAAAACAGAACTAGTCCTCTTCACAAATAAAACGAAAATGCCAAGCTTCAGAATTCCTTCAATCGAAGGCACACCTGTGAAGATTTCAAATAAGGCGAACTATTTTGGTGTGATTCTAGATAGTAGAGCTCTTGATTTCGACCGGGTACCCGGTACACTGACCGGGTACCCGGGTACCCGGGTAACTAAATTTCCGGGTATTACCCGGGTAGCCGGGTACCCGGGTACCCGGCAACCCGGGTAATACCCGGAATGTCCGGGTACCCGGGTACCCGGTCAATGTACCGGGTACCCGGGTATCAAGAGCTCTACTAGATAGGAAACTAAACTGGAGTCTTAACACTAAGGAACGAGCCAAAAAAGGAATGATTGCTTTCTATTCTTGTAACAGAATCTTTGAAAAATCCTGGGGACCGAGTCCAAAAATTATCAGGTGGATGTATTTGGCAATAATTAGACCAATTCTAACAATGATAATTAGCATTAACAGCTCTTATCCTCATTTTATAGTCACATATCTCTTTGTATATGAAAACTATAGTACTATCATAGTCACACATCACAGTGTGCCGGCAACCCTTTCTCTTTTTTTTTGCGAAGAGCTTATGGAGGTTTTAATTGATATTTTTTTGGATGCAATAATCCAAAAAATAGTCTCCTCTTGCCCCTACCACCAATTTCCGAAGCTTAAAGACTTCCAAAATAGAATTTTACACCTCAAATTTTTCAGCGCCACCACAAGGGTCCGAGCAACCCTAAAAAAAAACTCGCCATGATAGTACTATAATTTATAATATATATATATATACATATATAAGAGGAGACTATTTTTTGGATAATTGCATCCAAAAAATATCAATAAATATCATTTAAAACCTCCATAAGTAAGGGTTGCGCAGACACACTAGATGTCGCCCCATTCGACTTCCACCATGACAGTACTATAGTTTATATATACAAAGAGTACTCTCATGGTGGAAGTCAAATGGGGCGACATCTAAAGTATGCCGGCAACCCTTACTCTTTTTTTTTGCGGAGAGCTTATGGAGGTTTTAAATGATATTTAATAATATTTTTTGGATGCAATTATCCAAAAAAATAGTCTCCTCTTGCTCCTACCACCAATTTTCGACGCTTAAAGACTCCCCAAATCGGATTTTACACCTCAAGTTTTGCAGCGCCACCACAAGGGTCCGCGCAACCCTAAAAAAACTCGCCATGATAGTACTATAATTTATATGTATATATAAAGGTGGAACGTGCTGATCATAGATAAAAGACTTACGTAAGTAATTTCTCTATGGAGCAAATGCAAATTTATATACAATGACTATGCGTCAGATTATTTGTCAGAAGTGGAAAAATTTGTGGACAGCATTAAATGATGAGACCGAACAGTCGTGCCTTTTTTTGCTTTAAAATTTTGTTTGAGTTTTTTTTTTCACAAAGTGCCATATACAATCATGGATGGTGATTCGCCCCGTCCTAAATTCAATCCTAACCCTAATGTGGACGATAACGTCAAAAAGAAACCTATTTTACGTTTACCTTCTCAGCTCCTGAATGCTAAGGACAAAGAAAAAATATACAACGATGTGAATTGGTGGGAAATTGATGTGGTGACACAAAAAAACAAGCCACTTTTTCTGAAATGGAAACTGACGCTTGCACCAACGAAACAGGTGCGAGCGAGAGAGATGATGGCATCTTTGAACAGCCACCGGTACTAAACGGCGTCAGTGCCGTTATTGGCAGCGCCAATGTACATATCTCATAGTTTTTCTCTACAAAATAACGGAGAAACTCAAACTGAAGTGGTTCTCAGAAATCTGTTATCTAAATATCATGAAATTCTTTCTAAATTAATTGCCCGGAAAAGGAGGCAAGTTGTCATAGGCAGAACAGCCAAAAAAATTATTCGGGAGGCTCCACAAGGTAACTCCAATTACTACGCTGTGTTCGATGATGACGCACCAGACGATGATACTGTCAGGAACAATCTTGAGACTACTAACAAAACAGCGAGTGGATCTAGACTGAATGCCAGCGGATATAAATTGATTTCGAAAACTTTAATTTGCAGCAACGACTCCAGCAATACTCTCAGCAACAGTGACAGCAGAAACAACGTGATCATCAACAAAACGCAGGAAATCAACAATCTGAATTGGTGCCCTCCAATATTCTGTACAGGTATTTCTTTTAAACCAATAATTGATTATTTTAAAACTTGTAACTTAGATATAAACAAAATAAAATATTTGTGAAGACTGTGAAGCTCCATTCTCTTATTTTGGAAGAGCTCAAAAGGTTAAAGGTTCAAGACTTTTACTTCACTCCAAAAGAAAAAAAAATCAATCTTGTATTAAAAGGAATCTCAACAAATTTTTCCCCTTCTGACGTTCAGAAGGAGCTCCTCTCATTGGACCCCTCGCTGAGGATTACGGTCAAAAAATTTGAAGACAATTGGTCCAAGAAACATGATTTTCCTTGGATCTCTTTCTTTGTGTTTTGGAAGACAGGGAAAGCCTTGTCAAAGTCAAGACTATTAAATTCGTTCTTAGGCATATAGTTAGGTGGGACTCAATGAAGGGGTCTGGCATGAAGCAATGTTTCCGTTGTCAGAGATTTGGCCACGTTTCTGTCTATTGCGCTTTTCAAGTAAGATACGTCAAGTGCCTTAAGGAGCACGCTTCAGGAGAATGCGAAGTTGGTCCAAAAAGTGAAGAATTGGTTGCTTCCTGTGTCAACTGTGGGGTCTCTGGACACCCGGCTAGCTACAAGGGTTGCCCGAAGCGTAACGAAATCCTGAAAAACAGGCAGGAAATGAAAACTGCAGCTAAGCAAAATAAATTCGCAATCCACAATAACGTTGTAGGTTTTACTAACCCCTCTCCACATGAAGGATTCTCCTTTGCAGATGCAGTTCGGGGATCAAAGGGTGCTCCGGCCCCCATCTCAGACCCAATCCCTGGGAACTCATTGAGTCAAAAAAGTTGTTTGGGCTCCCTTTTAACGCACTTTTCGCAAAAATTAAAAACTTTTGGCCTCATTATTCCAAATTGGACGATGCTCACAAACCGGAAGCTTACTTAGGTTTTCTTGCCTCCCTCTCTACAAACTCACCATGAATTTTAGCTTTATAACTTCAAACGTCAACTCTTTCAACCGCGAGAAGCAATTAGAAGAGGAACTGCTCTTAGAAGAAATTCATCCTACCGCACTTTTTGTTCAAGAAACCTGCTTGAATAAGCAAATTTCTTTTTTCAATAATAATTATAATTTTATTTCCAATAACTCAGGTAAACCACGGGCATCCTCCTAAATTCCCTCAAATCGTCTCAAAAAATTTTTCATAACAATATTATCTCATCAACAATTGGCTTAATACCACTCAAAATTCAGCGTACCCAAAAAATAATCGCGGTAGTGTCGATCTACATACCATGTGATACAGGTGTGAATTTAACTTCCGCTCTTGACGAGCTCTTTGAGTTAGTAAGGTCCTATGACTTCATAATCATAGGTGGAGATTTTAATTCCCGACACCCTATGTGGGGAGACCCTCGCACTAATCAAAATGGGGTGCACCTGTATAGGTAGTATTGTGATGAGCACTATTTGGATTTCGACATTGTAGCTGCCGAGGGGCGAACGCGCCCCAGTTAGGGCTCCCACATAGACTTTTTTCTTGTTTCTTCAAATTTCCGTTCAACAAACAATAACCCGAATATGGCCTGTTTAACCCTGTATCTGATATCTGATAATTTTTCCGTATTTCTTAACATTCAAATTCAAAATGCGTTTCCTTTTCCCCACCGTCCCCGTAAGACTCGCTCGTTTAAGAACACTAAATGGAAACATTTTAACGGATCTCTTAACTCCCGGCTGGACAACATACTAGTTCCCACCGATACTAATCTTTCAAATACTGAAATAGACTCTTACATCTCCTCCTTCACTGTCACTCTAACCGATTGCATTTCGAACTTCAGCGAGGAAAAGCCTGTTCTGGCCAACCGACTTCAAATCTCGGAAGAGGCTCTCAAACTGTTTAAAGTTAGGAAATTTTGGAAGAGAAGTCTAAAAAGAATATTTCACCGCTTTGCCGATCGAATAAGTAATGAATACAAGGATCTTTCTTCCAGAATTAGCTGCCTGAGCAAAATAATAAAGGACAGAGTCCGAATCGAAAATTATATCCAGTTTCGACAAAAACTTAACTGTTTACGTCCCTCACCTGATGTTTTTAAAGCAATCAACCAACTTACAGGGCAAAAGAAAAGCCTCTATGTACCCCGAGAACTGTTTTATTCAACCTATACCTACCTATCGGACTTCCATATTCATAACAACAACTTGGAAGCTGTCCTCTACGCGGACGACACAGTTTTATTCAGTCCACATGTAAGACCTCGGCGTGGCGATTCGCTACTATACAAAATGGGGCATTGTCCTTAACGCCAAAAAATGTGAGATGGTCTGTTTCAGAAATGCTTCCGGTAGAGGACACCATCTGGCTGTTCGAGAGAGCAAATATCTCAAAATTGCAATTGACAACTTTTTAATCCCTCTAAGACAAAGTATTAAATATTTAGGCATTAACTTACATGTAAGGTTAAAAATGAATCTACATGCTAGAATTGCCTTAAAGAGAAGCAAAGCAGCAGCGGCTATATTAAAATCTCTCTTAAACTCTAAAGAAGTCGATAGGAAATCTTAATCACTAATATACAAAACGCTCATACGCACCCTGATCTCATATGATTTCCCTACTTGGTTCCACATTACACCCAACGTTGCACACGAGCTTCAGTCCTTTGAGAGGAAAATCATTAGGAAGTGTATCTCCAAACACAGAAGACGGTCTCGAAAATGGTTTATAACCGTGTTATCTATGAGGATTCAGGCATAATTCCCCTACTCAAATACCTAACTACATTGTCCAGGAAGAGAATACAGGCTCTTCAATATCATGACAACCCTGTCCTCCGGAACACATCTCCCAACAATTACAGAGGCTGAATCTTTTGTCCTTTTGAGCTCTACCTAATTATACCCTCCCTCCACAAAATCCTATATTTCAAAATTATAATTTTATTTTTCATGGCTGGAAGAAATACCTTTTCAAACCGTAGAAAATTTTAAATATTATCCTTTTTTTTCCTTATTTTTCAGTTAAAAAATTATGAATTTGAATTTAAGTTTTATATACAATGGACATAGATGGAATTTATTTTCTTACATCAGTACACTATATTGTGTTCAGGCAGATTCAACCCTCAGTTGTCTCTGTCTTTCGTTTCACATAATTTCATTAGGTTATGTCATTTTCTTTTTTTTTTCTTCATAATTTCATGGTTTTTGTTGAGTGGACCATTTCAATTTTGTGCATCTCTAGAATTATTAAATTACATATATACTTAAACTTGCTTTTTGTTAAAGATACAAATTAAAAAATCTTATGTCGTTTTTAATTGGCAATCTAGAAGCAGAAAAAAGCATTCTGAATGCGTTCAATTGGGCAAAAGTGACAGTTCTGATTCTAAAAAAAAAAGAGAAATTCTCTTCTGGATTTGAAATCAGAAGCAAAAACAGAATCACTCACATTCAAAGATTTAAATGACACACTTGATAAATGTCATATTTTTTTAAATTTACTAATTGTGCGAACCATTGAATAAGAAATAGAGGAAGAGGCTTTTGGTACATATACAGTGTACGTGAGTCAAGCATTAAAATAAAAAAAAAATGCAATCATCTGTCATTTTGCCTTGCTGAAAGTTAGTGTTGTGAAATTTTAAAAAAGTGAAAAACGTACTCAAAACTAATAAAAAAGTAAAATAAAAACCAATTTGCGTTGAAAATCGAAGCATATTATTATTTAAATATAGATCAACGTGCTGCGTGAAAACTTGTTAAAACTTTTATAGCCGGAAAAACAAAAAGTTTTCATTTCACAAGTAAGTCTTGGCTCATATTCCACAAAAAGTAACTTAAAGTGATGTTATTTAGGTAAATACGTTATCGTAGAATACTTTCTAATTGTTATTTCATGGTATTTTAAGATTAAAATAGCAATATTTTTAAAATAAAAATATACTTTAATCATGTCATTTGTGCAATCTGTAATGTCAAATTAGAAATTTTAGTACAGGGACGAATAAGTTTTTGTTGGTGATGGCAAGGCGCCAAGAAACGTTAAGCACCCTTAGTGCAAAGTTATTTCTCCACATCTTAGTTTGTATGTTTGTATGTAGTATGTATTGAAATAAATTATGATTTCAAATTATGTATTTGACTGAGGAAAATATATGTGATAGTGTTTTTTTTTTCATTAAAATTACGAAAAACTATACTTTCATTTATCCATTTAAAATTCCTGTAAGAGCTAAGTTTAATTTTATATATTTTAAATATTCTTTCGGCGCCCCAGCAAATAGCCGTCCACCTTCACTTCAGCCCTGTGTCAATGCATTTGTGTTTTATTACAGTCATACCAAACTTAAAATTTTTCAGAATCGAAAAAAAACTGTTCAATTGGGATTCCCATTGAACTTTGTATATGAAAACTATAGTACTATCATGGTGGAAGTCGAATGGGGCGACATCTAATTTACCTATGCAACCCTTACTCTTTTTTTTTTGCGGAGAGCTTATGGAGGTTTTAAATGATATTTATTATTATTTTTTGGATGCAATAATCCAAAAAATAGTCTACTCTTGCCCCTACCACCAATTTTCGACGCTTAAAGACTCCCCAAATCGAATTTTACACCTCACATTTTGCAGCGCCACCACCAGGACCTCTGCAACCCTAAAAAAAACTCGCCATGATAGTACTATAGTTTTCATATACAAAGCATTGAATAAGAAATAGAGGAAGAGGCTTTTAGCACATATACAGTGTACGTGAGTGAAGTATTAAAATTAAAAAAAAAAAAAAAAAAGTGAACCCTATCTGTCATTTTGCCTTGCTGAGAGTTAGTGTTGTGAAGTAGAAAGATTTTAAAAAAGTGAAAAACGTACTACAAAACTAATAAAAAAGTGAAATAAAAACCAATTTGTGTTAAAAATTAAATCATATTATTATTAAAATATAAATCAAAATGAGGTGCTGCGTGAAAAGTTGTAAAAACTTGTATAACCGGAAAAACAAAAAGTTTTCATTTCACAAGTAAGTCTTGGCTCATATTCCACAAATAGTAACTTAAAGTGATGTTATTTTGGTAAATACGTTATCTTAGAATACTTTTATATTGTTATTTCATGGTATTTTAAGATAAAAATAGTAATATTGTTCAAAATAAAAATATACTTTAATCATGTTGCACAAATGAGCTTGTAATGTCAAATTAGAAATTTTAGTACAGGGACGGATAGGTTTTTGTTGGTGATGGCAAGGCGCTAAGAAACGTTAAGCGCCCGTAGTGCAGTTATTTTTCCGCGGTTTAGTTTTGGAAATATACTACGTATTTTCAATATTGCTGCGATTGTCCATGTCTATCGTGTCGGTTTTGTATCTTCGTCAAGAAGTATTTGCGTCCAGTTGTGATGATTTTAATTAAGTAAAAAAAGCTCTACTACTTTAATAATTTTCAAGATTTCCGAAAGATGAATGGAAAGCACTAAAGTGGATGGAAATTCTTGAGTTGGATGAAATCAAGTATTCATACCTTGTCTGCTCAAGTCACTTCCGTGAATGTGACTTCATAAAATCCGCTCCAGGAAAAAAAAAAATTACTTTTTCCTTCTGCAATGCCAATTTTATCTGAACATATTTTTAATAATATTTCTGAAGACCAGATATTTTTATATTGCATCACGAAGTAACGAAAAGTTATCAATTAGAACTAAATTGACAAAAACAGTTCACTTCAGGGGAATGTAACTATGTATGTATTAAATAAATTGTTATTTGACTAAGTAAAATATCTGTGATAATGTTTTTTTTTCATTAAAATTATACATAAAACTAAAAACTATATTTTCATTTATCCATTTAAAGTTTTCAGGTTCCTGTAAGAGGTAAGTTTAATTTTATTACTTCAAGTGTACTTTATTCGATATTATAATCCAGCCAGAAATAAATAAAAAAAAAACTCATTCAATTATTTATTTGATCGAATAAATTTAACCAAATTAAAAAAGTTTTTTTTCTTTTAAGGCTTACAGTAATAGCTATGCTCCTTTGTATGTGAATAAGTACTTCTGAGAAAATGGAAATCATATTCCAGTACTTCTAGCTACACATATTTTTATTAAACCACCCAAAAAAAATTTAGCAAAATATTCCTTTCGGCGCCCCAACAAATAGCCGTCTACCTTCACTCCAACCCTGTGGCAATGCATTTGTGTTTGTGTAACTCACACAATCATGAAAACTACTTCACTTTTTTCTCGATATGCCTCTTCCTGTACTTCTTATTCAATGGGGATTCCGAATCTAAAACCAATTCCGGATTGCCAATTGAAAACGACATCAGTATAAATTGTGCAGCCAGACCAAATCCAAGTCGGCAATTTTGTATTCTTACAGTATATATCAACGTTGTTATTTCCCAGTATTTGTAATTGAAAAAAAAAAATCTCAATTAAGTTCTACTACTACTTCAAGCAAATTTGTAAAATAGAAATGAGGTCGTGTTTTCATATTCCATTGGAATCAAAAAATAGTAGAACTGTTCCAAAATTCAGTCGAAAAGATAAATTATCTTATGTTCGCGGTCTGGGGACTGGCGAAAAATCCAGGGTTACACTGTTACACAAGTTTTTATTTGACAGCGAACACTTTCAGAGCTAAAAATTTAATCAGCTCTGATTTGGCCTATACGTCTACTTTTGTATATGTATTTTGTAAATATCTTATAAATTAAATAAATAACACATTTTTTACTGATTTGGTTTTTGACAGCTCTGAATTCTAAATCCAAGAAAATACATGGGGTCATCTCAGAGTTTGTTCCAAGCACGCATTGAAAGGGCAAATAATCTACCTAGCCTAGTGAAATACTCGGGAGACTTATAATATTTACGACGTTTAAAACTTTACAACCTTTATTTGACCCTTACTCCAACGCAACGCTATTGTTGAATAATTACCTTAATTACAGATTTTGTTTTGCTCGTTAAAAAATAAAAACAAAAGTAGTTTTGTTTAAAAATCAATCATTTAAGATCATCGCTTACCCGTGAGTATCATATTAATTCTTTGTACACGAGTAAATTGAGTTGTTAGCAACATTTAGTTCCAGGGTGAGTAGATCAGGAGGAAAGAGGAGTGTGAAAATAAATAAAATAAACACAAATTTGTTTTGAAAATATCTCGCGCGATACTGCGTGCAATGGTGCATGCTGCGTTCAACCGCGCGACTTTTTGTAAAATGTATTTGCAACCTACAAGTCGTTTGTGTGTCTTTCCAGTGATTCATCCATTTTGTTATCGTGATCGCCACCGCACCCTCGTAGCTTTACACGAGGCCTGGGCGGGTATAAAAAATAATAAATCGTTACACAAGTTAAAAAAAATGTACTGTTATTTTTACTTAAGGGACGGGTTTTGAAAGAAGCTGATTGAACCGAGGAAAGAGGCAAAGTCATCGCCAAAAGTAGCAAAAAATGTGTTAAATTAATCTGAAATGATCTAGGTATTAAACCGAATTTTCCAAACCATCTTTACATGCAGGCATCGCTACTGCATATTTAGCTATGCACTTTTTGCATTTATACATATTCCTGATGAATTTAGGAAAGTATGCAATTTTTTAACAAAAACTAAGTTTTTAAACGTATGATTTTGTGTTTAGTCGCATTTTCTCTTATTTGACAATGCCTCTTAATTTCCCCGGGCACTAACGAGCCCAGGTAGCTTTAATCTTTTTTTCGAGATATGTATATGCAATGCATGCAAAAGCTGCAACTATTTTAAATTTATTTTTAAAATTAATTTGATTTGGAAAAATGAAAGCATCTACTTATTTAATATCTCAAAAACTTCTGATGCAATTAACCTTAGGTTTATTAATTAGAATAAATGCTGAGGACTAAACCACACTCCACTCGTGTGGTGCGTCAATATCACAAACCGAGACCAATGTGGTTCAGACTTAAAAAAAAGAATCACAAAATAATTTGAAACACACGGTCAGAAAGACATTAGCTAAACATTGTAGATTTTCTTAAAAAGAAAGACTTAGTTTTTTTTAGTAAACAATCGTTATCTTGTATAATATGTTAAATACAGATTTTTAGCTGGCTAGTGCCTCTTTACACACAATTAAGTAAATATTACTATTGAAAAGGAATTGATTAACTTTTAATAATAAATCGAGATGGTAAAGAAAAATAAGGATTTTTTAAATGAAGAAAATGAGAAAAGGATATTCAGTTGGTCGCAGTTTTAAACCTCTCGAGTCGTTGCCGCGCCTTCTCCGCGTACAAGTCTTTCCCCTGAGCATTGGACTTCTTGTCACTGTCGCCAGATACATCGCCAAAACGCTGTTTCCGCTTTTCCAGCCGCTCATTTGCTGTAATTTCTGCGATAGCAGGCGCAACCACACAACCGAAGCGTTCGGCTCGCTTCTTTAGTGTCTCAATTTGCTTGGGATCGACTTCTTTCCCTGCCACTGACAATGCAGCGCTACTACCAACTGTATTTGTATTCGAATTATTGAGCTTGCTTTCTTCGATGCCAAATTTTTTGGCTCGCAGTTGAAGGCGTTCCTCCAGTGTAAGTGCCGAGACTTTTACAATCTTTGGCTTTGGATCGATTTTAGATATTTTTGTTTCACTGCCATTTTCGTCATTAGATGTTGTATCGGCTTTGACTTCTACAGATGCTAGTGTTTCTATAGTTATCGGTGTGATTGAACTCTTTCGCTTGAGGACAATCTTCTTTGGCTGCGGCAATAGCCCCACTTCAATAGATTTTTCTGTGGGCGAGAAAGAAAGGGCGACGTCACTGCATGGTGACTTTAGAAGCTCGTTCTCATCTGGTGGTAATATTAGTGCCTTCTCTTCCTCATCGGTGAGAACATCTTCAAGAAGATCTTCGCCAGAGATTGCTGTGTCTTCGAGCGAAAGATCACCGTCAATTAAAGCAGTCTGTAGGCGCTCTTGGAGCTCGGTTTTGTTGCCCGTAATTTGCAAGCCACGAAGTTTAAGCTCACGTTTTAGATCAGCAACCTTTGGAGAAATTTTTTATTTTGGGTCAGATGAATAATATGATTATTTTACCTTCATTTTAGAAATATCATTTTCCGGCATTCTTGGATAATTATAAGAATATTTTTAAATTCGGAAATCGAAATAAATACTTAGATAAATTAATAAAATTTTGTATTTCTATCAAGAATTTCTCAGCTGCAACCAACAAATCTCAAATAACATGACAATTATATGAGCCGCTTTTTGACATGCATTGCCAAAATTATGGAAAGAAAACAATTTTTATAGCAACCGTGTTCAATTGGTATGTTTTGATTGATGGCATAGGCTCTCAAACTTGCTTCCACGAATAATGATTGGCCACGTTCACAAAGTTATCTAAAGCAATCCAGATTGGTTTGTGTTGTTGTAATCTCTTGAGAAAAAACAGCTGATTATAAAACATCTGTTTTCAAAATAAAAATCTCAACCGATCTAAAAAATTCTCGTATATTCAGCTATCTGAAGAGAAATGTCAAAAACAGCTGACTTGAATTCAAATCAAACAGCTAAATTAACCTATCCGGTTTTAGTCGTTCACAAACATATACTCGAGTATCTGAGATAGCATATCTCAGCGCAATGTGAACGTGGCCATTGTAACTTGTCTTTTCAAATTTTTGGTGGATACAATGGGGCATATTCGTAGTCAAACTTTAGAACCGAGTCTAACTGGCCTCGAGTCTAAAGTTAACACACAGGCATTGTATATGAATTTAGATAGTACTATCATCAGCACGTTCCACACGTCGGCCCCCTGGCGATCACAGTACATACTAACTTTCTTTATATACAATGCACACAGGTTAGAAACAGCTGCTATTCATAAAGAATTTGGATTCAAGAAGAATTTGGAATTTGCCCTTAAAGGTAAAAAAAACAGAATTTTAGTACTATTGTCCATTTTCTGACAGATAGAAAAAAAAACTATGTCAAAGAGTCAACCGTTTTTAAAGGGTTGAGCTCCAGTTTATCTTTTGGACCCAGTCTAAATTGTCTATGAACAACATAAACTCCAGGTTAGGGGCGAGTTATAGCGAACAGGAAAATGGATCAGGAAAATTTTTCTGATGGATTATTTAGTAAGTTCTCGATCGATTTGAAACACATAAGCTGAAGTAATCGATGCCAAATGACAATTTTAATGCACTATGTAAAAAAAAATTTATTGAACGTAGGATTTTTGATAAAAAAGCAATTGTTTATTTTCCTGATGCAAGTTCATCAGGAAAACAAATAAATGCATTTTTATCAAAAAACCTTTGTTCAATCAGTTTTTTTTTTACATAGTGCATTAAAATTGTCATTTGTCATCGATTACTTCAGCTTATTTGTTTCAAATCGATCGAGAACTTACTAAATAATCCATCAGAAAAATTTTCCTGATCCATTTTCCTGTTCGCTATAACTCGCCTCTTAGCTTAGAAGAGACAAAGAAACAACTTGTCTGACGACTATGAATATGCACAATGAAACAAAAATGACAACACAATTCAATTTAAAATTGAAATAAAACGTTGATTTGATTATTTCTTCGTCGTTACGAACTGGTTTGTGAAAGCCTTTTTTCTCGCATAAATCTTTTCGGCGTTTTCTTGGAGTTATGAATTGAGGCTTAACTGCATTTAAATACTGTTTTTGAATAAAGACGTGGCCAGCATAAAATAATAACAACAATGTGTTGTTGTCAATCATATCAATCATGGTCGTATCTATGTAAATGTTTCGCATTGGACTGGGCAAGCTTTTTTAAAAACTGAAATTCAATTTAATTAAATATAGTCTTGACACCATTGTTGTTTTTTATTTGACTTCATGAAAATTTATGTCAGTTATTTTTTATTGTTTTTGTATGTTCTGAAATATAGCCTAACATATTATAAATATATACTCCAACAGCCATATTAATAAAAACCGCTTATTCTACCTTTATTCCACGACTTTACTAAACGATAGAATAAGAGTTAAGCTATGGATTAAAATGTTCAATGAATAAAAACAAAATGCTCGTGGAATAGTAAAGTGACGTCTACCAAACATCTCTTGAGAAAATCTACTACAATAAGTAATATGCTTGTTTAGTGACTTGAAATTTTCACCGAGTTTCCCAAACATATTTTTTTTTGTATGGGTTTTGAGAGCAAATTATGAAAATTTGTCGAAAAAAAACTCACGTCACCAAACACACCTAAGGACTTTTATTTTTAGGTGAGAAGAAATTATTTTCATGAATTGTGTTTGGAAATAAATAGATGTTCATGGAGATAAATGAAGATGCAGTATACCTAGGTACCTATAATTTTTTTTGATAGTTGGAAATTAGGAAGATATATACATAGATAGTTATGTGTACCTTTAGAAAGATAGATATATAGAGAAATATATAGATGGAAAAAGATAGTTATGTTAGATAGTCTATGTAGGTGAAATGGGTGGCAATAAATCTGCCATTATTATTATTATTTTTTTGAAAACATTTTCTTTACTTAACTTTTACTTTCACTTATATTTTTTTTATTTTCAAAACAATTTTGAATCATCTGGTTTTTTATTCCTTCGCTAAACCACCTTCTTCGGTGGATTAGCTTAGTAAACGTCACTTAGTAGACATTTTGTTTTATTCATAATACTTTGCGCTTAGTCCACGGAATAAGGCCTAAACCTTCGCTATTCCACGTTTATTAATTTGGCTGCAAGAATTTATTGCACAAAAGAAGCGAAACAAGCGACTTAATTTGTTTCCCACTTAAAAGCTGTTTGAGAAGCACTGTTTATTATGGCTTACGTTTATTATGGATATTCTTAATTCTACCATAGCTGAAGGCTGCCGACGCATGTTAATGACGGAAAATTGACCGCTCCACACACAAAAGTGGCAATCCATTTTGAAGTTTCGTAGATTTTTCTTTCACGAAGAAGCAAGAACCAAAATTAGGATTCTTCCGTTTGATCCCCAATTCGTCGTGTTAAATTTCCAAATGAAGAAAACGCACAACAAAATCTATTTCTACAGTGCGGCTCAAAAATCATATATATTTTTCTTAGGACAATAGAACTTTTCAGTGTATCATCATTGAGAAAGAAAAAGAATCCAAGGAATCGCGGAAATCTTGCTTGAAACTAGTTCCGATTTGTGTGTCTATTGAGTTTTTTTTTTCTAGAAAATCTTCCCAAAAAAAAGAATACATTTATATATATATTGATTTATATATATATTTGTATGATCAATTATTAAAAAACCTATATAATACATTTCTAAACGAAACGTCTTTTGTATTCATTGCAATATCGTGACCATGATCAATCTGCAGACTATTACAAATGTTACCGATTGTGTTCCGCTGTATTTGCCGCACAGTTTGTATCTCAAGCCTGTGGCCAAGTTGAGTTTGTCGGTGGCTTTGCCACCGAATAAAATGGGCAAGTCTATATCGAATTTTGATATAATGGACAAATTAACAAAGGCACTTGCACCAGATAAATTTCTTATTCTGAAGGTAAGTCTTTGTTGTTATGGAAGATAAATTTCTTATTCTGAAGGTAAGTCTTTGTTGCTGTTTTGAAATGAGTGGCACCTTCATTATGAAATTTATTTAGCTAAAACACCCCATGCTTCCTATTTGTTATTAAATCTCAAAAAATAAATATTAAAGAGCATATATGTACCTAGTTTATAATAAAAAAGTTTCGGTAACCACGAAATCTAGAATTTCAAGAATCAGAATACCAAGCCGCGAATCACAGAATTCCGAAAGAATAGCATTTTTTTACTTGCGCTTACAGGTACATAGGTACTACAGCGCAAGTCTAAAAATATTCAAACTAGATTTTAATCAAACTTGGCATTACTATGATGGGGAAGACGAACAAAATGGGAGACCCACAATTCAGTCTTTCTGTTCGCTTGAAGCATGATTGGGTGGGAGTTAAAAATAGTTTTTTGGGCAATCTCCAGGCGTTTTTTTGAGGGCAAAAATAACAGTAGGTACGTGTTGTTTGGATTTTTTTTTCAAAAATAGCATTTTATGAAGAATAATCGGTAACTTTTATTCAATGTTGACAAACCTTTAATAAAAGTTTTGTTTCCAAAAAATGTAAGGTGTCATTACCCCCGAAATAATTATATAATAATTATTATTTTATTTTCGATTTTCTCAAAAACGGTCTATTTGATCTTCTCTATGCAAAAGCATCTACAAATTTAAAACAATATTAAAACTATTAAAAATTCAATTAATGTCGCTTACGATAGGAGAAACCATATTTATTTGAGTTTTTATATGGCAATGAGTCGTGAGCTAGTGACCAATGATTTAAAAAAAATCAAAAATTTTGTTTGAAAGAAATTCCAATTTCCAAAACTTCTTCGAATGGTATTTAACATCCTTTAAAAATTATCTCAGATATGTAGACAAAAAAAAGTTATATTAAAAAGTAACAGCATTCAAAATCTATTAAACGTTCTGGAAAACTCTCCAATAATTTAAGTTTGTGTGTTAGCATTAATTTGTAGATACGACCCATCTTCTAACACCAAATTAAGACAATATTGACAGTACTTTTCATATATTATTTGATTATTTATTTAAATACAGAAATTTTCAAAAGATTCAACTTATATTACTTGCTTATTTATACTTACTTAGATCCTCGGACTAATAATGTACGTAAGTTTCCCCTAACGGAGCATAGGGCGTCTATTACTCCTAAGCGCCATCGTGTACGGTTCTTGCAGACGCATTTCAGCTCTCTCCAACCCGTATCCAGTTTTGCTGATTCCTGGGTAGTGGGTGCAGTAGCTGACTCTATGTTGTTAGTACTGCTCGTATGAGTTCTGCGGGAACACCTTCAAGACAAATCGCTTTGTTCTTCAGTGTTAAGATTTCTTCTTGTTGTAGTATGACATTATGTATTGTGTGTAAATGTATATAAATGCACTATGCATAAGTATTAGTATATACATATAATATAATTCTGTTATGCTAAATGCCATGAAATAAAGCAGTTTATAATCAGATCTCAACGTGTCGACTTCATATTATAACATGGTGTCAGGTTATTAAAAAAAAAAAAAAAAAAAAAAAAACATGAGTGCAACGATTCCATTACCAAACGCTGTGAAAGTAAAAGGTAATTTAGTAGAGAACTGGAAAATATTTAGAAGCCAGTGGGAGAATTATGTGATTGCGGCAGAATTAAGCGCTAAAAGTGAAGCAGTTCGAATTGCAATTTTGAAGGCATGCATAGGAGAAGACTGCTACCGCATTCTCATGCAGCTTAAAATCAGTGACTCTGATAGCAAAACCGTAAAAGGTATTCTAGATTCGTTAGAAAACTACTTTAAGCCAAAGGCTAACAAGCGGTATGAACGATATGTATTTAACACTTCGAAACAAGAAGAGGGTGAGAACGTAGAAGCGTATGTAGGTAGGCTACGTGATCTAATCAAGAGCTGTGAATATCCGTCTGAGTACGAAGATGATTACATTTGTGATCGCATAATTCCAGGTATTATAGACAATAATATGAGAAGAAAGCTTCTGATGGAAAAAGATTTGAGTCTAGATAAAGCAATCGACATGTGTAGAGCCATCGAACAAACAACAATTAGAATGCGCGCATTGACTGGTGTTTCTAGTGTCAACGAAAGAGACGACACAATCAGTGAAACAAATAAAATTACACATCAACAGAAAAAGCAGAACAGTATGAACAATAAAAATAGAAAAGGATACGCGAACGAAACAGAAAAACATTATCTATGTAAGTACTGTGGCAACACACATGAGAAAAAAAATTGCCCAGCATACGGTAAGAAATGTCTCAAGTGCAAAAAGTTAGGCCATTTCTCTAAAATGTGTAAGAGTAAGCAGAAAGTTAACCAAGTGTGCGAAGAAGAAGACAGCAGTACCGACAGTGAAATGGAGGATGTTTTGACAGTCAAAAATATTTTAAAGTTCGCAACACACGGTGAAATTTTGAAAAAAAAAATAGAATTTAAATCGAAAACTGGGATTCAGATAATTGAATGTATAGCTGATACGGGCGCGTCTTGTAATATTATCAGTTTGACCGACTTTCAAAAGTTGGGAGGCAAGTTACAAGACCTAAAGGAGTCACAAGTTAAACTACGATCATTTGCTGGTGAAATTACTAGGCCCCTTGGAAGTGCCAGGATACAATGCGCATATCATAATGCTACGGAAATTCTTACATTCCAAATTGTAAAGAATACAAAGAACCCGATAATAGGAGCAAGATCTTCGCAAGACCTTCGTATACTACAGATAAATCAGATAGATTTGTATAAAGATAATACCGAATCTATTGTTAGGAAATACCGCGACGTTTTCGATGGTGATGGCACTCTTCAAAATCATCTTAAGCTAGAAGTGGACCCATCAGCTACTCCCATGCAACAACAACCTCGTCGAATCCCAGTCGCCTTGAGAGAGGAACTGAAAGGAAAACTAAATGAGTTGGAACAAAAAGGTGTAATCAGTAAAGTTAAACACCACACTCCATGGATCAGCAACCTAATCATAGTGAAGAGAAATAACAAATTACGCCTCTGCCTAGACCCACTACATGTCAACAAGGCTTTAAAAAGGGAGAACTATCAAATACCAACTGTAGATGAAATACTTCCTAGCCTTGCACAAGCAAAAATATTTTCTACCCTTGATGCCAAAAATGGATTTTGGCAAATAGTTCTCGATAAAGACAGCCGAGATTTGACAACTTTTTGGACGCCATTCGGGCGATATGTATGGAACCGGATGCCATTCGGTATTGCACCTGCACCAGAAATCTGGCAACGAAAGCTCCACGAGATAGTGAACGGTTTGAAAGGTGTCGAGGTCATAGCTGATGATATTTTGGTGTATGGTTGCGGTACTACTAAAGAAACAGCTCAAATAGACCATGATACGAACTTAGAAAATCTTTTGATTAGATTAAGACAGCAAAATCTAAAATTGAATTCTAAAAAAAATAAAATTGGAATGAGTAAAGTTACTTTTTTTGGTCATTTACTTACTGAAAGTGGATTGCAGGTCGACAAACAAAAAGTAAAAGCCGTAAAAGAACTTCCACGGCCGTTGAATGTACAAGATACCCAACGGTTTGTTGGACTGTGCACGTATCTTTCTCGTTTCCTACCCAATCTTGCCGCAGTAGCAGAACCCTTACGGAGAATATGTAAATCAGACGTAGAATGGTTTTGGGGAAATGAGCAAGAGAACGCATTTTATCATTTAAAACAAATGATAACAAAAGCTCCCGTATTGCGATATTTTGATGTAAAGAAAGCAGTGACGATTCAATGTGATGCGAGTAGTTTTGGTCTAGGGGCTGTATTAATGCAGGATGAACACCCCGTGGCATATGCGTCGCGGACTCTTACAAAAACAGAGCAACAGTATGCTCAGATTGAGAAGGAGTGCTTAGCCATTGTTTTTGCGTGCAAAAGGTTTGATCAGTATTTGGCAGGGAAACATAACATTGCCGTAGAATCTGATCATTTGCCATTGCAAACGGTTTTCAAACGTCCTATACTTTTGTCGCCAAAACGTCTACAGCGCATGAGACTCGCACTCCAAAGATATGACATCAAAGTGATCTACAAGAAAGGGAAAGAAATGTATTTGGCAGACACGTTATCGCGAGCGACCTGCCAAGAAGAATCGAGCCAACAACCTTTGGATTATGAGGTGTATACCAACGAGGCAGTGGAACCTTTGCTGCTGGATATAGCGGAAACAAATGTAATGCCAGACGTACACATACAAGAAGAGCGTATAGAAAAGATTCGAGCGGCTACTCAAACGGATGTAGTGTTGAAAGCATTAACGTATACAATTACAAACGGTTGGCCAGACAATAAAAGTAAGTTATCACAGTCAATACGGGCATTTTGGAATTACCGAGATGAGTTAACTGTCCATAATGGGATTATTCTAAAAAAAGATCAAGTTGTTATACCGAAGGCATTACAAAACGACATTCTGAAAAGGATACACTCTGGTCACCAAGGTGTCGCAAGTTGTCTTAGGAGAGCCAGAGATGCAGTTTTTTGGCCCAGCTACAGTCAACAGGTTAAAAATATTTGCGAAAGCTGTCAGGTATGTTTGTCTCAGCATGTAACTCAAAGAAAATTACCATTACAAACGCCAAAACTACCTGAGTATCCGTTTCAAAGGATCGGTATGGATATATGCGAATATAATCAAAATGGAAGCAAACGAGTTTTTCTAATCACGGTAGACTATTATTCGGATTTCTTTGAAGTGAACGAAATAAAAAACGCAACTGCTGATATCGTCATTAAATGTTGTAAGCAAAATTTTAGTCGTCATGGCTGCCCCCAAATTGTAACAACTGACGGAGGAACGTGTTTTGTCAATCACAAATTCGTTCAATTTGCCAAGGAGTGGGAGTTTAAACATACAAAAAGTGCCCCACATCACCAGCAGGCAAATGGAAAAGCAGAAGCAGCTGTTAAGATAACAAAAAACATGTTAAAGCGGGCTGAGCGCTCCGGGGAATGTTTTTGGAGAATGCTGTTGGAATGGAGAAACACTACCAATAACATAGGATCGAGTCCAGTACAGCGATTGTTTTCAAGAAGAACTAGAGGCTCCGTACCAACAATTACATCCAAACTTAAACCGGAAGTGCAACATAACGTCGAAAAGAAAATCGAAAGCCAACGAAAATCTACAAAATTTTACCATGACAAAGGAAGCCGTAGATTACCAAAGCTGGAATATGGTCAAGACGTGATGGTAGATGTACATCCCTCATCAGCTGATAGAAAATGGTCACAAGGTAAGGTAACTGAAACTCCTTCTGATAGGTCTGCGATCGTCGAGGTCAACAACAAGCGATACTTGCGAGATCGAAGATCTATTGTATCTATGTCCAAATATGAAAGCACTCCAGCTCAACCTTCGCCTACCGATTCTAAAGATACTGGAACATCGGAGAATCAGTCACTCTCCTCATCTTCTATATCAGCCACAACGTCAACGATTCCAAATATAACAGACAGAACATTAGAGTCAAATCAGTCATCGGACAGTCACCACAATCCAAAAGATAATGTAAGAAGTATTGAACAACCCACTGAAATTGTTGCACCACCAACAGTAGATCTTCGCAGATCTACACGAAAAAAGAACCCACCTAAACGATTTTTATTTACAAATTAAAACTAAAGCAAACAAAAAAAAAAAAAAAAAAAAATAAAATAAAAAAAATTAAGAAACTTTATTAACATAAATAATTTTGAATTAAATATTAAATTTAACTTAACACTTCTTGAATAAATTGCAGATGTAACCTTGTAATATCTAAGTAAAGTTATGTATTTATAAATTTTTGCTTTAATGAATATTTTGGATTTTAAGTAATGAATTAATATAAAAAAAAAGAAAGAAAGGAAGATGTTGTAGTATGACATTATGTATTGTGTGTAAATGTATATAAATGCACTATGCATAAGTATTAGTATATACATATAATATAATTCTGTTATGCTAAATGCCATGAAATAAAGCAGTTTATAATCAGATCTCAACGTGTCGACTTCATATTATAACACTTCTCTACTGCGGGGTACAGTGCGTATTTGGGAAATTGTAACTTATCATTGGGCATCGGGTTCACTGCTGAAAATGCGGTTTAAAACCATCTTCCTTCCACCTTTTGAGCTAGTCCTCATCCTCATCCGAAACTAACAGGGCCTGTGTCTTTTACCAGGTGTTGTCTTGAGCTCTGAACATACATATGTATGTGAGCTCTTTAATAATTCTGTAGGCAGTTCTACTGTCACACCTAATAGCGATTTCTTCTGCTTCTGTAGGCAATGCGTTGATGTAGTTACGCTTATGACGCCTCGTGATAAGCAATTTAAAATTTTCAAAAATATTATTTTGATATTTCAAAAATTGATAATTAATTCATTAATTATTCATTCATTCGATACTAAATTATTTTAATTTTATATTAATATTAATGCTTTTAATTTGCATAGAAATATTTTTTTCGTCTGCTCCAATAATTTATTAAAAAATAATATAACCTTACGATTTCCGTTCTAATAAACTCATTTTAATTTATTGAGTAAAATAAATTTATTTATAGTTACACTGCGACCTTTAGCTCTATTGTAACCTCATCTAGAACTAAATAAGGAAAAACATAATTAAGGGTTTCTACCTATATTTATAAAGGTTTAACTAATAAATTCTTAACTGTTGTTAATTCAATTCGGAATTATGTTTTTGATCATTTTGGTTTTATCAGGAGTGCTAAAAACTTCGTCGCGACGAAAGTAAATAAAAGTAAGTCGTACTTCCCATCATGGCTGTCATGTAAAAAGAAGAAGCCCTGCAAACCCAGGCATATTACTAAATGCATTTTTCGTTAAAATGTTTCCCAAATTACTTAGTTAAATACTTTCAGCACTTCAACTACAAATTTCAAAGTATTCTCATAGGCTATCTTGGAATGTTGAAAAGTTTTAAAGTTTTAAAAAGAATTGTTGCTGCTACAGGTTTAATTTTCATTTTTTATAACTATAATAAAGGTATATTGGCATTGATTCACTAAGTTAGGATTTTGGTAAATTTTAATAACATAGGTTAATCTTTTAATGAGAAATATGTCTATTTAAGTAAAAATGGCCATCTTAGAAAATGAAGAACATATTATTTCGAAAGTTTTAAAAAGAATTGTAGCTGCTACAGGTTTAATTTTCATTTTTTATAACTATAATAAAGGTATATTGGCATTGATTCACTAAGTTAGGATTTTGGTAAATTTTAACAACATAGGTTAATCTTTTAATGAGAAATATGTCTATTTAAGTAAAAATGGCCATCTTAGAAAATGAAGTACATATTATTTCGAATGTGTAAACAGTCCAAAACCTAAAGGTAGTGCTTCGTTCCGTTTTCGAGAAAAATAAACAACAAAAGAAAACGTTTTATTTCGAGATTTCAATTTTGCACATCTGCGTATGGAATCAATCCACTGCTCTAATTACTATCAAAAAATGTTTGTTTTTTGAGTTTGGATGCATAGTAGGGTGGACTTCGATTTATTTTCACATTTTTTTTGAGAGAGAGTTTCGTTAGAAATTTTGAATATTTTTGCGGTAGTTTAAAATTTTTTTTAATAAAAATTCTATATAATCACACTACCGAATTCATTTAGTAAAGTTGACTTGAATTGAAAAAAAATTTGATCAGCCTTTATTTGCCATTAGGTATTTAACAGCTAAGGTTTGTTTCGCAGAAAATTTGGTGATTTGAAAAAAAAAAACTAAATATAAAGTTTTCAAGATCACAAATGGGAAGTTATCAGTGTGGGTCGCACCCAGCCTCTTTTTTTTTTTTATTTATTTTTTTTTGTTGTCTATAAATACAAAATACTTTCTTAGACTTAATAAAATAACTTAAAATCTAAATACATATATACATACATTCAAATATTGATAATTTACATTTTCACAGGCAAACATTCAAATAAATATATTATTATTACTTTAAGTTAGATCATTAATATTATTCAAGTAAAATTACATTCATTATTTTATTTTTAAAAACAACTTTAGAGCATTCGAAATCGATTACATCGGCATATTGATTAAAAAATTTACAAGAACGAGTTACTGGTTCATTAATATCGTAGTTTGTTGAATGAAATGTAAGAGTGGTTATCCCTTGGTCTTAGACAACGAGTCGGAGTGTATAGTTTAAACAGAAATTCTAAAGGAGGACAATCAATATGGCCAGTTATAACATCACGAGCTAGGGAGATCGAAAAGTAAATTCTCCTAGATTCAAGACTTTTTAAGTCAATTAAAGCACAACGAGCTTTATACGCAGGTAGAGGATCGGTCCAATTTAGTTTTCGAAGCGAAAATCGGGTAAAACGTTTTTGAATCCTCTCTATTCTATTCGAAGCTTTTTTATAATATGGTGACCAAACAACACAACAGTATTCTAAAAACGGTCTAACCAATCTAACAAAAAGTGACTTTAATGTGAAAGGGCATTTGAAGTCCTTTGAATTCCTCATCAGAAATCCAAGCATAGAGTTGCCTTTAGAGATAACGTAATCTACGTGCATTTTAAAATCAAGTTTAGAATCAAATATTACTCCTAAATCCTTATGGTTATATACTCTCTGTAGTTCATTATTTGACAATCTGTAACTGTAAGTAATAGGAAAATATGATCTTGAGAATGAAAGAACACTACACTTTCCCACATTTAAAGAAATATCATTCCAGCAACACCATTCAAGCAATTTATCTAAATCTTCTTGAAGTTGGTTACAATCTGCAATAGATTTTATAGTTTTATAAATTTTTGCATCATCCGCAAAAATTAAACATGATGAATTTGAGAAACGTAGAGGCAAATCATTAATAAATAACAAGAACAGAAGCGGGCCCAGGTGACTGCCTTGGGGAACTCCCGAGTGGTTACAAATTTTTTGAGATTTTGCTGGACCTATCTTCACATATTGGACACGGTTAGTCAGGTAGCTTCTCAGCCAATTCAATAATTGACCACGAAAACCTAAAATTTCAAGCTTTTTAAGCAGGATATTATGATTCACTTTATCAAATGCCTTGAAAAATCTGTATAAATTACATCAACCTGATTTCCTTTTTCAATCGCATTAACACAGAAATTTGTAAATAAAGTAGGTAAGATTAGTTGCTGTTGATTTACCAGTGACAAACCCGTGCTGAAAGGGTGATATATATATTTTAACAGCTTCATATATCCTTGTCTTAATTAGAGATTCAAACACTTTTGGAATTAACTGTAATTTTGCAATAGGCCTATAGTTTTCAACATACTGTTTGGGACCTGATTTATGAATCGGAGTAATGTATGAACTCTTCCAGCAGTCAAGAAAAACGCCATTTTTTAGAGACATGTTAAAAATAAACAGAAGTGGTTTTGATAAATTTGATTTACACTTTTTTAAAAATATCGCGGGAATGTTATCCGGAGGCATACTCAGACTGTTTTTCAATTTGCCTAATTGAGAACAGATCTCGTCTTCAGATAGAGAAATGTTAGACAAATTAACATAAGTTGTAGCAGATATATCTGATTCAATTCCGGAAATATTAGAATTAAGTTTAAAATTAGATTGAAAAAACGATGCAAAATAATTACAAATATTTTTGAGATCACTACTCACAGCACCCGCATAGCTCATAGAAGATGGAATTCCAAAAGATTTCCTCTTAGAATTAATAAACTGCCAAAAACATTTCGAATTTGTTTTAATTTTTGATTCGATGGACCAAACATATTGTCTGTGCAAAAATTTTTTAAGATATTCATACTCACGGCGTAAACGACAATATTCACTTCGAAAACCAGGATCAATCTTACTTTTACTTTGCATTTTCATCATAGCATTTTTTAATCGCGATAGACTCTTACAAAACCAAGTTGGTTTACCACTCTTTTTTATCCGTTTAACTGGTACAAAACGAGAAAAAGCATCATACACAACATCAAGAAATTTTACATAGTTACCAGATACATCTTGACAACATAAGAGTAACCCCCATTCAATATCACTAAGATAATTATTAATGCCAATGTAATCAGCCTTATTGAAATCATATCTATAATTTATAAATTGCTCTTTACAGTGTATTTTATTATAAGAAATAAAATCAATCGAAATATTTAAAGCTTCATGCTGTACATCATTTTTTCCAATATTTAAAAGAGGGTAATCTTCTTTGAGCAGTAATACATTTAAGTCTTCATGTACAAAAACTAAATCTAAAATTCTTCCTAAGGTATTAAAAACATTATTCACTTGGGAGCAATTTAAAGCAAACATGGTATCTAAAACAAGCGTTTCACTTTCACTTATCACATTAAATGGAAGCAAAGTCTTATCATCATGTGAATAAACCCAATTTACTTTACTTAAATTAAAATCTCCTAACACAACGACATAAGAATTAGAATCCAATTCACTTACAATAGATTGAATATTATTAGTATGAGAAGCATACACATCAAAAGTAGCAGTTGGAGGAATATATGACACAAAAAAATAAATATTAATTGGATTACAATTATAATCCTGAGTATAAGGAAATTCAACCTGTACACACAATTGTTTGATCGAACCTGAAGAGTCAGATAGATTTATTTGTTTACTCTTAAAACTAGATTTCACCGCCAGTAGCACTCCACCTCCTCTAGTTAGTTCTGTGCAGATAAAATCACGATCTCTTCTATAAACATTATACTCATCATTACACAATTCGGAATTGTAAATGTCGTCACTCAACCATGTTTCTGTAATTGCAATAATAATTGCAAATTAGCCAATTTGCATTTGGCTAATTACTGCTCCAATCGCAAAATTGGGCGCATAGAATAAATATATATAATAATATAAAAAATAATTGGAGTAAATGTTAGTTTGAGTTTTAAAACTTCGAAAGCATATTCTTGTTCTTGAGACTTAATCCGAAATATCTTTTTTAAAAGCTTGGTTAAGGGTTTTAGTAAGTAATGACAAATTAGGAATAAAGCGTCTATAACTACCAACTACCAAGGCCTAAGAACCATTTAATTTATTTATGTAGTATCCCTGGAATGGGAAAATTTGTAACTAGTTTTTTTTTTTGGATTAGGTTTAACATCTTTGTCACTTATAATATGACCTAGATAAGATAATTGACTTCCTTTCTTAAGAATTCGCATTTCTCGATTTGTAATTTGGGGTTATTTGTTCTGAGTCTTTATGATCAGAGATCGAACTTTCATATGCAGAGTGTCCGCCGGGAAGGTATACTACTTTGTTTTGAAGAAATAGGTATAATATTTTACTGTTACCAGTCTATTTTTTTTTTCCTGAGAACCGATTGTTTTAATAACTATAATTTAAAATCATGAATTAAATATATGTATATACACATAAATCAGCTTAAAGTGTTCATGCGTTTCGCACCGATGTAATATCGATGTTAATATCGTATTCATAAGTCGCTTTTAAAGACATATTTTTCAGGACAAAGGGCATACGAACGAATTCGTTTTTTTGTGAATCAATTGAGTTCATCTGGATTTGATGGAATCCAGACGCCAAGTCTAATGTGAAATTTTTGAAGTGACCAAGTTGGTCAAGAATCACACTAATGTTTGGTAGTGGATATGAATCTCCTAGCGTAACATTATTAAGTTTTCGGTAATCAATGACAACTCCATTTTTTTCACCTCAAGCACCGGGCTTCTTGTGCCCAATCCACAAAGGGGCTGACCATGGTGATAAGGAGGGTCTAATGAAACCTTGTTTCAACATTTTGCAATTTCTCTATTCACTTCAGTTTTGTGAACTTCTGGATACCAATATGTTTCTGCAGCAATAGGCGCATTATTTTCAGTCATTTAATACACGTTAATTGTCCCTTAATGTCGTTTTGAATACGAAATATAATTGTTTTCTGCACTAAAAGCAAACGCTTATGGTAGTGGTTCGAGTTTTAAAGAAAATTGCTTGACTGTACATATTTTGTTGGTGGTGAATTAAGGCATAAGCCTTATTAGAATTATCTATTTTTGTAATAGCTCCAGATAAGTAAACACCTTCAAAAATTTCTTTTTCAGGTAATATTCCTTGAAAGATTTGTGGATTATTTACATTAATTTCTAGCAGTGTTTCACTTCTAGGGCTTAAGTAATGCATTGAGCTTGGATATATTTCTAAGCATTTGGTTTCACTAAAACATAGACATAGAGTATTACTATCATAATCAATTTATGCATGATTTGCTCTTAAGAAATCTTTACCTAAAATGTGGTATGTTCGAACTTTGATTTATGATGTGGAAAGTATGTCTTATCTGAATGGATGACCAATATCTACATAAGATACAAGATCCGATCGTGTATATTGTATTCCCTATATTAATACCATTAAGGTTTAATTTATTATTATTATTAATGTTAAAATTTGATTTAAGAACACTATTGAAACACTAGCACCAGTGTCCATTAAAAGGTTTAAGGATTTTTTATTTGCTTGAGGGCAACTTATTTTTACTATTGGTAACTTATACAAACTAGAAGAAAACAAAATATCTTTTTTTAAATATCCGTTGCCTGTTGGGGATCCTCCAGCAAGGCAACTTTCACTTGAGTATTTGTTGAGTTTCTTTGAAAGTTATTTTGATGGTTCAGTCACCGACTAACCTTCAAGCCGAAAGCATCGTTTTCACTTCTTAGTGTGCCTCTCGCTTGAATCCGTGTGTACTTACTCCGCTATCTCAATAGCATTTTTTAAATATTATTTTCTCTGTCTCTCTCGTTAGAAAGTGCAACACACTTACTAATAAGAGATAAGTATTTTTCAACAATGGCCCACGGGCAACGTGTGCTTTCAGGCAATCGGTTTACCTCTCTAGAAATAGATGCGTATCCCGAATATAACCCCAAAAGAAAAGAAAACCCAATTATACAAATACAGACCTTAACCCTTCAATCCCAACTTTTTCCAATTGTGCTAATCCTAAGTTTATAGTGGTCTCACCTGAAGACAATAATATAAAATTATCCTCCTTCAGTGTTTTTTTGTTAAAAAAAGCAATAGATGGTATCAGCACAAATTATGAATATATAACACAGCTGCGCGATGGAAACCTACTTATCTTGGTCAAATCGCAAAAAATTGCCGACATTTTCCTCTCGAAAAAAACTAGTATCTTTGCGCAATAAAAGTAACTCTTCATGCTTATCTAAACTCTTCCAAAGGTACGGTATACGCACCATATCTCGCCACTGTACCTTAAGATGAAATTTATTAAAGAAATGAAGTCACAGGGCGTAATAAATGCCTATAAATTCACCAAAAATAACACTGAAGGTAAACCAACTCCAACTCCTTTTTACCTTTGACGTCTTCCGTCCCTCCACCACTGTAAATATAGGATGGTATAAATGCATTGTATCAGAATATTTCCCCAACCCCATGAGTTGCAAAAACTACTAACTGGGCTGGGCCATACAGCAAAAAGATGCACCAATAACCCTACATGCGTAAACTGCAAGCTTCCAACAAAATCTCCCCATACATGCACCCGCACCATTTGTGCAAATTATTGTGAGGAACACCCAGCCTCCTCCAAAACCTGTAAAAGTTTCCGAAGCAAAACAAATTTAAAAAGAGCTGCACCCAGGCTCAACACTCGGTCAATCTTTTGCGACAGTCGCAAGTAACTTATCGCAATCCAACTCAATAAAAACTGAAACAACGACAGCAAAACACGACGCTAGACCTGCAGCGCAAGCAGCGTACCAATTCCAAAAAATTCACACAACTCAAAACAAGACAACCACCTCCGTTTACAAAACAATTCAATCTCAGAAAACGTACAGCATGTACAAAAAACATCACTTCCACACCATCTACTTCTAAAAACACTCAATCTTCCCTATCTAATTCAACCAACTTTCAATCATCCCATCACAACAACTCATCTAAAGCAGATGATACTCCAACAGAAAATTTGAATCCACCAATTATACCACCCCGTCAAACAGAACAAAAATCAACAAATCTCAGTCACCGATTTCTCAAGTAACACAATCACTTGTAAAAAATAATAACTACTACTTTAAACCCCTAGAAAAACAATCTGATGATGAAAGCATATGAGACAAAAATTTGCACCAACAAAGACGACTCCGCTGACCAGGATCTGGGACAACCGGGAACCTCAGGAGTCCCGGTTGCCTCAGACCCTGACCAGCGGGGTCGCAAAAACCCTCAAACCAACAACTATAACGCCAACTTTAGCTTTCAACAGTATAACCTAGTGTACATAGGTATGCTGTTCAAAAGCTCAATACCACTCAATCTATGCTAAAGGTTCTTCAATGGAACCTTAATGGTTATTTTAATAATTGGCACGAGCTCCAATTATTAATACATGACTTTAACCCTTCAATAATAACTCTACAAGAAACCCATCTTCAAGCTAATTTTTGCCCTCATCCCCCAAAACCATACAAAGCACCGGATTGCTGATTCACAGTTGTATCCCTCATAGCCTTTTATCCGTAAACTCCAATATTTCAGTAATAGCAATAGAAATTGTTTTTAAAATTAAGATCACCATACTCTCGCTGTACATTCCTCCTTGCCAAGCATTTAGTTCCACCGAACTAATTAACATCATAAAAAACATCCAAACACCTACCTTATTAACAGGGGATGTCAATGCCTGGAATACTTTATGGGGCTCCCCGCTAAATAATGCTAGAGGTAAAGAATATGAAAACTTCCCCTGACCCACCAATCTCACTATTTTAAATGATGACATCCCAACGCACTTTTCAACCCATAAAACATGGACTCACGTCAGCCACGTAGCGAGGGGGGGGGGGGGGCTTGAGGGGCTGAAGCCCCCCCCCCGAAATGATAATAAAAAACTAAAACTTTCTTATATAAACTCAAATATATAAAAATAAGGAGACTATGCAGGTACCTATGTATTGGTTATTTGAATTAAGCTTAAGTTAATAACTACTTGAAAACACTTCGTTATGAAAAAAGATACTATTTAGGTACCAATGCATAAAATAAATATTTTTTTTTGAGTTAGGATTTTAAAGGTGAAATTTATAAGGTGAAAAATATAATGAAATTTGAATTTTGACGTAACTGCCTGATGTTTTTGTTAGGACATGGAAGTTATAATATTTTTTTTGATTCATAGTACAAATCTTTTATGAATTGTTCTGCCAATATCATCATAAGTGGGTATTTACATATGTAGATTATTTATGAAATCAGCACTTTTGTAGAAAATTAAAACGCTTTGCTTCTAAACTCTGTGTTAGTGTTGGAGATTCAGTAATTGTAGAAAAAGAAATTGAAAAAAGTTAGTATAATAACAATTATTATAAGCAGGGATGGGATTTTGTGGACCTAATAATTTAAAAAGAAGGAAAAATAAAGCTGCCAAATAGTCAAAAAAAAAACATTTTCCAAAAAAGAAAGAAGAAACATAAATATTCAACTTAATTTTAGTGGTTCTGAATAGGTATAGTAGTTTCTTTCGACGCTGCACACGCGCACATCGGCACCCAGTTTATGATTGTCCGTTGAGGAACATGTAAGGACATACAAGATAGGTAGGTACCCAATAGTTTTTCTTTTTTTCTTCATTTCTAAGCTTCATAAGTGCACACAAAAAAGCTCACTAAAATTTTTTTGTTGACCTATTTTTTGAATGTGATGTATGCATATGCAATATGCATGCATGTATATTGTATATTGCACATTAAGTACTTAAATAAGCTTTTTGTTTGTAAATTTGAGTCCTTTGTACATATGTATAATTTAGAAAGAGGCCTAAATGATGGGAAAAAGCAAAAAAGGCAATAACGGAAGAAAGGCAAGAAAAGGCCAAAAAAAAGCAAAATAAAATGCATTATAGGTATGTATTTGTCATTGAAACATGAAACAAAATCCTATCCCTGATTATACCTAATTCTGCAAATAAAAAATAAGATATTTGACAAACAGAAACAGCCCATAGGAATCAAGTACCTATTTTGAATTACTACGTAACTATCGATTTGGGCATTCCCTTCCGATTGTTTTTTTTTTTTTTAAACATGCACAAGTCCACTTCAAGTGATTTTCCATGAAGTAAAGTCTTAATATTTAATATTTGGGAAATTTTCGATGATCTACACGGCAGCGACCACCTTCCAATAATGACATATTTAGACATAGCATGTAACTCTAGTCTTAAAAAAATCCCTTTTAAATTTCAAACTGACCGTGCTAACTGGGATTTATATCAAAAAGAAATACTTAAATTAGCTAAAAATAACCTACATTCTCCAAATATAAATAAAGAAACAGCTTTAATCTCAAAAGCACTGCAGTCAGCAGCCAATGTATGTAGTTTTACCTCAATCAAAAAACATCGCCGTAAATCGATAGCTGGTGGAACGTTCTCATACATATATAAAATCTTTTTTATGTAACAGAAAATTCAGAATCAAA
Source organism: Syrphus vitripennis (assembly GCA_958431115.1). Classification (NCBI taxonomy): domain Eukaryota; kingdom Metazoa; phylum Arthropoda; class Insecta; order Diptera; family Syrphidae; genus Syrphus; species Syrphus vitripennis. The sequence goes on from OY288108.1 coordinate 66,103,216, forward strand.
TCCAATAAACTTTACTCACTTGTATATAATTTGACTAATGGTATCCCTCAAGGTTCATCCCTCTCAGTGACCTTATTCATTATAGCTTATAACGATATCATCGAAATTATATTTAGATATAGTAAATTAAATCACATCTTATATGCCGATGACTTAATAATTCTGTCGAAATGTAACGAAAACAGTAAAACAACTTTTTGAATGTTTACTTTTGAAGCTAAATGAATGGTGCTCCCATTCAGGGTCCATTATTTCGCCTTCTAAGAGTAAACATTTATATATAAAAAAAGGAACTGTAATACATTAAAAATCAATATACTAAATTCCAAATGTTAATATCTTAAATATTTTAGGTATAATCTTTGATAATAATTATAATTTTAAGAATCATTGTGTAGTACTTAAAAAGAAGCTAGCTTCTAGATTAAATATAATAAGATTTCTTTCTTCAAAAAATAGATTTGTTCATCCCAACTTACTTATTCAAATTACAAGGCTATCTATGGAAAATGCCCAAAATCAACATTACAAATCATCAAACCCACCTACCACTCAGCAATCAGAAGCAGCCTAAAAGCCTTTGCTACTTCACCAATAAAAAAAACATCCTCACTGAATATAAAACAAGCTCATGGGACATCCTGTATACAGATGGATCTAAATCTGAAAGCGGTACAGAGGTAGCAGTTGTCTCTGGGACAGGAGAAATTTTATACTCTACTAGACTTCCAGATTACTTTTCAGTATTATCTTCAGAACCGCATGCTATTTTAAAAGCTACAGAATGTGCTAACTCTAAAACTAAAAATACGCTGATTTGCTCAGACAGCCTTTCCACCTTGAATGCTATCGGAAACGTCAAAAACCAAACACCCATAATCACTAAAATTCGTGACTTTAAAAACAAAAACAAACTTAAGCTCCTTTGGATACCAGGACACTCTGATATAAAAGGAAATGATTTAGCCAACACTGCAGCCAAATATGCCTCTATGCAATTAAATATAAGTGAACTTGCGCCCTCTAAAAGAGACTTCCTGAATGTAATTAACACTTACTACGAAAACAAAAGGAAAGAAGAATGGAATACCTACAACCACCACTATTTAACCATTAACTCAAAAGGTGAACCAAGCACAATCCCATTTGAAATGACTCCTGCTATGAACAAATGTTTTGTCCGCCTCCGACTTGGCCACACTCAGTTAACACATATTCATCTACTGAAAAAAGAAGACGCCCCAACCTGCACCTAAGCTAATCCAGTCATATCTTGACTATTAAGCATCTTATCTCTGACGGTTTCAAAGTAAATTATCTATGCAATAATCTTTTTAATACAAATTTAATAAATCTATTATCAAAACCCACAGTTGAAAACAGAACAAATGTTCATAAGTTATTAACACTACTCAAAATTGAATCTGTTATCTAACATATTTTTTATTTAGAAATGTGAGGGACTCACGGCCCTGCTGTTTTGTTGTTATTTTTTTGTTTTGGCAGAGCCGCGGATCCCCAGCAGCCGCCTTACAAGCATTAATCTTATACCTTTTTTTTATAGTAACTTAAATATTTATAGATCTCAAGCCGCAATTCATGGTAGCTAGCGCTTTAAATCTTGTATTATTATGTAAATTTATTTATATTGTAATAAATAATAATAATAATAATATTTTGATGGTTATTGTAACCATTTTGGTTACGGTTGTACTGAATTGTGGCTCACGACATTCTTCTTATTGGCAATTTTCTTGCAATATTTGCAACACTTAATTTCTTTAGAGTTGGAAGGAGGTTTTTGAATATTGGTAGAGGTAACGTTCACATTCCTTTTTTGGTTTCTGCAATTAATCGTGTTATGTGTATTGATTTTACATATAGAACAATACAAACGTTTATTATTACACATATTCACCCCGATTACAGAATCCGAAAAATTTTACTGCCGCGAACTTTACTCGATCCACACTCAACTCACGCGAGTTGCAGGTGCCGTTTGCAGGTGGAACGGGAAGGGTCACCTCGCGTGTGCTGTCCTGTTTGTGCGTTCTTGTCGCTCCCTCGTCCCCAATATCTGTCTCGTTAGTTCTTGTTTTGCATAGTGTCCGTGTCCCCATCAAAAAAAAAAAAAACAAATAGCCGCCAAATAGAAATAATACCTACTGCCAGCTGTTTTGGCAATAAGTGAAACCCAAGTAGGTGAAAATACTGATCCTGCTGAATTTCATATTCACGGGTATAACTTAGTGTCATTATTCCTCCCCCACCATGGTCTCGCCGTCTACGTTAGAAATGATGTTGCTTACCAGTTTCAACCACAATATGGTCCTAGTACCAACCCCTTGTTTAACTTCCTGTGGTTCAAATTCTCAGTAAACAGGCACATCGTACATTATTATTTTCTCTATCGAAGCCCTAATTTGGAGTTTCAACTTCTCGTGAATTTGACGCTCTGTCTGACTCCATCCAAAAAATTGTTTCCTTTACGGCCGATTTCAATGTACACAATTCTTCTTGGCTTCAACATTCAGGCCAGACAACACCCGAAGGAATGTGTGCTGAGATCTTCGCTGAGTTTAACCACCTTACTCAGCTTGTCAACGAGCCTACCCGAATATCGGACGTTAATAGCCGAACCGAAAATACTCTTGACTTGTTTCTAACCTCTGACCCCGATATATACACAATCAGTGTATTACCGCCTCTAGGCACATCAGACCATAGTATCATTTCCGCAAATTTTTCGTACCAAAAAAATCCAGTTAGAGAAAGAACTCCTGTGAGAACCGTTTGGCAATACGAGAAAGCCAACTGGGACGGTCTCAATAATTTTTTCATTATCTTTAACTGGTCACTATGCTTCTTCGGTAGTGACGTAGACTCCAGCGCAGATATGATTACTAATATGATTCTTTTGGTAATGAGAACTTTTATCCCGAATAGGGCTAAAAGCATCAGACCCAAGGAGAAATCATGGTTTGATGGAAGCTGAAAAGAGGTTATTAGGGCCGAAGAGGTTAGCTTCCGTTGTTTTAAAGCCAACCCAACTGAGGAAAACAGGAAAAAGTTCAAACAAGCCAGGAAGGCCTGCAACCCCCATATTGGAAGGACCAAATATTTGCATGACCAAAAATTAAGGCAAAAAATACTACAATGTCCCACAGCTAGTAAAATTTTTTGGTCATTTGTAAAAAACATGAAGAACAAAACATCTTCCTCGGTCCCAACACTCGTTGTCAATGACACTTCCTTTGTTAGCTCTCTCGCGAAAACTGACTTATTCGTTAGGCAGTTCGCCGCCTACTCTACACTGTTTGATAGTGTCATGACTCCTCCAGTTCTTTAGCGCGTAAATGATTCTATGGGACAAATCTTCTTTCGTACTCGAGCTGTGGCGAGAGTCCTTAAAGATCAGTACAGGGATTCGTTCTTTAGCCGTACTACGCGAATGTGGAATTCCCTTCCACGCTCTGTCTTTCCCTCTCATTGTGATTTACTTAAATTCAAGACTAATGTTCACCGACATCTCCTTTCACATCCCCTCCAACTTACCTAAAGCTCGCACTGTGTTTGGACATGTAAAGGGTACTTAAAATCCCCTTTTGTGCGCGCTAAATATATAAAAAAAAATTAACTAATTAATTATTTAATGACAATTTTACCATTTTCTCGAATTGGAATCTATTTGTTGTTCTTTTTCTTCAAAAAAATCATTTTCAATTTTTGTATTTTGTCGCATATGCAACAACTTTGGTGCGGACTTGAAATGCCAAAATTCATATGGAGTTCGGATAGTACTCAGTCTATCATAATGGAATAAAATTTAAACTACGTTACCGACATTTATGAAGGTTCTTGCAGTGGATTCTCTAATAGTAAAAACTGAAAAAAATTGTCGGAAGCCATCCGCAGACCATTCATCGCATTCTGTAATCGAGGTGATTATTAATTCATTCTTCTGTCAGATCAGAAGTTATGGGGTCAAACAAATTTTTTGGTTCTTTCATTCCTAAAGACTGATATATTTGGACTAAAAAAGTATACAATTCTATTTAGAGCTATCTCTTGAAGCAGTTCTACTTAAACCGCCAATTTAATTTGATCTGGAGTTGAGGAATTAGTAGAATTTATGCAACGTTTATGAGCACTTTCTATTCAACAAGTGAATTTGCTTTCCTGCTCATTCGGTGCTTGTTTACAATTAATTAATTCATAAATTGATTGCGAATGGTGTTTCGAATCTTGATATGTCTTTGAAATTTTTTTTTAATCATCCCAATTTAAAAAGGATCGATTGAAACACGCGGTTTTCGCTTTCCCAGTAATTTGGTTTTGAATATAGTCTAGAAGTATATATTTTTGGGTGGGAGTAGTAGTAGCCAATGCAAAGGCACGATTACAGTCATTTACGAATAATTTTATTAAAATACTAATAGGGATTTCTGGGTTCTTTTCAGAAGGGTTAAATGAATCTTTATCCTTCAGTTCTTTTTTTTTCATTATCATTTTTGTCATATTTATATAGGTATTAATAATAAATCACTTATGAATATATTTTCTAAAGTATCGATGACGTTCCTGTCTCCGATTATTTTGATTCTCGAGGCTTAAGTAAGTTGCTGGAACACCAGCTCAGAGATGTGAGTTATACTCAAGCCTTGTACGTATATAACTTTCATAGATAATAGCCAGATCAGAAGGTTAAAAGAATTTCTTGCATCTCCAAAGGAAACCTTAACTTCTTGCGGCGCGGCGTTTTTGGCGACGTTAGTATGTGATCATTCCGCAAAAGATGGTTTGTGATACGCATACCTAAAATCGCAAGCTGATTAGTTTATTCGATGCAAGTGCCACTCATAGATAATGGCAAGGGGGTACGTCTCACTTTAACGACAGAAGGCAGCATTGAGTTTTCGAAGCATTAAATTCTACGCGATTTTTTAATCCCCATTGTACAATGCTGTCTAAGTCAGAATTTAATGTACTTATCATATTTAGCCGTTTCAGTTCCACGTCCGAAGAGCAGGGATGTGAATCTGGAAACGAATATGAAAAGCTAAGGGTGCTATCGTCAGCGAAGCAATTTAATGGATTAGTAGTTGCAGACAGGAGATCATTAATGAAAATGAGAAAGAGGGTCGGAGACAAAACAGAACCCTGTGGCAGACCAGCATTTATGTTGTGGATTTCAGACTTGAATCCGTCTAGTACTACTTGTATAGAGCGATTCGAAAGAAAGTTACTAATCCAACGAAGAAGGGTTTCATCGATACCAAAAGCACGCATTTTCCATAAAAGAGCAGGATGCCAAACTTTATGAAATGCTTTAGAAATATCAAATGCAATAATCTTACTTTCCAGTAGACATATTGCTGCGAAAGCCCTATTGCCGGTCATTAAGAAGCTTTCGATCTTCAAGATATTTCTTGAGTTGGTAATTTATCAGCGTTTTCATGACCTTGGAAAGAAGGGACGTAAGTGCAATTGGTCGGTAATTAGAGGGTGAACAAATGCTGTTTTTCTACTGCTCGGAACAAGCTCAAAAGAATAGGATAGATGGAAAAGCTTACGCAGCGGAATTATGTATGTTGAGATCTTTTAGGACTCTCGCCACAGCTCGAGTACGGAAGAAGATTTGTCCCATAGAATCATTTACGCGCTCAAGAACTGGAGGAGTCATGGCACTATCAGACAGTGTAGAGTAGGCGGCGAACTGTCTAACGAATAAGTCAGTTTTCGCGAGAGAGCTAACAAAGGAAGTGTCATTGACAACGAGTGTTGGGACCGAGGAAGATGTTTTGTTCTTCATGTTTTTTACAAATGACCAAAAAATTTTACTAGCTGTGGGACATTGTAGTATTTTTTGCCTTAATTTTTGGTCATGCAAATATTTGGTCCTTCCAATATGGGGGTTGCAGGCCTTCCTGGCTTGTTTGAACTTTTTCCTGTTTTCCTCAGTTGGGTTGGCTCTAAAACAACGGAAGCTAACCTCTTTGGTCCTAATAACCTCCTTACAGCTCGCATTGAACCATGATTTCTCTTTGGGTCTGATGCTCTTAGCCCTATTCGGGATAAAAGTTCTCATTCCCAAAAGAATCATATTAGTAATCATATCTGCGCTGGAGTCTACGTCACTACCGAAGAAGCATAGTGACCAGTTAAAGATAATGAAAAAATTATTGAGACCGTCCCAGTTGGCTTTCTCGTATTGCCAAACGGTTCTCAAAGGAGCCTTTTCTCTAACTGGATTTTTTTGGAAAATTTGCGGATATGGTTAGATACTATGGTCAGATGTGCCTAGAGGCTTTAATACACTGATCGTGTATTTATCAGGGTCAGAGATTAGAAACAAGTCGAGAGTATTTTCGGCTCGGCCATTAACATCCGATATTCGGGTAGGCTCGTTGACAAGCTGAGTAAGATGGTTAAACTCAGCGAAGATCTCAGCACACATACCTTCGGGTGTTGTCTGGCCTGAATGGTGAAGCCAACAGAACCATATTGTGGTTGAAACTGGTAAGCAACATCATTTCTAACGTAGACGGCGAGACCATGGTGGGGGAGGAATAATGACACTCCACCCATACCCATGAATCTGAAATTCAGCAGGATCAGTAGTTTCACCAACAAAGCGAGGAAATTTGCTCTAAGCCCACGAATATTACAATAGTGCCTGGTTACACGAGCGGAAAAAAGAATTACGTTTGTGGATGCACACAGAAAAAAAAAAATGAGTGGGCATGAAGAAAATATGACAATAGAGCAACAATCGGAAATTAAAACACTAAAAACAAGAAGAAAACAAAGCTATTTGTTGCAACATTCTCCTTCACAGCCAAATAGAAATGAAAATTTTTGTTTAAGAATGAAACGTTTAAGAATGAAACATGATTTTTAACGCAAAACTTATACCGAAAATGAGGAAAAGACGAAACTTGGCATTTTTTTCAATCTCTTTCCTTCTTTCCAAAAATCATGCGTTCTCTTTCGAATTAATTCTTTTTTGCGCTCGTGTAACCAGGCACATAGTCAACTCTGAAATTCCCAATCATTGTGATAAAAAAGAAAAAAAAAAGACTAAAACAGACGAAATCTAAGAGAAAAACTGAGTATGATTATAAAGTTCTTTTCAATACACAACACTACTAGTGTTATGCCTTAGCAGTGATGTGCATCGATCCGAACCCTCGCAGCCAAAACAGTATCTCTCTATGCATCTGTCGTTATTCGCTCAGCAAGTACATCAATTGAGAGAGCTTAGCAAGCTCAATACAATTCATGTACCCGCTAAGCCAAACAGGTTGGGGAGGAAAAGGAAGGAATACTCACTGCGCTCTGTGGGTACACATTTTTTTTTTGGTATTATTTGTTGGTGTTTCTCGTTGCGGCACTAATAATTTTTTTTTTATGAGTTGGTTTTTTTTTGTGTTGATTTGCTTTTCTATATTTGTGTATGCTGTTCTTTTTTTTAATTAGTTTTTTTTTAACTGATGAGGACACAACGCGACAATTACAAACGAGACAAACGGTGGAGGACGAGGGGCGACAAAAAAAAACGCACGAACAGTGGCAGCACACACGAAGGTGACCCTTACTGCTCCACCTGCAAACGACAACTCGTCTGTTGTAGGTTAGTTTATTTGATTTTTGATATAGTATATACAGGGTGAGTCGTTAGCAATGCGACAAAATGCTAGGGCGTGTAGGTTGCGTTGAGACAAGAAAAAAATCGTATGGGAGGAGAGGTCTATTCCCCTCCGTTTAGCCGGGAGGGGCAATTTTCGAAAAAATTGACTTAAAATGGAAAAACAATTATTTAAAATCAACGGCTTCATTCAAAATGCTGTGCGATACCTTTTTGAAAAGCCAACAACTTTTTCTTTCACCCTGTTTTTAGATAAATCTATTTTAAGAAATAGTTTTTGAAATATTAATTTTCAAAGTCAAAATTTTGAAAAAAAAAATTTCAAATTAATTTTTTTCAAAATTTTACGTAATTAAGTGCTAATTTTAATTTCAAAATTCAAGCTGTTATTAACTTTAAGTCAAAATAAGAAAACCGGATGCAATAATTTTATGTCGTTCTCAAGAAATGAAAAAAAAACCAAAACCACCTTTTTCTAAGAAAAACATTTATTTTTATTTTAACGAAGCAATTTATAAAGCATTAATCTTATTTTTTTTACTTTTTTTGAACTGGAGTTTTATGAGAACGTAATAAAATTAAATAGTATTGGAATAACCCTGGATTAGTTTATTTTCATTGATAACTTCTGAAACTGATCTGTCAATATTTTGCCTTGGCCTGCCCGCAGCCCATGGGTTCTACCTGTTAGGGTGGACAATAAGGACAATAAAACCGCAATTTTTTTGAATGAAAAATAAACAACAATGTCAAGCATAAACTTATGTGAAGCCACATAAGTGGCTTGAATCAGTAAAATTCTGAGCTTTAATATTTCATTTATAATTTATTTGAATTGTTATTTAAATGGTGTTTTACGTTTAATAGAAAAGTATGAATGTTTCCATCGTAAAAACCAATAAAGGAGGTGAGAAAATTGGTATTGATGGATATAGTTAGCATGTACCTAAATAAAAAATACAAATAAGTCTTTTACTGGGAATGTGAGGAAAGGAAAGAAAGGTTGTGTAAAGCACGTTAAAGTACAATTTTAAATGATTTGGGAACTCATGAAGTGAAAAAGGTCTTTCTGATCATTGTCATGAGCCATTATCATAAACAAAATCTGTGTATATAGGTAATGAAGTGCTTAAAGACAGAGCCAAAACAACTTTTTTGCCAATAATATTTTCCTCTGAGCAAACAGGTTTGGGTTTTCGGGATGGTGGGTATTCAGGATTTTGTATTTTCGGATTTTGGGTTTTCGGGATTTCGTCCGTCTCCCGAATATAAAGAATGTGCAGTGTGCACATAATAAGTATGAGATAAACAAAAATAAGTGTGCAGTGAAGACCACACATAGTAATTGAAGAAGCAATAGCAATCCATTTATTTATCTGGGATGCCCCTCCTGCGCAAAGCAAGTCAAATAAATTCTCTATTGACACTGTCGAACGTCTTTTCGAAATTAATAAACAGCAGGTGAAGTGGTGATCGATTTTCAACGCACTGTTCGATGATGATTCGCAAGGCGTGAATATGGCCCATACAGAAAGATCCAGTGCAGAATCCTGGGGTGGAATCGGGTAAGGTGATTTGTGATAGGTGACAGTCACAATCAACAAATTCGGTCTGTGTAAGGTGATAGTCACCGGTGACAATCACGATTTGGCGACTTTTTCTGGTGACAACTAAAGAGCTGTCACCAGAAAAAGTCGCCAAATCGTGATTGTCACCGGTGACTATCACCTTACACAGACCGAATTTGTTGATTTTGACTGTCACCTATCACAAATCACCTTACCCGATTCCACCCCTGCTTGTTCGAACAATGGAGTGTCAAATATTGCCCTCTTTACAAATCCAGTCGTCATAAAATTGCATTTTCAAACCAAAGCAATCTGAAAAGGTTTGTCTGACCAGATTTGTAAATGTTTGGTATGTGGCTATCGGTTGTTGTCTATTTTTTGTAAGCATCAATAAGATAGGCACACTAACGTCATCTCCCGTACTATGAAAATTATAAAAAGCATTTATTAGATTTTGTAATGATTTATTAATTTTCTTTTACTTATTATTTAAAATCAAACATAATATAAGGAAGTAAGTTATTGATAATAGTTTTCGGTAGTTGTATGTATATTAGCTCTGAGAAATAAATATTTTAGAATAATCTAATAGCATTTTTAATTCTTGGATTCACCTAATTCAATATTTGTTTTAAGGTTACCAAAACCACTCTTGATGTAATAAGACTAGAAGCCGAATTAGAAGAACCGAGTCGGCTGCCAAATGCGTTGGCGCGCCTTGATGGAATGTCATTTAAAGTATCCGGTTTTTCTGAGCATTTTAAAGTTCGTACAAAAGAAGCAAAAGATGAATTTCCCAATAGACACGATTGGGATATATTCTTTCGTGATGCACACTATATGGACGAAATGAAAGCTGGCGAACGACCGGATACTATTCATCTTGCAAATCTACCCATCCGATGGTTTTGTCCACGTCACATGGAAAACGATGAAAATGTCAAACCCAGCGAAAGTATTTTTAAAAGAATTTTTGAAAAATTCGGTGTGGTTCGGGCAGTTGATATTCCCGTTTGTGATGCGTTCAGACAAAAGATGAGCTCAGATGTAAATGGAATTCAGGTGCATAATTTCGACCAGGATCTTCTTTTCGAGGGGTAAGTTTTTGTTTTTTTTTTTTTCATTAGAAATGAGGTGATAAAAGTTATATTTTTTATTTCATTTTTTCTTAGATATGTCCAATTTGAAGAATATATTGGTTTTGTTCGAGCAATGGACGAATTTCGTGGAATGAAGCTTGTGCGGAAATTTGTAGATAAAACACAAGCTATCAATATAATTGTAAATTTCGATAAAAAGAAGCATTTAAGCGAAGCAAGTATATTACGACGGGAAAGGATGAGCAAAAGTCTACTGGCAAAGGTTAAATCGAGAGAAGAAGAAGAGGAAAATAAAAGAAAGAAAGAACAAGAAACAATCGAGCGGGAAAGGTTTGATTTAAATCCGATTAAATAAATATCTTGATAAATAAGCTTATTTTATGTCCAGGTGAATTCTCCCTAAAAAATTTAGTTTAATTTTAAACTAAATTGAATTCTTTAATTTAAGCAGCTGCTGTTTTTGTTCTTTTACTCTTGCTTCCTCTGGCATAACAGTTTAAGACAACTAAGGACTGTTTTTCAGTTATTTTCCCACACTCAGTGTTAGGGAGAGTGCTAACATATTTTCCTTAAAATTCCTCGTTAATTACCGCTCTTAGCCTGTAAAATGTATGTGCATAAGTCTTTAAAACATTATGACAATGCAATTGGCCAACAACTAGGCCATACTCGCATAATTGTTCATAATTGTTCAAAGTTATTAAGTCGCAACGTTAGACTACTGAAAAATTGTGATCAGGTAGAATGACCCAAATAGTCTAGGAGCTGGCGACACTAAAAATTGTAAGATCTGCGGATTCATGATTTTATGTTTTTTGTGTAATTCAGATGCCCGACAAGCAGAAAACCGACTGCTGCAGGCGCACCCTTGGTGGGTTGATTTTTGAAGTAAATTTTTGAAGTTGCAAAAAAAAACGAAAAAGTGTTGCATTTAAAAAAAATTATGTAAATCTATGCACAAAAGTTAAACTAATTTTTATATATAGAGATAACACTCTTAAAAGTATTTTTTTTTTAATACATACATACCTCGAAAACAACGTTTTCGAACTTTTTTGATATTTCATATCGAAATGCATTTTAAGTTGTCTGCTGATAAGATTTAGTCTTCACACAAATTCAAAATCAAACAAAATCAACTCAAATCAAAAACAAAGTTCAAAAGATGGACAAGAATAGTCACAAACCAACCTAAATTTTTTTTCTAGTATACGTTCCTGATGTCCGTTTCAATCCTGTTTAAGTTATTTTTCCGTTATTCAAAAAAGGTGACGGAAATGACTCTAGTAACTATCGAGACATATCATTTTCAAACACTATAACGAAAATCATTTTTCCTCGATTTTAAAGCGGCTTTCGAGTCAATCGATAGAAACGCGCTTTTCTATAAACTAAACTGCCTGGATTCTCCTCTAAAATTCTAACAGCACTAACACGGCTGTATGAAACTAATATAAGATCGGTTGTAACGTTAAAACACAAAACAACCTAACCTATCAAAAGGAGATGAACAATGATGATGTATCATTGTCATATATAGGTACACTCCTTCCGTCACACGACTACAGAAACGTGAACTGACATAGGCACTGTCTGTTTCCGGTCCCTGAAATAAAGGGCCCGAAAAACAGCCAGCCCTCTACCCCCTCTAGTCCACGTCTATCCTTTGGATATGTGCTGGTGTTCACCATATCATTCTTCCCAAACACTGACAAAACCATAAACCATTCATGACCTCATAACATCCTCAAATAACATTCGATCTTTTTAAACACTCGTTCCATACTCGAGATGTTTAAGGTTTCGTTTTTAGACAAAGGAGTGATAAGCTGGAAGTCCCAATATTATTAATGGGGTAGGTAACTACCATCCCTACGTCCAGGGAATAGACTTCGGTCCAGCTCTGTCACTCGCTACGTCATAAACCTCAGAAACGGAAGGAATCGTCCACTCTCCGTATTGTATCAACCTCACCCAAGATAATAATCACTATTCTCATAAGGTGGTGTTGGCACGAGACGAAAGAGAAAGTTGCCTACGATCGACCATCGCTTTAATGATCTGCAGCCATCCTGCCCTATTGTAGCTCAGCCAAGGGGGCGGGTTCTTGCTCTGGGATCATAGACGTGTGTTACATTTTTATCCTGCAGATCTGGGTCCGGGTGTACTGAACCCTAATAGAGTTTTATTCGCTGGGGCCCGTTCAACAATAAACAACTAAACGAAGGAAAAGACAAAGATCACGACCCTACTGAGTTAAATTGACATAATGCACCTTCATAAGTACTTGATCAGCTTTCTAATAATGAAAGACAAAAGGAGAAGGAAAGTGATTTCACTCACACCACAGACTTCACACGAACGTATATTAATGGTATATATAGATGATAGTATATACCCTTAATAATAATAATAATTCCACATCTATCATTTAGCTTAACAAGAAGCAATCCTATGGAATTTTTGGTTTAAATGTTATGTTCTTTTATTTTACTTCTTAATCTTTTTCAGTAAAATGTTCATATAACAATATTTGTTATTCAAAATTAAGTAAATTTCATTCGGAATGATTCGTTCAACATCCTTAACGAGATTAGGAAGAAAGGTGTCTAACAAAAAGAGGAGGGGATCAAAGATGTTGTAAAGAACCCCTCTGGCCTCTTAACCCACCCAAGATTGAAGTAAGAACCAACTCTCTCACTCCAAACCGTTTGTTCTTGATGGACCATAAATAATTTTCAAAAGAACCCCAAAAACTGAAAGAAAAGTAAATTCCTATTTACTCATCCATCTATACTATACTCATTTTACCTCATACTTAACCTTCTTGTTGCATGATTTACTTCACCTTGCCCATTGGAGAGTTGCATCCACTCCCTATAGAATAGTCACCTTATCTAAACATAATTACCCTTCAGAAATAACAACTAAGCAAAATTAACCTGTACATAATATATCTTTTATTCATTTATACTTAATACTAACAGAGTATGTCTTTAAAAAAAAACTATTTAAATCTAAATTCTATCAAAGTTACTTTTGTATCTCTAATCAAAATAATCAAAATTCAGAAACAAATATAAATTTCTTAAACTTCAACTTGAAGAATCTTATAAAAAAAAATTAATTTTTATTTTGTTCAGATAACAATGTTTGCAATATTAATTTGCTTACTGCAAGCTTATTTCAAAAATTTAACCAATATAACGTTAAAAAAAAAAAAAGGTAATGTTTTGGCTTAACGAATCCTACCACTGACTCTATTCCTTATCTATCCAGTAGGTAAATTAACCAAAAATCAAAAAAAATAAGACAATTATATTACGCGGATTTAAATTTCGGATATGTGATGGATATGTATGAATATCGAATTATATACCGTCAACCCCAAAAGAATATTTCGGTAATATCAGATTTTAACTCCCCGAATGGATTTCAAAAAAAAAAAAAATTCTCAAACCGTTTGTTTGAGGGACCAATATAAAATTCATTCAAAACTACATCAATATATATATATATGTATATAGCAAGATAAATTCAAAAATATCAATACTCATATAATGTTACCATTTACCAATGGGTGTTTAAAAAAAAAATTTGAAACAATCCCATATACCGTCGCAGCAGTGCACTCCTGGTAGGCTAAGAAGTTTATGATTAGTCTTTAATTAATAATAATAAATAATATATCTACATATATATAATTTCAAGAGATTTCAGAATAAATTTTGATCCCAAACAAAAAAACTGCGTTTGGTGAGATTCAGATTTGGATCTAAGGATCTGTAGTGTAAGGGGGATGTGTGTGACTTAATCCGATGGTCACTTGATATGTTTGGATAAAACAAAAAAAAAAACAAATTGACTTACGACAAACATAAAAAAATAAGAATAAAAAAAAAGAAAAATCTTAGTTAGTCGACTGGATTAAAGTCGCGAAATAAAAGATACTCGAACCGAAATATCAAAGACCTTCACAACCAATGTGTTCGCGTTAATTTTACTTGCTCAAGACGATAAATATTTTTAGTTGTAACGACAAATTATCGAATGGGAATTCGAAATGCATGCAACAATCATATTGACCGGCAAAAATAAAATAGAGTTATACTCATAAACAGAGAATATATTTTAAAACCAACGGATATATGGTCGTATCAGACGATTTGATGGATATCTGCTTTAAGGAATCTAGCCTTACATGCAAGTGGATATAATTTAAATCGGATTCTTTTTTTCTGTATCCCCCCTTTTTTTTTTTTTTTTGATAAAGTTTCTTATTTAGGACAATTACAATATAACAAACAAACACAAAGATGAAACATATAAGTAAGATCGAGTGGATGGTATAGTACAAGATAAAGTAAAAATTACATAATATAGATACTTGAAATAGTGTAGACCTTGCTACTTATTATCACTTAGTGGTATATAACTAATTATGGCTTAATAAGGAAGTGGTTAGCCGGATCGAGATTCTGTAAGGATGTGATGATTGACGTCATTAAACGATTTCAACGCAGATTTCCCCCTTTTTTCTTTTTATTTCTTTTTTGTTTGACTTTATAGGAGGATAATTGTTTCTCTCGACGAAGTTGGATGAATATATATTCCAGGTCTTCAAAGGTGTATTCTGGGTTACGCACTTTACGAGTTTGTGGCTATCACCTTGGCAGATACCACCACACTTTATGCCGGATATCTCAATGGAATTTAGTAGGTATTATCCTCATTTTCATGGATGCCCCTTTTAGACCAGGGATACGAACCCCTTTCGGATTTGGTAAATCCTTAAGTACGGCTTGGCGTCTGGGTGGCGACTGGTCTTTAAGGATGGCTTGGAATCTTTTATTTTTACAGGACGTAGTTATCACGGAGTGTGGATTTTTTTACACAACGTGGATTTTGCACAACGAGATTTAATCAGTTTTATACGAGGAGGAATTTGATAGGATTTTCGGCGCGAAACTAACCACTTCTTAAATATATAAGTACATATAATTTGTTTTACCTGGAGTGCTCTATATAGCAATAAAAAAAAAGTTCAATTTTTGTTGGGAGTAGCGAATAGTTTGTAGGTACTCCTTAGTTGTTTTTTTTTTTTTTTTTTTTTTTTTGCTGAGGTGCTCCAGACTGGCGTCATCCAATCCCTGGATGGGTGCAGTGATTAGTTTATTGCCGGTATTAATATTAATTCCTTGGGTGGTAGGTTTATAACCCAAATTCCTCTTAAGAAATAAATCCCTTGGATTTTCTTTTTCTAATTTCTTTCTTTTTTTGTTAAACTCAGGTAATGGCGGCTTTTGGTGCAGTGCAAGGTGTGACTGGTAGCGCTGTCTGAATAAGAAAGAAAGAATGTGCGCAATCGTGTTTCGATAAAAGGAATTTGCTGACAACATGAAGAGCATTTCCGGGTTGGCACGACGTTGCCAGATATGCAAAAATTTGTTTTCAGCACTTTTCGCGGACTGCGCTACCGACAGCGAGATCGTAGGCGCGATCACATCTGCGATGCGTTTGCGATTATGTATCGCGAATTTATGAAAGCACTTAAACATACTTTCGTGTATTTTAATGAGATTAGGTCAAATACTCCCCTCAATAAATTACATTTACTTAAGATTTTTTTTTTTTTTTTTTCTTTTCGCCTTTCAGGCGATCTGTACTATGCTTGGTTTTATCAGAACAAAAAAAATAAATTTTTGTAAGACCAAGCAAATAAAATGTGTAATATACGTGAAATAAGACATTTAGTAATGATACTAAGGTTGAAATTGTATACGGAAGACTTTTTATAAAACGATGTATTTTCAGGGTTTAAGGCCGGTATTCACCCATTCCAAAAAAATTTTGAGAAAGAAGTATTCTGACTAGCCATTTTTCCCTACAAAGCTTGAGGTTTTGACTAAGTCTACTTAGTTCAAAAGCTCAAGAAAAGGATAGCTTTTCGAAAGTTAATATCAGTGTATTACCTTTATCGATCACACATAAAAAAAAAATTTTTGACAGTCATAACAAAGAGTCTCATGCACAGCTGATCGCCGGGCACAAAAAAAAAAATAACTTTCAATAGATTAAAATCACAGTGACTACTATCTCTTTAAGTCTTTGGTGTGTGAAACCGACTTGTGACCTTTTTGATCCTCAACTTCATACAAATTATTACCAATGATCTTACACACTCTTACCTTGACGAATTTGGGACATAGCTTAGCGCTTATGTGCTTTGATGCGTCGCTCAAAACTTGATTCCTTTTGAAAATTTCGTCTCCTACTTTAAATTCAATTTTCCTACTACGAAGGTTGTAAGTCTTCTCGTAATCTTCATGGGTCTTCTCCAAAGCGGACTTTAAATAGGAGTGAAGAATATTCATTTTTGCGACCTTTGGTAGCCAATCTATCTCCGAATAGTTCAGTCCATTCAACTCTCTCAACAAGCGATAGTCTGCCCCATGCTCTATCATTCGCTGACCAAATAAGGCCTCATAAGGGGACATTGTGAGAGTTGAATGCACTGTAGTGCGCAGTGCACTACTAATCGAAGACAGATGGGCATCCCAATTAGTCTGGCGGGAATCCACATAGGATCGAATGGCTGCTAGTATCGAACGATTGACACGCTCGCTAGCGTTCGACTGAGGAGCATACACTGCCGTCCGGTAGTGTTTGATCCCGAAAACATCAACTAACTTTTGAAACTCTTTACCAATGAACTGGGTGCCATTGTCAGAGAGAATACTCTCGGGCACTCCATAAATTAAGAAAACATCATCTCGAAGGAATTTGACAACATTCTCCGCCGTCGCCTTGCGTAGTGGCTTGATGAAAACGAACTTTGTGAGCTGATCCACTACGATCACAATACAAGCATTTCCACTTCTTGACCTTGGGTAAGGCCCCAGAAAGTCAACGTATAAGTGTTGAAACGGCCTCTCCACCTGGAAACTACTTCCCATTTCTGCTCGTAGCGTCATATTCGAAGCCTTACTGGTCTTACACGCTTCACACCTATCAACAAAAGTCTTGACCTGAGTGAACATGTTCGGCCAGTAGAATCTTTCACGTAACCTATAAAGTGTTTTAACCACACCACCGTGTGAAGCACGTGGAGGATTGTGAGCCAATGAGATCAGTGAATCGGTCATCTCTGACGGGACCCACAATTTCCAAATTAGGTCGTCGGCCAAGGGATTGCCTACTGCATGTCTAGTACGCTTATAAATGAACCCTTCCGACACTTTGAGATCCGGGAGACGTTCCTGCTCCAGTCTGATATGATTGATGAACTCAAGGTAACCTTCCGACTTGAATGACGGATCGTCTAGGTCAATGTGGAGCACCTCCGAGGATTCGACCCGTGATAGACACGAAAGAAAAGCTTCAACTGTCAGCTCGTCGTCCTCATACACTCTAGACAGTGCATCGGGTACGACATTTAGCGTTCCCTTCCGGTGCTCTACCACGAAATCGAAACCCTGGAGACGCATGCTCCACCTGGCCAATCTTCCGGTCGGATCCTTGAGACTCATCAGCCATCTCAGACTTGAATGGTCCGTGATCACCCGAAAACGGTATCCCTCAACGTAGGGTCTGAACTTTTGAATTCCTAAAAATGCAGCGAGACATTCGCGTTCGGTAACCGAGTAATTCCTCTGTGCAGCGTTCAGTTTCTGGGAGAAAAAGTAGATAGGCTGTTCCGCCCCTTCTTCATTCCGCTGACAGAGAACACATCCGATACCGGACGCGGATGCATCGCACAAAATAACAAATTCTTTTGAAAAATCAGGGTTGACCAATACAGGCACTGAAATCAAAGCCTGTTTGATACTTTCGAAGGCTTCTACAGCTTCTTGACTAAGCTTGAATGCTTTTCCTTTCTTCAATGTATCGGTCAAAGGTGCGGCAAGAGTGGAGAAGTTTTTCACGAACCTCCGGTACCAACCGGCCATGCCCAAAAAACGTCGGACTTGACGAGTCGTTGTTGGCACTGGAAAATTCGTGATGGCAGCAATCTTGTCAGGATCTGCCTCCAAACCACCTTGACCAACCTTATACCCGAGATAGTGAAGCTCATTAAAACAAAATTTAGACTTCTCGACATTTATTGTTAGACCCGCCCTAGTCAAGTTCTCACTAACTAATTTCAGAATCCGGATGTGCTCGTCGAAATCCTCTGACACAACCAAGAGATCGTCGAGGTAAACAAACACTCGATCTTGCAACTCGGTCGGAATTACTCGACTCATCAGGTAGCTCAGACTTTGTGCAGCATTACATAGACCGAATGGCATGACCTTAAAATGGTATAAAGGTCGCCCTGGTACCGTAAAAGCGGTCTTTTCCCTCGATGATTCCTCCAACGGTATCTGCCAGAACGCGTCTTTCAAGTCCACGCTTGAAATAAAGCGTGTAACTTGAAGGCGTGCTAACAGTCCCTCTATATGCGCAATTGGTCTCGCATCTTTCTTGGTTACCGAGTTCACCTTCCGAAAGTCCAGACACAATCGGTTCTTACCAGGTTTGCGGACTAGCACAACTGGGGAACTCCATGCGCTGGAACTTTCTTCGATGACTCCCAACGAAAGCATGCGATCCAATTCCGCGTACATTAGGGCTTGTACCGCTGGAGACACGGGGTAGTACCTCTGCTTGATAGGCATAGCGTCACCCGTATCTATACAATGCTGAACCAAGTGTGTTTTCCCGAGTCCCCGGACTGCGAAAGAAGGAAAACTGCGAATCACATCTTGGAGTCTGCTATTCTCTTCATTACTCAACTTTACTTGATTGGTGGGTTTCTCGTCCGATCCACCGATCACAACGCTCGAAAGTTCTGCAATTAAATGAGGCGCGATATGGAACTTTTGCCAAAAGTCTACGCCTAAATATAGACGCTGAGCTAGTGACGGAACTATAAATAAATTCATACTCTTCCTTATGTCCTTGTACTGAATCACGGTCGTGATCACTCCAATGACTGTTTGCTTATGCCCGTCCGCAGTGGACAAAGTAGAACCTATCTTCTTTATAACAATACCTTTCTCTTTCAAATAATCGAGCATATCTGTACCTAAACAGCTCACGCTGGCTCCTGAATCTAATAGACCAAGAAATTTATCGCCAAATATCTCAACTGTCACATAGGGACGGGGGTCGTTAGATTCTCTACTTAAGATGGCTGCGGCTATACTTTGATAGGTGATCCGCTTCTGATGGAAGCGATCTCTTGTTTTTCTTATTCGTTTGGATAATTCTGGAAAAGTTACTATTCTTTTGCGGACTTCGTAATAATTTCGTAATCTTTCATGAAAAGGTTTCTTATATAATAATTCTGGTTTTGGTTCTTCAATATTCAAAATAGGTCTGGTTTGAACTTCAGTAATAATTTGGTTTGGCTTTAAAATAATTTTAGGAGTCTCAAGTGGTGATTTAAGATCAGGGTTTTGAACTCCGGGTGCATTTAATTGGAACGAGCCCCCCCGGATGGTGGGTTGTTCCTCTTCAAGTTTCCCGCACACCTTGTACATGATGGACTAAACGCGTCCGCCAATCCGCAACGGTAGCAGAAAATATTGCGTGTTGAACTTGTGCAATCGCGGAAGTCGTGACCCACGCCCTGACAATTCCAGCATTTTCTCTGGCTAATGTCTTTGGTAAGAGCTTCCACATTCTCAGGTGACACCACAGCTAAATCTCCACACGGCTCTTCGTCAACTTCACTAACGAAACGCCTTGCTGGGGGTCGGTGTGTGTTCGGTACTAAATTAGATCGCGTGCTCTCCTGTCGGTCAAGAAACTTCTCTATTGTGCGGCATACATACACCAGTTGCCTTAAACTATGTGTACTGAAAGTAATGAGTAATTCTCCCATTCGCCTCTTTACATTCGTTTTTATGATTTCGATTAGTTCCTTTTCCGACTTTAGAACACGCATCCTTGAATTGATCTGCAGCAAGGCATCGTAAAAATCGTTGAACGATTCGCCGTGCTGCTGCTTCTTATCTGATAGTTTACGTGCCAGTTCAGTGTCTGTCTCCAGACTACGGAACTGTTCGATCAAGGCTGTCTGGAGCGAAATCCAAGACGTGTGCCTGTTACTCTTCAAGTACATCCAGTACCATGACTCCGCTGGACCCGAAACAAAATGATGAAAACTCACTGTGAGCTCATCCCACGGAACGTTGTAGCTATACCTAACCCGCTCTAGTCGAAACAAAAAGTCGTCCACAGACATGTTCTTTCCATCAAATTTGATTCCCCACTTGTGGTACTGTGGGTATTTACTAATCGAGTTCGAGTTAGATAGTGCTTGTGTCCGCGCAGGGGAGGTCTCAGGTGAGGCATCCAAAGTAACCGCATTCATTCGCGTTAAAAAGTCGTCAAGATTCGAACCCTGAGCCATATCTGTTGGTTGCACCGTTTGAGCATTTAGTACGGCTACAGGTTCTGTCCGGGGTGTCAAACGCCCTGCTAAGACTTGTGCGGCTGCCGCTTGTTCTACACCGGTACTTCTTGCTGTCGTTCCCGATGGAACGTTCACTGTCCTAACACGTGTAGTGTTTTGACTGGTGATAGGTCTAGGTGTCGGAGCTCTTGAAGAGTTAGGGTGCTGAGGGGCACAAACATTCGAAGAAGCAGGTGGATTAGGATAAACTGTTTTACCTTGTATTAAAAGTGCAACTTGCTCTAACAATTGAGCTTGGCTGCGGGCCAACTCTTCTTTTATAAACCGTCTATCGTCTAACCTATGAAGCTCAACGGTAGCTGAAACTACCTCCTGAATATATGCTGACCGATCAGCTGCTTCTTGAAGAAGCCTTTGTTCTTCAGAAATAGGTTCCTCGTAATTCTCTTCAATGGGGTCTCCGTTATTGTTTCGTGTATCTACATAAACAGCAGTTCCCGATGAATCATTAACCTGACCACCCTGGCCTTGACTACCACCGGCGGGAGACATTATGATCACGTCTTGAAATTGTGGGTTATAAGAGCTTGTGACAATAACTCTACGCCCCTCCCCACTCATTAACTGTGCTTGAAACAAAAAAAAAGGTGACTTAAAAACTAACTTACTATATGCAGTGAGTAAAAAAAAAAAAACTCAACTTGTTAATTCAATTAATAACGTAAAAAAAAAATTCACATTGAAAGTAAAAAAAAATATTTTGAGCTTTTCTTGAAGATATTCCCTTCAGCCTCAAAAAAAAATTAAAAAAAAAAAAAATATGTTTAATTAAAGCAAATCTATAGGTAGCTTATAAATTCTTAACTAAAAACCTACTTTATTCTTATAAGACTAATCTTTATTCTAACTTGAACTAACTTCTTACAGTCACGATATTAAATCCTAAAATTGTGCTCTGCAAAGAAACTTATCTCAACAAGAAAACTTTTATTAGCTAAAAAAAAAATTTTTGTTTCTACCTATCCGGTATACTTAACTACTCAAGTAAACTCAAATCAAATATCTCAATCCCTTAGATACGAATTCCTATAACAATAGCTTGATAACTTAAAACAAAACTCTAATCTTGAGAATGTGAAACTCACAACTTTCTATTCTCAAAGACTTAAATCTCAAAACTGACTTATCAATGGGCACATGAAAAACTCACAACTTGTCTGCCTCACTGAACTAAACAACTCTAGACTTTATACAAAAAAAAAAAACAGATTTTGATTTAAACTTTTCAATACTCAAATGTTCTTATCAAAAAAAAAATTGTGGTTTTCATAAAAAGGTTCGGGAGTGGGCAACTCCCGTCGGAACAAGGTGTGTAATGAAATCAGTTTGCAACTAACTGATCCCAATTTCAAAAAAAAAAAAATGTTTAGTGTGTGTAGACTCAAAACTATTCGTGCTAAAAAAAAAATGTATAACAGCCAAGCGCAAGGGTCTTCATCAGAAGCGGTGGAGGGATCATTATGCTACTGCAGACATGAGTCAGGATCTAGATCACTAACCACCGGTTAGCATTTCATGATACCTCACAACATCCTCAGAATAAATCCCTCTAGTCGACCATTTCTTACATCTGTATGTAGTGGACTGTTTAATATCCAAAACGGAATGATAGACAGCTCAAAATAAGTTAGAAAGGGGAGGACATCTTCTGGCGAGTGAACAGCTTCTGCAGCTGACGTGTGTCAGGACATTAATCACTAACCACCGGTCAGAAGAACTGCTCGCTCTACCTCCGAAATCCTTTCCTTGTTAACGCCCTAGAATTTCAATGACTTCGCAACTGACAACCAAGCAAACATATGCCCCAGTCCGGACAAAATCAGAGAAATTCTTATGCAACGAGAGGGTGAGGGATTTGAGAGTGGACCTAATGCAACAGACAAGACTCGGGATCTTGATCACCAAATCTCCGGACAAAATAGACTCCATCCCCAATCCTCGATGATATTCCTCTAACAAGAAAAATAACCAACCTAAAAGAACGGTCTACAAAAAGAATTCGCAAAAAAAAAAAAATTTTGCTCTACCTCCAAAATTCACTTAACTTTCCTAAAACTCAAGAATCAACGTAACTCTGCGTGAATCTCTCCTTTCGGTCGTTCGGTCATTTCGGGCCCCACGTTGGGCGCCATCTGTAACGTTAAAACACAAAACAACCTAACCTATCAAAAGGAGATGAACAATGATGATGTATCATTGTCATATATAGGTACACTCCTTCCGTCACACGACTACAGAAACGTGAACTGACATAGGCACTGTCTGTTTCCGGTCCCTGAAATAAAGGGCCCGAAAAACAGCCAGCCCTCTACCCCCTCTAGTCCACGTCTATCCTTTGGATATGTGCTGGTGTTCACCATATCATTCTTCCCAAACACTGACAAAACCATAAACCATTCATGACCTCATAACATCCTCAAATAACATTCGATCTTTTTAAACACTCGTTCCATACTCGAGATGTTTAAGGTTTCGTTTTTAGACAAAGGAGTGATAAGCTGGAAGTCCCAATATTATTAATGGGGTAGGTAACTACCATCCCTACGTCCAGGGAATAGACTTCGGTCCAGCTCTGTCACTCGCTACGTCATAAACCTCAGAAACGGAAGGAATCGTCCACTCTCCGTATTGTATCAACCTCACCCAAGATAATAATCACTATTCTCATAAGGTGGTGTTGGCACGAGACGAAAGAGAAAGTTGCCTACGATCGACCATCGCTTTAATGATCTGCAGCCATCCTGCCCTATTGTAGCTCAGCCAAGGGGGCGGGTTCTTGCTCTGGGATCATAGACGTGTGTTACATTTTTATCCTGCAGATCTGGGTCCGGGTGTACTGAACCCTAATAGAGTTTTATTCGCTGGGGCCCGTTCAACAATAAACAACTAAACGAAGGAAAAGACAAAGATCACGACCCTACTGAGTTAAATTGACATAATGCACCTTCATAAGTACTTGATCAGCTTTCTAATAATGAAAGACAAAAGGAGAAGGAAAGTGATTTCACTCACACCACAGACTTCACACGAACGTATATTAATGGTATATATAGATGATAGTATATACCCTTAATAATAATAATAATTCCACATCTATCATTTAGCTTAACAAGAAGCAATCCTATGGAATTTTTGGTTTAAATGTTATGTTCTTTTATTTTACTTCTTAATCTTTTTCAGTAAAATGTTCATATAACAATATTTGTTATTCAAAATTAAGTAAATTTCATTCGGAATGATTCGTTCAACATCCTTAACGAGATTAGGAAGAAAGGTGTCTAACAAAAAGAGGAGGGGATCAAAGATGTTGTAAAGAACCCCTCTGGCCTCTTAACCCACCCAAGATTGAAGTAAGAACCAACTCTCTCACTCCAAACCGTTTGTTCTTGATGGACCATAAATAATTTTCAAAAGAACCCCAAAAACTGAAAGAAAAGTAAATTCCTATTTACTCATCCATCTATACTATACTCATTTTACCTCATACTTAACCTTCTTGTTGCATGATTTACTTCACCTTACCCATTGGAGAGTTGCATCCACTCCCTATAGAATAGTCACCTTATCTAAACATAATTACCCTTCAGAAATAACAACTAAGCAAAATTAACCTGTACATAATATATCTTTTATTCATTTATACTTAATACTAACAGAGTATGTCTTAAAAAAAAAACTATTTAAATCTAAATTCTATCAAAGTTACTTTTGTATCTCTAATCAAAATAATCAAAATTCAGAAACAAATATAAATTTCTTAAACTTCAACTTGAAGAATCTTATAAAAAAAAATTAATTTTTATTTTGTTCAGATAACAATGTTTGCAATATTAATTTGCTTACTGCAAGCTTATTTCAAAAATTTAACCAATATAACGTTAAAAAAAAAAAAGGTAATGT
Source organism: Syrphus vitripennis (assembly GCA_958431115.1). Lineage (NCBI taxonomy): Eukaryota > Metazoa > Arthropoda > Insecta > Diptera > Syrphidae > Syrphus > Syrphus vitripennis. The sequence continues at coordinate 66,127,897 of OY288108.1, forward strand.
TTTGGCTTAACGAATCCTACCACTGACTCTATTCCTTATCTATCCAGTAGGTAAATTAACCAAAAATCAAAAAAAATAAGACAATTATATTACGCGGATTTAAATTTCGGATATGTGATGGATATGTATGAATATCGAATTATATACCGTCAACCCCAAAAGAATATTTCGGTAATATCAGATTTTAACTCCCCGAATGGATTTCAAAAAAAAAAAAAAATTCTCAAACCGTTTGTTTGAGGGACCAATATAAAATTCATTCAAAACTACATCAATATATATATATATGTATATAGCAAGATAAATTCAAAAATATCAATACTCATATAATGTTACCATTTACCAATGGGTGTTTAAAAAAAAAATTTGAAACAATCCCATATACCGTCGCAGCAGTGCACTCCTGGTAGGCTAAGAAGTTTATGATTAGTCTTTAATTAATAATAATAAATAATATATCTACATATATATAATTTCAAGAGATTTCAGAATAAATTTTGATCCCAAACAAAAAAACTGCGTTTGGTGAGATTCAGATTTGGATCTAAGGATCTGTAGTGTAAGGGGGATGTGTGTGACTTAATCCGATGGTCACTTGATATGTTTGGATAAAACAAAAAAAAAAACAAATTGACTTACGACAAACATAAAAAAATAAGAATAAAAAAAAAGAAAAATCTTAGTTAGTCGACTGGATTAAAGTCGCGAAATAAAAGATACTCGAACCGAAATATCAAAGACCTTCACAACCAATGTGTTCGCGTTAATTTTACTTGCTCAAGACGATAAATATTTTTAGTTGTAACGACAAATTATCGAATGGGAATTCGAAATGCATGCAACAATCATATTGACCGGCAAAAATAAAATAGAGTTATACTCATAAACAGAGAATATATTTTAAAACCAACGGATATATGGTCGTATCAGACGATTTGATGGATATCTGCTTTAAGGAATCTAGCCTTACATGCAAGTGGATATAATTTAAATCGGATTCTTTTTTTCTGTATCCCCCCTTTTTTTTTTTTTTTGATAAAGTTTCTTATTTAGGACAATTACAATATAACAAACAAACACAAAGATGAAACATATAAGTAAGATCGAGTGGATGGTATAGTACAAGATAAAGTAAAAATTACATAATATAGATACTTGAAATAGTGTAGACCTTGCTACTTATTATCACTTAGTGGTATATAACTAATTATGGCTTAATAAGGAAGTGGTTAGCCGGATCGAGATTCTGTAAGGATGTGATGATTGACGTCATTAAACGATTTCAACGCAGATTTCCCCCTTTTTTCTTTTTATTTCTTTTTTGTTTGACTTTATAGGAGGATAATTGTTTCTCTCGACGAAGTTGGATGAATATATATTCCAGGTCTTCAAAGGTGTATTCTGGGTTACGCACTTTACGAGTTTGTGGCTATCACCTTGGCAGATACCACCACACTTTATGCCGGATATCTCAATGGAATTTAGTAGGTATTATCCTCATTTTCATGGATGCCCCTTTTAGACCAGGGATACGAACCCCTTTCGGATTTGGTAAATCCTTAAGTACGGCTTGGCGTCTGGGTGGCGACTGGTCTTTAAGGATGGCTTGGAATCTTTTATTTTTACAGGACGTAGTTATCACGGAGTGTGGATTTTTTTACACAACGTGGATTTTGCACAACGAGATTTAATCAGTTTTATACGAGGAGGAATTTGATAGGATTTTCGGCGCGAAACTAACCACTTCTTAAATATATAAGTACATATAATTTGTTTTACCTGGAGTGCTCTATATAGCAATAAAAAAAAAGTTCAATTTTTGTTGGGAGTAGCGAATAGTTTGTAGGTACTCCTTAGTTGTTTTTTTTTTTTTTTTTTTTTTTTTGCTGAGGTGCTCCAGACTGGCGTCATCCAATCCCTGGATGGGTGCAGTGATTAGTTTATTGCCGGTATTAATATTAATTCCTTGGGTGGTAGGTTTATAACCCAAATTCCTCTTAAGAAATAAATCCCTTGGATTTTCTTTTTCTAATTTCTTTCTTTTTTTGTTAAACTCAGGTAATGGCGGCTTTTGGTGCAGTGCAAGGTGTGACTGGTAGCGCTGTCTGAATAAGAAAGAAAGAATGTGCGCAATCGTGTTTCGATAAAAGGAATTTGCTGACAACATGAAGAGCATTTCCGGGTTGGCACGACGTTGCCAGATATGCAAAAATTTGTTTTCAGCACTTTTCGCGGACTGCGCTACCGACAGCGAGATCGTAGGCGCGATCACATCTGCGATGCGTTTGCGATTATGTATCGCGAATTTATGAAAGCACTTAAACATACTTTCGTGTATTTTAATGAGATTAGGTCAAATACTCCTCTCAATAAATTACATTTACTTAAGATTTTTTTTTTTTTTTTTTCTTTTCGCCTTTCAGGCGATCTGTACTATGCTTGGTTTTATCAGAACAAAAAAAATAAATTTTTGTAAGACCAAGCAAATAAAATGTGTAATATACGTGAAATAAGACATTTAGTAATGATACTAAGGTTGAAATTGTATACGGAAGACTTTTTATAAAACGATGTATTTTCAGGGTTTAAGGCCGGTATTCACCCATTCCAAAAAAATTTTGAGAAAGAAGTATTCTGACTAGCCATTTTTCCCTACAAAGCTTGAGGTTTTGACTAAGTCTACTTAGTTCAAAAGCTCAAGAAAAGGATAGCTTTTCGAAAGTTAATATCAGTGTATTACCTTTATCGATCACACATAAAAAAAAATTTTTGACAGTCATAACAAAGAGTCTCATGCACAGCTGATCGCCGGGCACAAAAAAAAAAATAACTTTCAATAGATTAAAATCACAGTGACTACTATCTCTTTAAGTCTTTGGTGTGTGAAACCGACTTGTGACCTTTTTGATCCTCAACTTCATACAAATTATTACCAATGATCTTACACACTCTTACCTTGACGAATTTGGGACATAGCTTAGCGCTTATGTGCTTTGATGCGTCGCTCAAAACTTGATTCCTTTTGAAAATTTCGTCTCCTACTTTAAATTCAATTTTCCTACTACGAAGGTTGTAAGTCTTCTCGTAATCTTCATGGGTCTTCTCCAAAGCGGACTTTAAATAGGAGTGAAGAATATTCATTTTTGCGACCTTTGGTAGCCAATCTATCTCCGAATAGTTCAGTCCATTCAACTCTCTCAACAAGCGATAGTCTGCCCCATGCTCTATCATTCGCTGACCAAATAAGGCCTCATAAGGGGACATTGTGAGAGTTGAATGCACTGTAGTGCGCAGTGCACTACTAATCGAAGACAGATGGGCATCCCAATTAGTCTGGCGGGAATCCACATAGGATCGAATGGCTGCTAGTATCGAACGATTGACACGCTCGCTAGCGTTCGACTGAGGAGCATACACTGCCGTCCGGTAGTGTTTGATCCCGAAAACATCAACTAACTTTTGAAACTCTTTACCAATGAACTGGGTGCCATTGTCAGAGAGAATACTCTCGGGCACTCCATAAATTAAGAAAACATCATCTCGAAGGAATTTGACAACATTCTCCGCCGTCGCCTTGCGTAGTGGCTTGATGAAAACGAACTTTGTGAGCTGATCCACTACGATCACAATACAAGCATTTCCACTTCTTGACCTTGGGTAAGGCCCCAGAAAGTCAACGTATAAGTGTTGAAACGGCCTCTCCACCTGGAAACTACTTCCCATTTCTGCTCGTAGCGTCATATTCGAAGCCTTACTGGTCTTACACGCTTCACACCTATCAACAAAAGTCTTGACCTGAGTGAACATGTTCGGCCAGTAGAATCTTTCACGTAACCTATAAAGTGTTTTAACCACACCACCGTGTGAAGCACGTGGAGGATTGTGAGCCAATGAGATCAGTGAATCGGTCATCTCTGACGGGACCCACAATTTCCAAATTAGGTCGTCGGCCAAGGGATTGCCTACTGCATGTCTAGTACGCTTATAAATGAACCCTTCCGACACTTTGAGATCCGGGAGACGTTCCTGCTCCAGTCTGATATGATTGATGAACTCAAGGTAACCTTCCGACTTGAATGACGGATCGTCTAGGTCAATGTGGAGCACCTCCGAGGATTCGACCCGTGATAGACACGAAAGAAAAGCTTCAACTGTCAGCTCGTCGTCCTCATACACTCTAGACAGTGCATCGGGTACGACATTTAGCGTTCCCTTCCGGTGCTCTACCACGAAATCGAAACCCTGGAGACGCATGCTCCACCTGGCCAATCTTCCGGTCGGATCCTTGAGACTCATCAGCCATCTCAGACTTGAATGGTCCGTGATCACCCGAAAACGGTATCCCTCAACGTAGGGTCTGAACTTTTGAATTCCTAAAAATGCAGCGAGACATTCGCGTTCGGTAACCGAGTAATTCCTCTGTGCAGCGTTCAGTTTCTGGGAGAAAAAGTAGATAGGCTGTTCCGCCCCTTCTTCATTCCGCTGACAGAGAACACATCCGATACCGGACGCGGATGCATCGCACAAAATAACAAATTCTTTTGAAAAATCAGGGTTGACCAATACAGGCACTGAAATCAAAGCCTGTTTGATACTTTCGAAGGCTTCTACAGCTTCTTGACTAAGCTTGAATGCTTTTCCTTTCTTCAATGTATCGGTCAAAGGTGCGGCAAGAGTGGAGAAGTTTTTCACGAACCTCCGGTACCAACCGGCCATGCCCAAAAAACGTCGGACTTGACGAGTCGTTGTTGGCACTGGAAAATTCGTGATGGCAGCAATCTTGTCAGGATCTGCCTCCAAACCACCTTGACCAACCTTATACCCGAGATAGTGAAGCTCATTAAAACAAAATTTAGACTTCTCGACATTTATTGTTAGACCCGCCCTAGTCAAGTTCTCACTAACTAATTTCAGAATCCGGATGTGCTCGTCGAAATCCTCTGACACAACCAAGAGATCGTCGAGGTAAACAAACACTCGATCTTGCAACTCGGTCGGAATTACTCGACTCATCAGGTAGCTCAGACTTTGTGCAGCATTACATAGACCGAATGGCATGACCTTAAAATGGTATAAAGGTCGCCCTGGTACCGTAAAAGCGGTCTTTTCCCTCGATGATTCCTCCAACGGTATCTGCCAGAACGCGTCTTTCAAGTCCACGCTTGAAATAAAGCGTGTAACTTGAAGGCGTGCTAACAGTCCCTCTATATGCGCAATTGGTCTCGCATCTTTCTTGGTTACCGAGTTCACCTTCCGAAAGTCCAGACACAATCGGTTCTTACCAGGTTTGCGGACTAGCACAACTGGGGAACTCCATGCGCTGGAACTTTCTTCGATGACTCCCAACGAAAGCATGCGATCCAATTCCGCGTACATTAGGGCTTGTACCGCTGGAGACACGGGGTAGTACCTCTGCTTGATAGGCATAGCGTCACCCGTATCTATACAATGCTGAACCAAGTGTGTTTTCCCGAGTCCCCGGACTGCGAAAGAAGGAAAACTGCGAATCACATCTTGGAGTCTGCTATTCTCTTCATTACTCAACTTTACTTGATTGGTGGGTTTCTCGTCCGATCCACCGATCACAACGCTCGAAAGTTCTGCAATTAAATGAGGCGCGATATGGAACTTTTGCCAAAAGTCTACGCCTAAATATAGACGCTGAGCTAGTGACGGAACTATAAATAAATTCATACTCTTCCTTATGTCCTTGTACTGAATCACGGTCGTGATCACTCCAATGACTGTTTGCTTATGCCCGTCCGCAGTGGACAAAGTAGAACCTATCTTCTTTATAACAATACCTTTCTCTTTCAAATAATCGAGCATATCTGTACCTAAACAGCTCACGCTGGCTCCTGAATCTAATAGACCAAGAAATTTATCGCCAAATATCTCAACTGTCACATAGGGACGGGGGTCGTTAGATTCTCTACTTAAGATGGCTGCGGCTATACTTTGATAGGTGATCCGCTTCTGATGGAAGCGATCTCTTGTTTTTCTTATTTGTTTGGATAATTCTGGAAAAGTTACCAATCTTTTGCGGACTTCGTAATAATTTCGTAATCTTTCATGAAAAGGTTTCTTATATAATAATTCTGGTTTTGGTTCTTCAATATTCAAAATAGGTCTGGTTTGAACTTCAGTAATAATTTGGTTTGGCTTTAAAATAATTTTAGGAGTCTCAAGTGGTGATTTAAGATCAGGGTTTTGAACTCCGGGTGCATTTAATTGGAACGAGCCCCCCCGGATGGTGGGTTGTTCCTCTTCAAGTTTCCCGCACACCTTGTACATGATGGACTAAACGCGTCCGCCAATCCGCAACGGTAGCAGAAAATATTGCGTGTTGAACTTGTGCAATCGCGGAAGTCGTGACCCACGCCCTGACAATTCCAGCATTTTCTCTGGCTAATGTCTTTGGTAAGAGCTTCCACATTCTCAGGTGACACCACAGCTAAATCTCCACACGGCTCTTCGTCAACTTCACTAACGAAACGCCTTGCTGGGGGTCGGTGTGTGTTCGGTACTAAATTAGATCGCGTGCTCTCCTGTCGGTCAAGAAACTTCTCTATTGTGCGGCATACATACACCAGTTGCCTTAAACTATGTGTACTGAAAGTAATGAGTAATTCTCCCATTCGCCTCTTTACATTCGTTTTTATGATTTCGATTAGTTCCTTTTCCGACTTTGGAACACGCATCCTTGAATTGATCTGCAGCAAGGCATCGTAAAAATCGTTGAACGATTCGCCGTGCTGCTGCTTCTTATCTGATAGTTTACGTGCCAGTTCAGTGTCTGTCTCCAGACTACGGAACTGTTCGATCAAGGCTGTCTGGAGCGAAATCCAAGACGTGTGCCTGTTACTCTTCAAGTACATCCAGTACCATGACTCCGCTGGACCCGAAACAAAATGATGAAAACTCACTGTGAGCTCATCCCACGGAACGTTGTAGCTATACCTAACCCGCTCTAGTCGAAACAAAAAGTCGTCCACAGACATGTTCTTTCCATCAAATTTGATTCCCCACTTGTGGTACTGTGGGTATTTACTAATCGAGTTCGAGTTAGATAGTGCTTGTGTCCGCGCAGGGGAGGTCTCAGGTGAGGCATCCAAAGTAACCGCATTCATTCGCGTTAAAAAGTCGTCAAGATTCGAACCCTGAGCCATATCTGTTGGTTGCACCGTTTGAGCATTTAGTACGGCTACAGGTTCTGTCCGGGGTGTCAAACGCCCTGCTAAGACTTGTGCGGCTGCCGCTTGTTCTACACCGGTACTTCTTGCTGTCGTTCCCGATGGAACGTTCACTGTCCTAACACGTGTAGTGTTTTGACTGGTGATAGGTCTAGGTGTCGGAGCTCTTGAAGAGTTAGGGTGCTGAGGGGCACAAACATTCGAAGAAGCAGGTGGATTAGGATAAACTGTTTTACCTTGTATTAAAAGTGCAACTTGCTCTAACAATTGAGCTTGGCTGCGGGCCAACTCTTCTTTTATAAACCGTCTATCGTCTAACCTATGAAGCTCAACGGTAGCTGAAACTACCTCCTGAATATATGCTGACCGATCAGCTGCTTCTTGAAGAAGCCTTTGTTCTTCAGAAATAGGTTCCTCGTAATTCTCTTCAATGGGGTCTCCGTTATTGTTTCGTGTATCTACATAAACAGCAGTTCCCGATGAATCATTAACCTGACCACCCTGGCCTTGACTACCACCGGCGGGAGACATTATGATCACGTCTTGAAATTGTGGGTTAGAAGAGCTTGTGACAATAACTCTACGCCCCTCCCCACTCATTAACTGTGCTTGAAACAAAAAAAAAGGTGACTTAAAAACTAACTTACTATATGCAGTGAGTAAAAAAAAAAAAACTCAACTTGTTAATTCAATTAATAACGTAAAAAAAAAATTCACAATGAAAGTAAAAAAAAATATTTTGAGCTTTTCTTGAAGATATTCCCTTCAGCCTCAAAAAAAAATTAAAAAAAAAAAAAATATGTTTAATTAAAGCAAATCTATAGGTAGCTTATAAATTCTTAACTAAAAACCTACTTTATTCTTATAAGACTAATCTTTATTCTAACTTGAACTAACTTCTTACAGTCACGATATTAAATCCTAAAATTGTGCTCTGCAAAGAAACTTATCTCAACAAGAAAACTTTTATTAGCTAAAAAAAAAATTTTTGTTTCTACCTATCCGGTATACTTAACTACTCAAGTAAACTCAAATCAAATATCTCAATCCCTTAGATACGAATTCCTATAACAATAGCTTGATAACTTAAAACAAAACTCTAATCTTGAGAATGTGAAACTCACAACTTTCTATTCTCAAAGACTTAAATCTCAAAACTGACTTATCAATGGGCACATGAAAAACTCACAACTTGTCTGCCTCACTGAACTAAACAACTCTAGACTTTATACAAAAAAAAAAAACAGATTTTGATTTAAACTTTTCAATACTCAAATGTTCTTATCAAAAAAAAAATTGTGGTTTTCATAAAAAGGTTCGGGAGTGGGCAACTCCCGTCGGAACAAGGTGTGTAATGAAATCAGTTTGCAACTAACTGATCCCAATTTCAAAAAAAAAAAAATGTTTAGTGTGTGTAGACTCAAAACTATTCGTGCTAAAAAAAAAATGTATAACAGCCAAGCGCAAGGGTCTTCATCAGAAGCGGTGGAGGGATCATTATGCTACTGCAGACATGAGTCAGGATCTAGATCACTAACCACCGGTTAGCATTTCATGATACCTCACAACATCCTCAGAATAAATCCCTCTAGTCGACCATTTCTTACATCTGTATGTAGTGGACTGTTTAATATCCAAAACGGAATGATAGACAGCTCAAAATAAGTTAGAAAGGGGAGGACATCTTCTGGCGAGTGAACAGCTTCTGCAGCTGACGTGTGTCAGGACATTAATCACTAACCACCGGTCAGAAGAACTGCTCGCTCTACCTCCGAAATCCTTTCCTTGTTAACGCCCTAGAATTTCAATGACTTCGCAACTGACAACCAAGCAAACATATGCCCCAGTCCGGACAAAATCAGAGAAATTCTTATGCAACGAGAGGGTGAGGGATTTGAGAGTGGACCTAATGCAACAGACAAGACTCGGGATCTTGATCACCAAATCTCCGGACAAAATAGACTCCATCCCCAATCCTCGATGATATTCCTCTAACAAGAAAAATAACCAACCTAAAAGAACGGTCTACAAAAAGAATTCGCAAAAAAAAAAAAATTTTGCTCTACCTCCAAAATTCACTTAACTTTCCTAAAACTCAAGAATCAACGTAACTCTGCGTGAATCTCTCCTTTCGGTCGTTCGGTCATTTCGGGCCCCACGTTGGGCGCCATCTGTAACGTTAAAACACAAAACAACCTAACCTATCAAAAGGAGATGAACAATGATGATGTATCATTGTCATATATAGGTACACTCCTTCCGTCACACGACTACAGAAACGTGAACTGACATAGGCACTGTCTGTTTCCGGTCCCTGAAATAAAGGGCCCGAAAAACAGCCAGCCCTCTACCCCCTCTAGTCCACGTCTATCCTTTGGATATGTGCTGGTGTTCACCATATCATTCTTCCCAAACACTGACAAAACCATAAACCATTCATGACCTCATAACATCCTCAAATAACATTCGATCTTTTTAAACACTCGTTCCATACTCGAGATGTTTAAGGTTTCGTTTTTAGACAAAGGAGTGATAAGCTGGAAGTCCCAATATTATTAATGGGGTAGGTAACTACCATCCCTACGTCCAGGGAATAGACTTCGGTCCAGCTCTGTCACTCGCTACGTCATAAACCTCAGAAACGGAAGGAATCGTCCACTCTCCGTATTGTATCAACCTCACCCAAGATAATAATCACTATTCTCATAAGGTGGTGTTGGCACGAGACGAAAGAGAAAGTTGCCTACGATCGACCATCGCTTTAATGATCTGCAGCCATCCTGCCCTATTGTAGCTCAGCCAAGGGGGCGGGTTCTTGCTCTGGGATCATAGACGTGTGTTACATTTTTATCCTGCAGATCTGGGTCCGGGTGTACTGAACCCTAATAGAGTTTTATTCGCTGGGGCCCGTTCAACAATAAACAACTAAACGAAGGAAAAGACAAAGATCACGACCCTACTGAGTTAAATTGACATAATGCACCTTCATAAGTACTTGATCAGCTTTCTAATAATGAAAGACAAAAGGAGAAGGAAAGTGATTTCACTCACACCACAGACTTCACACGAACGTATATTAATGGTATATATAGATGATAGTATATACCCTTAATAATAATAATAATTCCACATCTATCATTTAGCTTAACAAGAAGCAATCCTATGGAATTTTTGGTTTAAATGTTATGTTCTTTTATTTTACTTCTTAATCTTTTTCAGTAAAATGTTCATATAACAATATTTGTTATTCAAAATTAAGTAAATTTCATTCGGAATGATTCGTTCAACATCCTTAACGAGATTAGGAAGAAAGGTGTCTAACAAAAAGAGGAGGGGATCAAAGATGTTGTAAAGAACCCCTCTGGCCTCTTAACCCACCCAAGATTGAAGTAAGAACCAACTCTCTCACTCCAAACCGTTTGTTCTTGATGGACCATAAATAATTTTCAAAAGAACCCCAAAAACTGAAAGAAAAGTAAATTCCTATTTACTCATCCATCTATACTATACTCATTTTACCTCATACTTAACCTTCTTGTTGCATGATTTACTTCACCTTGCCCATTGGAGAGTTGCATCCACTCCCTATAGAATAGTCACCTTATCTAAACATAATTACCCTTCAGAAATAACAACTAAGCAAAATTAACCTGTACATAATATATCTTTTATTCATTTATACTTAATACTAACAGAGTATGTCTTAAAAAAAAAACTATTTAAATCTAAATTCTATCAAAGTTACTTTTGTATCTCTAATCAAAATAATCAAAATTCAGAAACAAATATAAATTTCTTAAACTTCAACTTGAAGAATCTTATAAAAAAAAATTAATTTTTATTTTGTTCAGATAACAATGTTTGCAATATTAATTTGCTTACTGCAAGCTTATTTCAAAAATTTAACCAATATAACGTTAAAAAAAAAAAAGGTAATGTTTTGGCTTAACGAATCCTACCACTGACTCTATTCCTTATCTATCCAGTAGGTAAATTAACCAAAAATCAAAAAAAATAAGACAATTATATTACGCGGATTTAAATTTCGGATATGTGATGGATATGTATGAATATCGAATTATATACCGTCAACCCCAAAAGAATATTTCGGTAATATCAGATTTTAACTCCCCGAATGGATTTCAAAAAAAAAAAAAATTCTCAAACCGTTTGTTTGAGGGACCAATATAAAATTCATTCAAAACTACATCAATATATATATATATGTATATAGCAAGATAAATTCAAAAATATCAATACTCATATAATGTTACCATTTACCAATGGGTGTTTAAAAAAAAAATTTGAAACAATCCCATATACCGTCGCAGCAGTGCACTCCTGGTAGGCTAAGAAGTTTATGATTAGTCTTTAATTAATAATAATAAATAATATATCTACATATATATAATTTCAAGAGATTTCAGAATAAATTTTGATCCCAAACAAAAAAACTGCGTTTGGTGAGATTCAGATTTGGATCTAAGGATCTGTAGTGTAAGGGGGATGTGTGTGACTTAATCCGATGGTCACTTGATATGTTTGGATAAAACAAAAAAAAAAACAAATTGACTTACGACAAACATAAAAAAATAAGAATAAAAAAAAAGAAAAATCTTAGTTAGTCGACTGGATTAAAGTCGCGAAATAAAAGATACTCGAACCGAAATATCAAAGACCTTCACAACCAATGTGTTCGCGTTAATTTTACTTGCTCAAGACGATAAATATTTTTAGTTGTAACGACAAATTATCGAATGGGAATTCGAAATGCATGCAACAATCATATTGACCGGCAAAAATAAAATAGAGTTATACTCATAAACAGAGAATATATTTTAAAACCAACGGATATATGGTCGTATCAGACGATTTGATGGATATCTGCTTTAAGGAATCTAGCCTTACATGCAAGTGGATATAATTTAAATCGGATTCTTTTTTTCTGTATCCCCCCTTTTTTTTTTTTTTTTGATAAAGTTTCTTATTTAGGACAATTACAATATAACAAACAAACACAAAGATGAAACATATAAGTAAGATCGAGTGGATGGTATAGTACAAGATAAAGTAAAAATTACATAATATAGATACTTGAAATAGTGTAGACCTTGCTACTTATTATCACTTAGTGGTATATAACTAATTATGGCTTAATAAGGAAGTGGTTAGCCGGATCGAGATTCTGTAAGGATGTGATGATTGACGTCATTAAACGATTTCAACGCAGATTTCCCCCTTTTTTCTTTTTATTTCTTTTTTGTTTGACTTTATAGGAGGATAATTGTTTCTCTCGACGAAGTTGGATGAATATATATTCCAGGTCTTCAAAGGTGTATTCTGGGTTACGCACTTTACGAGTTTGTGGCTATCACCTTGGCAGATACCACCACACTTTATGCCGGATATCTCAATGGAATTTAGTAGGTATTATCCTCATTTTCATGGATGCCCCTTTTAGACCAGGGATACGAACCCCTTTCGGATTTGGTAAATCCTTAAGTACGGCTTGGCGTCTGGGTGGCGACTGGTCTTTAAGGATGGCTTGGAATCTTTTATTTTTACAGGACGTAGTTATCACGGAGTGTGGATTTTTTTACACAACGTGGATTTTGCACAACGAGATTTAATCAGTTTTATACGAGGAGGAATTTGATAGGATTTTCGGCGCGAAACTAACCACTTCTTAAATATATAAGTACATATAATTTGTTTTACCTGGAGTGCTCTATATAGCAATAAAAAAAAAGTTCAATTTTTGTTGGGAGTAGCGAATAGTTTGTAGGTACTCCTTAGTTGTTTTTTTTTTTTTTTTTTTTTTTTTGCTGAGGTGCTCCAGACTGGCGTCATCCAATCCCTGGATGGGTGCAGTGATTAGTTTATTGCCGGTATTAATATTAATTCCTTGGGTGGTAGGTTTATAACCCAAATTCCTCTTAAGAAATAAATCCCTTGGATTTTCTTTTTCTAATTTCTTTCTTTTTTTGTTAAACTCAGGTAATGGCGGCTTTTGGTGCAGTGCAAGGTGTGACTGGTAGCGCTGTCTGAATAAGAAAGAAAGAATGTGCGCAATCGTGTTTCGATAAAAGGAATTTGCTGACAACATGAAGAGCATTTCCGGGTTGGCACGACGTTGCCAGATATGCAAAAATTTGTTTTCAGCACTTTTCGCGGACTGCGCTACCGACAGCGAGATCGTAGGCGCGATCACATCTGCGATGCGTTTGCGATTATGTATCGCGAATTTATGAAAGCACTTAAACATACTTTCGTGTATTTTAATGAGATTAGGTCAAATACTCCTCTCAATAAATTACATTTACTTAAGATTTTTTTTTTTTTTTTCTTTTCGCCTTTCAGGCGATCTGTACTATGCTTGGTTTTATCAGAACAAAAAAAATAAATTTTTGTAAGACCAAGCAAATAAAATGTGTAATATACGTGAAATAAGACATTTAGTAATGATACTAAGGTTGAAATTGTATACGGAAGACTTTTTATAAAACGATGTATTTTCAGGGTTTAAGGCCGGTATTCACCCATTCCAAAAAAATTTGGAGAAAGAAGTATTCTGACTAGCCATTTTTCCCTACACGGTATGGGAGGGTAACGTATCTCACCGAACAGTGGAACAAATCTTTACATCGTTTTGGAGAAAGTAAGATTATTGCACTTGATATTTCTTAAGCATTTGATAAAGTTTGGCATCCTGCTCTTTTATCGAAAATGCGTGCTTTTGGTGCCGATGAAACCCTTCTTCGTTGGATTAGTAACTTTCTTTGAAATCGCTCTATACAAGTAGTACTAGAGCCTGAAACTCACAACATAAGTGCTGGTGTGCCACAGGGTTCCGTTTTGTATCCGACCCTCTTTCTCATTTTCATTATTGATCTCCTGTCTGCAACAACTAATCCATTAAATTGTTTCGCAGGTTACATATGATTACTTACTTACTTACTTAGGTCCTCAGACCTTTTACTTCCGTGGGGTTCCCCTTGCGGGGCCTAGGGCCTCCACTACTCCTACGCGCCATCGTGTACGGTTTCTGGAGATGTACCTCAGCTCTCTCCAACTCTTCCCCAGTTGTGTTGATTCCTCTTCGACCGTTCTTCGCCAAGTACTTCTAGGTCGGCCCACTCCTCTGCCTTGCTGCGGGAGAGGGTTCCATTGCATCGCTTGACGCGCAATGCACTCGTGGCCTTTTCGAAGCGTATGTCCAATCCACTGCCAATTACGTTTTCGTATTATAGAGTCAATGGGTTCCTGAACTGTCCTCGCATGAAGTTCATCATTGGAGATACGGTTAGGCCAGAAAATCCGCAAGATGTTTCGCAGACATCTATTCACGAACGTTTGCAGCTTTCTTGTGACAGTGGGTGTTACTTTCAAAGTGCTGGATACATAAAGAAGCACGGATTCTACATTGGAGCGGAACAATCGTAGCTTGGTCTTTAAGCTTATAGAGTTGTTCCTCCATATTTTGAACAGCATTCCGAACGCAGCCTTTGTTTTCCCGATTCGACTGGTTATATCTTGTTCAGTCCCGACATAAGTAGAGACAATACTCAAGGTATTGAAAACTCTCTATCATCTCTACTGGTTGTCCAGAAATATCTATTTGACAAAGCTGCATGCAGTTCATCACTAATTACCAACAGGATCAGTATTGGTGACAGTATACAACCCTGTCTAACTCCACATTGGATTTCAAACTCCTCTGACAACCTCCCTTTATGCAGAACGTGACATCACTTATTACCAACAGGAACAGTATTGGTGACAGTATACAACCCTGTCTAACTCCACTTTGGGGTTCAAACTCCTCTGATAACCTCCCTTTATGTAGAACGTGACATTTGGATCCTTCATATGTAGCCTTGATTATAGCAATCAATTTATCCGGGATGCCCCTCCTGCGCAAAGCAAGCTGAATAAATTCTCTATTGACATTGTCAAACGCCTTTTCGAAATCGATGAACAGCAGGTGAAGTGGTGAACGATAGTCGATGCACTGTTGGATGTAATCCGCAAAGTGTTGATGTGGTCCACACATGAAGATCCAGTGCGGAAACCCGCTTGTTCGGCGTCAAGGGTGTCTTCTAGGTGGTCTTTTATTCGCTCTGGGACGATTTTTGCTATAACCTTCGCTACAGCAGGCAGCACGCAAATTCCTCTCCAGTTTTCGCACTGAGTTAGGTCTCCTTTCTTTGGGAGCTTGACGATCATCCCCTTTTTCCACTCATCAGGAAAAATTTTCTGTTTCCCAGGCTCTTTCTATGAGTGGGTGCAGGAGCTCAGACGACGTTGTTGGCGCTGCTCGTAAGAGCTCTGCCGGAATGCCGTCAAGTCCAACCGCTTTGTTGTTCTTTAGTTAAGATTTCTTCTCTACTTGGGGATACAGTGCCTATTCGGGAATTTGTTACTACGGTAGGTTGACTTCACTGGTGAAAACGCGATTTAAAACCGCAGAAAAGTGCTCCTTCCACCTATTGATCTGGTCCTCATCCGAAACTAGGAGTGATCCGTCTATGTCCTTTACCAGGTGTTGTTTAGAGCTTTGGACACCTAGTTCGTTTCTGCCAGCTGTTGGAGCTGCTGCAATGCGAACTTTGAGCTGTTTTCTTTCTTCGATCCTTGCCCAAGTTTCTTCGGAAAGCCCGGCAAATATGATTAGTACATTAAATTCTGACTTAGACAGCATTGTACAGTGGGGATTAAAAAATCGCGTAGAATTTATTGCTTCGAAAACTCAATGCTGCCTGCTGTCGTTAAAACGAGACGTACCTCCCTGCCATTATCTATGAGTGGTACTTGTATCGAAGAAAATAATCAGCTTGCGATTTTAGGTATGCGTATCACAAACCATCTTTTGCGGAATGATCACATACTAACGTCGCCAAAAACGAAAACAAGAAATTCTTTTAACCTTCTGATCTGGCTATTATCTATGAAAGTTATATACGTCCAAGGCTTGAGTATAACTCCCATCTCTGGGCTGGTGCTAAAGCAACTTACTTAAGCCCCATGGACAGCCTTCAAAATGATCGGATACAGGAAAATCATCGATACTTTAACGTCACTCGACGTAACGTTTCCTGTTTCTAACTCTTTTATCTTTACTTTTACGGTATGTGCTGTAATGAAATAGCCAGTTGCATTCCTCCACTTAAACAATTCAACCGTAATACTCGCGCTTCCAGGAATGCTCATCAGTTTACTCTTGAACCCACCTTCGGTCGTACTGTTAAGTACAGGGATACGTTTTTCAGCCGTACTACGCGAATGTGGAATACCCTTCCACGCTCTGTCTTTCCCTCTCATTGCGATGTGACAGAATTCAAGACTAATGTTTACCGACATCTCCTTTCAAAGCCCCTCCTACTTACCTAAAGCTCGCACTGTGTCTCTGACATATAAAGGGTACATTAAAATTCCCATTTAGCCATTTAGTGCGCGCTAAATATAAAAAAAAAGCAAGAAAGTCCACTTCTGCTCTCTATTTTTCAAATGATGACATCCCATCGGCTCTTCCTGGAGGAATAACATTTGCTAGTGTCAAAATCAAAGCTTTAATAATGTTGCAAATGATGATAAATAAGCTCCGAGTATATTGCGGTCTCTGGAACCTTACAGTCAATACCAGCAAATCAAAAGTATTGATATTCCGAAATAGTACTGGTATATATGTACATACGCCAGAGAAGAGAGTGGACTTGGGATAATGTCGCACTGGATGCAGTAAAGGAGTATAAGTACCTTGGAGTTATTATTACCCTAAACTTTCGTTTAAAAAACACTTGCAGAAAAAACTGGTCGAGTCGTAAAAAGCCATCTACTGTAACAGGAAGGGAGTGCTAGGAAAGCAATATGTGGCGCCAAGTGCAAAAGGTTAACTTTTTGAAGCGGTAATCAGGCCGATATTGTGCTATGCTTGTCAAGTTCGGGGCTTTTGTACAATACGAAGAAGTTCAAAAACTGTTAAGATAATAATCTGGCTACCTCCCGCAACTATATATTTTTACGCTGAAGATGCACTACTTAGATTAAATTTTAAAAGTGATGGCCCTACCAAATCTTCGACTACCTAATGCGGTTGTGAGACAGTTACTCCAGAAGCCAGAAGAAGTCGCAATTCTTCGTAGAATAGTCGCGTTTGGAGCTGTTAAATAATGTCCAACTAGTGGCAAGTGATTGGAGAAACTGGGAACCTAACCTTCAAATATTGTTGGAAAGAATAGACATTTTTAAGAACTTTAGGGAGAGAGCTGATCGCATTAAATCGAAAAATTTGTATAAGTATAAAATTATTTTCATGAGCAATAATCGTTAAAGACCATTTCAACCATATTTAAGACCAGAGGGGAGCTGATAAGGTTGAATTCCTGTCCATAGTCCATATGGTTCTGAAGTGGTTCGGAGTGTACTCTTTGCAACCGCAGATCGCTGGAAAACGTACTCGATTTTATAAAGATTTGTCCAGTGTTATCATCAATCGGTTTGGCGCATTGGGGAAAAAGATCTCTTACCCTTAACGAAACCATTGAAGTCCTCAATGGATCAAACTGGAATGTTCTTAGCAGCTATGTATAAACTGCGCAAAGATATAGAAACCAAATTCTGAACGAAGGGTTTTAAATTGTAAATTAGTTTTAACTTTAAATTCAAGGATATATAATGATGTGCCACAATCTATGTATTGGATCTAAATCTTTTTTTGTATGTATGCCTGTACCTACATTTTAAACTTTGTTTAATTAATACTATTTTTTTCGGGCTGACGGGAAGCCAATGCTCTATTTATGTGAAATGTATAAAACAAAGATAATTTTTAGAAATGTTAAATAAAAGCACATTACTACTACTACTTCTACTTCTACTTCTAATAATAATGTTTAATGGATGGTTTAGTGCAGGGTAACTTCTGATAAAATTGTAACGAGAAAAAACCCAAAGTAAGTACCTACAAAAAACAGGATTAAAACGGACATCAGGAACGTATACTAGAAAAAAAAAATGTTAGGTAGGTAAGCATATTGGTTTGTGTCTATTCTTGTCCATCTTTTAAATTTTGTTTTCGATTTGTGTTGAATTTGTTTGATTTTGAATTTGTCCGAAGACTAAATCTTATTAGCGGACAACTTAAAATGCATTTCGGTATGCCCCCTCCCTTATTAAATATATGTATATTTAAATTTGTAAGTATTTGTAAAAACAAACCTCTGAAAAAAGCCTTCCAAATACATTTCGTTTTTGAGATGCGTAAAAAGAGTACTTTTACCCCCTGTACACCCTCTCTTTTTCTATAATTTGATTATTTGATTAATGTTTGTATGAAATCTGTAATTACTTTTTCGGATTTATCAAAATGCATGTATGTAGTTTTCGAGGTATTAAAAACAAATTTTTTTAAAGAGTGTTTTTCCTCCTTTTTTTATAGTTAATCAACCCACCGCTTTTGAGGTGCAAGCAGTCGATTTTCGTTATAAGCTACGTTAAGACTACAAGAAAAAAAATATTTCATAAATCCGTAGCTTAGACATTGAAAAGTTTCGGCAGCTCTCGGACCAAAACCTGTGCTGAGAGTTAGCTAATTTAAGGGAAACAGATGAAACACTTTTGCTAGCCACATTTTTTTTTTTATTTTTAGCCCGTTAAAAATGAAAAAAGTATAGTGCAAACATGTTGGCCCTGAAAGTTCTGATAAGAGTCCGTACACATTAATTTCATTAATATTATGAACATTTGAGATACATACATATGTATCTCCTAAAATAATTCTACAAAACAATTTTTGATGAAATGAATTTAGATCTCTTTATTTGGGTGGCGAATATAGCATATTGAATACAGCAGTTATTGAACATAAGAGAATTCTCCTGTAAAATGCTGAAGAAAAAACTAATTTTTCAGAAATCTCAAGGCTTGCCCAGACCAATGCAAAATAACTCGATGCAACGACGAAACAACAATAACAACATGTTGCTATGATTGACAAAAACGCGTTGTTGTTATTGTTTTTTCGTCGTCGTGACAGTTTCGTACCGTTTTGGTTAAGACTTTTATCTCAAAAAATCTAAACTTAGCACATGCTACACATTACATCACTTTGTCCTCTGAAAATGCCCTCCTCTATTAATAAATGTTTAGAAAATTTCCAAGAATCATTTAACAAAATCTTAAATTTTTTAACTACTTTTTTGTTAAAAATGAATACTAATCCTGTTTGATTCTTCAAAAACTATCCAATAGAGAAGTTGAATAATATGTTTTCTTTAAGGAGAAACCATTGATCAAATTTCTTCTCACAGAAAATAACTAAAAAAAATATCAATCAATCAATAGATTCATTCGAATGTATTTCATACGATGAAAAAATTATGATTAAGAAAAAATAAACACAAAAAATGCATTTGAAGAGAAAGCGGAAACAAATTTCAGAAAATTGGCCGAAGAATTAAAACTCAAAGAGCTAGAACGCCAACGGGAACGAGAAGAGCAACGCAAACAAAAGCATCTAAAAAAATTAGAAGAAAAAGGTCAAATAGAATTATCCCGAAAAATCCGTCTTGAAGAGAAAAAATTACTAATTGTCAGGCGTAAATTAGAAAGCATTCGGGTACTCGAAGCTCTTTTCGAAAGGCTTAAGGTAAGTTCAGATTATTTATTAGAAAAATCATCAGTCATATAAAAATTTCTTGTTATTTCAGTTTAAAGATATTCAAGAGAAGGGAAAATCTCTCTCTCACTCAAGTATAGATTTACGTCAACGATTGGTTGACAAATACAAATCAGCAACTGAAAAGCTACTAGATGAACAAAAGAAGAAGGTCGAATCGGAAAAAATTCAAACGGGTTTGTTGGGACTCTTGAAGTATCGCAAGGGTGACAAAGTTGAAAGTAGTTCAGCTAATGTTAATACAAAAGAGAATGGCAAAAACAAAAGAAAATCCCAACGTGATTCTTCGGATTCTTCATCGTCTTCTTCGGAAGATGAACCAGAAAAAACGCACGAGGTCAATGCAAAATCTGATCAAGTATTCAATCCATTTAAAGATGTGTATACCCCTGAAGCGGCTGCTGAAATTATGAAAATGAGTATGCTCTCGTATGGAGTCTTTCCAGGAATGCCCGTGTATCGTCCTTCTTTCCCGCCGGCTCATGCAATGCGTGGGTACATACCTCGTGGTAGAGGTGGTGGTATGAGAGGCACTCGTAGGGGTGGATACAATTACCATGGATCATCTTCTGGGTATCCCTACAAAAATTACTACAATAATTATAGGAATGATGGAGGAATGTCACACGATTATTCTGACAGGCTAGGGGGTTATAACGATTCCCGATCATATTCAAGATCTCGATCAAGGTATAAATAAATATAAATAATAAGGTTCCACATTTAATTTCTTTCTTCCTTCCGCTCTCTAGGAAACGATCAAAGTCACGAACGAGAACTCGATCTAGATCACATTCAAGATCTAGGTCAAGGACAAGATCCCGTCATCGTCGCTATTCCCGCTCCAGGCGATCGAGACACCATTCAAATAGTCGATCTCATTCACGTTCAAGATCCAGGTATCGTTCTCGAAGTCATCGCAGCCGCAGTAGGGAACGTTCAATTTCTCGTTCGCAGTCCAGGACAAGGGACCATCGTTCTCGCATCAAGTCCAGATCTCCACCAAATTCTAAATCACAATCGCAATGGCATCGATCAAGATCTGGATCAAAAGACAAATCAAGTCGTATTCGTGGACGATCAAGTTCTAGAAATCATCGCTTACGATCCAAAAGTCGATCGAAATCCAAAACACGGTCAAAACGTTCAAGGACCACATCAAAAACAAAAGAAACTTCCAGCAAGCAGCGCTTGCAAAGTAGATCCCCATCGAAAACAAAAACAACAAATTCACGTCGATCAAGTTCAAGAAAGCGTGAACACTCAAAGCGTAGATCTAACTCAAAATCCAAAAATAGATCGGAGTCCAAATCAAAGAAAATATCCAAAACCAAATCACACCATTCTGGACATAAATCAAGGGCAAAGTCTAGATCGCGTTCTTTGTCGAAAAACAAATTAGATTCGAGAAAGAGTCCCACGAAAGTACTCGTTTCAACTCGCAGATCGCATTCGCCTGCATCTTGGTCTAAATCCCCATCGGAACCCAGACGATCCTGGTCAGCGGGGGAAGAACCTTAAGCTGGCTATACCTGTTGTTTTAATTAAAAAAATCAACAAAAACGCAAAAACTTTCAAAAAATAAAAAAAGTTTTTATGTATAAAAATAATATTTTAATTTTTTTTTTTTTTTATATAATAAAACAATTCCTCCAGTTATTGATCTAACAAAAAGTAATATTTTACTATTTCTATGCAATCTTTTCACGTACGACTCCTGATAGCCAAATTAGCTCTCCTTCTTCTAGCACATATACAACCAATTGCCATATATCCTCTGCCTATCCACCATCATCAAAATGATCTCTATGATTTTAGAACGTACATATATATTCATTCCAAGCGTACCAGAGCCGACAGTAATAGTTTATTTCGTTCCTAATATATCCCAAACCTCCCCACACCTAATCTAAATCTCCCTCTTACCTTCTATTATCAAAACGTAAGAGGTCTTCGTTCAAAAACTCAGGCTATTTATCAATAAACTTTTGAAATCTACGTCCTAACTGAAACTAATCTGACCCCGAATATTAAAAACCAAGAATTGTTTCCACCTTCTTTTAATGTGCGAAAATGATCTCAGCCAAAATAATGAATCTCAATAATGAGCTTATCACTAAAACATTTTATCAAATTTTAGAAATTTATGAACCTCATGAGCAAATTTTCTTTTCGGTGACTTTAATCTTTCTCACCTAAAATGGATTTCATCAGATGATAAATCTTTCATTGTTGCTTCTAACCCCACTTCTAAGGAATGCCTGACAGATTCAAGCCTCTGCCAAGTAAATGGCGTCTCGAATTACATTGGTAGGCGTCTAGATCTAATTTTTACAACAGATCTTAAACTCTTCAGTTTCACTCCGTCAACTTTCTCTATCAACCATCGAAAACTACCTTTCATTCCTTCTTTTTTCATTTTTCTACAATTGCCCTCTAGTATGCGCCCCCTAGACAGATATTTACATGATTTCCGTCAAAGAAATCAATATCTCAACGAATTTTCCATCAACTTTGATAATCTGGAAGTATAGGATGCTTTAGCTATATTTTATAGAGAAGTTAAGTATTCTATCTCTCTGTATGTTTCATTTGCACCACAAAAAACTTCGTCTACATGTTCACCTTGGTATAATCGAAGGCTCCGTTCTCTAAGAAACAAACTATAGTCAACTTTACATATTATTCCAACTATCTCGGTACTTATCTCCATTTTAGTTAGCTTTTCAACTTTCGCTTTCCCTTATCCTCTATCGATTATCATCAATCTATCATTTCCTCAAGGAGATTTCTCTAAGATATGGAAGACTTCTTTTGTAATACCAATACACAAAAGGTTCCGAGAGCCAATGTAAACAATTATCGTCCTATTGCTAACTCTCGTATGTATCCCCAAACTCTTGAAAAAATTCTTAAATAAATAAATACATATTTAAAAAAAAGCTAATCAACATATTAAAATGGTCATCAAATATCATCATATTTCTCTCGACGATACCTACAAAATTTTTCAAGACTACTCTTATCCAACTTGATCTCAATTATTTTTCACTTTGGTGTCTCAAAAACTGCTTAGACTTTTTCTAAATGCCACTCAATAACCTTTTCACGAAAAAGTTTAAAACTCGATTCCCCGTATCAGGAGCTTAATGACGACATAATTCTTAAGACCAATTTAGCACTTGGCTTTTTTTAAACGCTGGTCCAAGGAATTCTCAAGCCCATATGTGACGCGATCTCTTTATGCCTGTGAAGTGTGTTCCTCTTATCAAAAAATTTCCAACATTTCCAGAACTAAGAGTATTCAACGTCGATTGCTTGGCTTTGCTCTTCGAGGACTGGCCCTGATCCTACCTCCCTATCTAGCCGCCTAATCTAAATTAATCAACCTAAATCCATTTGAAGAACGAAGAAAAACATAGAAATTCTCTTCATTCAGACACCTCACAGGTTCTATTTACTGTATAATTCTTTATAACCCTATCTTCCTTCCCTATTCTCGCAACAACGGAATATAGTAAAAGAATGTCTTGTTCAAAGGTGACAGTTGGGCTTTTACCCAAACTGAAATATTGCATTGTATATAAAACGTATAGTACTATTATGAAGAACATTCGATTGTTGCGCCTCTGTCGAGCTAATCCCGTTCTAATTTTCTAATGGCAATATGTTGATATATTATGCTGCCAGTAAACAATGTTTGTATACCATGCTCACAGTAACTTTTGTTTCTATACAACTTTGGAATTGTTAAAAATAGTGATATAGGCATTGTATATAAATTTGCATAGTACTCTCATGAACACGTTCCACACGTCGGCCACCTAGCGATCACACCCCTAACTAATTTTCTGGTTGCTGTTTCTGTGTATATACAAGTGCGCCCTCAGACGACCACACCCCACAACACAAAAACCATCGTGATGATAGTACTATAAGTTTTATATACATACAATGGATATAGGTATATTAAATTTGTAAATCAGACTAGGTACAAAAACAACTGTGCATTTTTTCCATTCAATGGGATTTAGTTTTATTAAAGAAAACTATGGTACTTGCTTGCTCTATTTTTATTACTTACTTACTTTAGTTTATTATTGGGGCAGGTAGGAATTCTTCATTTATTTGAGTTAAAATTTTCGGGCTAGATTTCGAGGTAGTATTTTAGAATATAAGTTGGATTGAAATATCTTTGGGAAGAGTAGGTGTGTATTTATGTATGTACGTATGTACATGTGTAGGAAGGTACATAAAGAATTTTTGAAGTTGAGCACAAAGACGGAATTTTTTGAAATTCGAATAGTAAGTGGAAGGGTCGAAAAGCTATGTTGTTATTGGGAAGGGCTAAAAGGTTTATTTTTTTCACTCGATACATTTTTAATATAGGCATATAACAGAAAGTCATACATATGTATATGTATCTAAAAATTCTTACTGAAGAACAAGTAAGTACTGGTGTCGACTTGTCGGCAATGGCATTGGCAAGCTCGAAGAACAACGTACAGAACAAAAGAACCAACTGGATCAAATGGAAAAACAACAAAAGAATCTTCTCGAAGAACAACGGACACAACAAAAGTGTGAACAAGAGAACCTTTTAGAAGAACAGAAGACTCTCATCGAAGGTAAGCTTGATGCCTTTGAGAACAAGTTCGCTACTATTGATGGACGTTTTGATTGCGTCGAAAAGTAATTTTCAAAAGTAGACGCAAAGCTCGAGAGTGTTCAAGAAAAATTCGAAGGCAAAATACAAAGCATAACCGACGAATTAGACAAAGTTCGAAAAATTAAGATTAGGGAAAGTGTTGGCGATTACCCAAGGAAGAAGGAAATACATCCACCGACTTTTGACGGGCAAACTTCTTGGTCGATCTATAAAAAACAGTTTGAGGCAGCCGCAGCGACAAATGGCTGGGATGAAGAAGACAAATTTATAGCTCTGACGGTTGCATCTGCTGCTGAATTGCTGCAAACCATTCCAGCAGATAAGAATGGTAACTTCAGTGCTCTTGTTCAGGCCATAGACAAACGCTTTGGAGATGGACATATGCAAGAAGTCTTCTGAATACTAGAGTCCAGAAAAGAGGAGAAACTCTGCAGCAAATTCAAGCGGATATTGAACGGTTGGCGCATCTCGCATATCCAGCTGCAGGGGATGAAATCGTCATCCAACTTGCAACAGAAGCCTTCATCCGTGCTGTATCTGACATCAACTTACAGCGAGCAATTAGAACTGCTGGAAAACGTACGCTTCCTGAAGCTTTAGCGTTTGCTCTGACTATGGAAGCGGCAGAACAAGCTTCCCAAGGAGTTCATCGAGTCAGAGAAGTCGAAGTTGAAGAATGCTCTTGTCAGAAAATCGCATTTCAAAGAAGCCAGCGTGAAGGACTTGCTCGATGCTGGAATTGTAACAAAACCAGATTACCACCGAGAAGAGCTGCATGCCAACATTGTGGAAGCAGAACCAACGTTCGAACACTCCTGCTCAACTTGTTTCCCAGACGGGAAACGAGAAAGAATCAACTTCGAGGGACAAAAGCTGGTTTCTGGTATCGATGGCCCCAGAAACACTATCCAAGTCTCACAGACTAAACGAGACAACAAAAGTCTGACAGTGGATGCAATAATAAACAATGAGAAACACGTGGCTACAATCGACACCGGTGCCACCGCCTCCATTGTACGAAGAGACTTGGTCAAGATGTCTGACAGTGGATGCAATAATAAACAATGAGAAACACGTGGCTACAATCGACACCGGTGCCACCGCCTCCATTGTACGAAGAGACTTGGTCAAGATGTCTAGGCTACACAACACCAATAGCTACCGTTTGAAGACCGCCACAGGAGAGGCAGCAAAAGTGTATGGTGAGGTTCGTCTTATGATCCGTTTGGCAGAACTAGAGTTTTCGCACCTATTCCTGGTAGCGGATATATGTGACGAGTGCATCGTTGGAATCGACTTCATGAAGGAGCATGGAATAATTTTGGATATCGGTAAACAAGTTCTTAAGTACCAAAATGTGGAGATTCCGATGGTCTATGGCAACGAAAACTCAACAACTATCAGGACCGTCATCAAAGAAGACATTTGCTTGCCTGCTTCTTCGGAAGTATTCGTATGGACAAAACTAAAGGGTGACTTTGGAAGCCATCGATACCTCATAGTGGAACCAGATGCGGAACAACGTTCCCAAAACATCATGGTAGGGAAGACTCTGGTGGCACCAAAGAACAACATGGTGCCTGTACGGATACTGAACATCAAACCGTACGAAATTAAGCTCAAGAAGGGAGAAGTAGTTGGGCAATGTGAACCTGTATCCGCGATTACTAAGATCACCGAAGCGGAAACAAAGAGGCCCCTGAGCTTTGATAGATTAAAAGACCAAATTCTGAAGTCATCAAGTCTGAGTCAACATCAGCTTAATGTTGCTGGAGATCTTCTTCATGAGTATGCTGATATATTCTCTTCACCCAACGGACAATATGGTCGAACACAACTAGTACGGCATCGAATTGATACAGGAGATGCAAGACCAATTCGTCAACCAGCAAGACGTCTTCCTCTAGCAAAACAAGCTGAAGTTGAAGAAATGGTATCGGCAATGAAGAAAGATGGGGTAATCGAAAATTCCAAAAGCCCTTGGGCATCACCAGTCGTTCTTGTTTTAGCTCTTTTGTGCATAGAGTTGGAATTAATGAACAGGAATACTTATGACGTAATCATCGATGATTTTGAAAATAAAAAATTGCGCAAAAATGCATTGTAACGTTTTTCTTTTGAAACTTGACTGAGTTGATTATTATTTTTAACTATCACGTTTACACGATTGAGCTTCGATTAGCTCAAAAATATACCTAAAAATTATTTTACGTGCAATTTCAACAAAATTGTTGCATTGTCAAAATATTGTATAATATGACAGTTGTAGAGGAAAGGGCGTCAAAAACTATGCAGCCTATACCTTGAAAGTTTGTAAATCAGTCACTGCAAATGAGTCACAGCGAACAGAGGAATATGTGGATGACCTCAAGGAAAGGCTTATTGACATTCTTCAACGAACAAGGACAAATATAACATTGTCTAGTGATCGGATGAAACAAGATACGACGCAAGAGCGACAGCAACGGGATTTCAAGAAGAAGACATTGTGTGGTTTTACAATCCTCATAGACAAAAGGGACTATCACCAAAATTCCAACAAAACTGGGAGGGCCACATAACTAAAAGTAGTTCACGGTGACCGTTTACATCGATATAACGGTGAGAGGTGATGAAATTGCTCGGGACGATCAATTCTAAGAGGGGGACAATGTAAAGAACTACTTGTGTATTCTAATGTAACGACTTTTACATTCGAAATATATCGATTCTCGAATGCGATGACAACGCCATCTACCATCGTCATTAGAACAACCTGCTGTGAGCTTTTAATGAGCTTTGATTGAGCTTTTTCGAACATTGGTAAAAGTCAAAGCCCGAAAGCGCTTTGTATATGAAAACTATAGTACTATCATGGCGAGTTTTTTTAGGGTTGCAGAGGTCCTGGTGGTGGCGCTGCAAAATGTGAGGTGTAAAATTCGATTTGGGGAGTCTTTAAGCGTCGAAAATTGGTGGTAGGGGCAAGAGTAGACTATTTTTTGGATTATTGCATCCAAAAAATATCAATAAATATCATTTAAAACCTCCATAAGCTTTCCGCAAAAAGAAAGAGTAAGGGTTGCCGGCATACTTTAGATGTCGCCCCATTCGACTTCCATCATGAGAGTACTATAGTTTATATATACAAAGGTTATACCAATAATATGGAAAATAACCAGTGTGACCATTCTCTCAAAAATAGACAGGGAAATTTGGAAGCATTTTTGATTTTAATCATCCTTAGGTCCCGCACAAACGTAGTAAATCGTAAAAAACCTTTATGCAAGAAATTTGTTAACACAATGGATTGAGAACTGACGCATTTATTATTTCACTAAATTACTTGTGTGGCGTCTAGTTGAAACTGAAGAAAGCTCGGATCCACACTTGTATGTAGTTTAGAATGTAGTTTATACGAAGGGTGCTACCGATTGGACATAGTTTATTTTTGAAAGTGAAAGAATAAAGTTCGTGTATAGTGTTGCATACTGTTGTAATAGTGATTAATAAAATTTCAATTGAAGTAAAGTGTGTTTTATTTTAAATGTAATAAGAAGAAGTTAAGAAATAAAGTTAATAAGTTTTTATTGCGAACCCTTAGCAGAATATTACAATACCTTGCCCTCTCGTCACTTTTTTTTGACAATTCCGAAGTTGTATAAAAACAAAAGTTACTGGGAGCATAGTATATAAAAATGTTTACTGGCAGCATAATATATCAATAATAATAATGCTATTAGAA
Source organism: Syrphus vitripennis (assembly GCA_958431115.1). Taxonomy (NCBI): domain Eukaryota; kingdom Metazoa; phylum Arthropoda; class Insecta; order Diptera; family Syrphidae; genus Syrphus; species Syrphus vitripennis. The sequence continues at coordinate 66,156,156 of OY288108.1, forward strand.
AATTAGAACGGGATTAGCTCGACAGAGGCGCAACAATCAAATGTTCGTCATATTATTAGTAGCTACTATAAGTTTTATATACAATGCTCAAAAGCCAATAACTGGGATACGGAAAGAAGGAAGTGTAACAATTCTACGAATTCCCTCTGTCCGTGATTTTCTAATTTAGTTTAAAGATTGCAGTTTTCCCTGAAGTTTATGTCAGAACAGGGGCAGGCTACAAAATCTGTATATCTCGGCAATCGGTTTACCAAGCTGTTCTAATATTTGATGTATTATTATTAACTGATAAATTTTGAAATTAATCAATGTATTGTATATAAAAACAAACAAACAGACATTCTCAAATTCAAAATATTACTTAAATGAAAGCAAAATATGCGAAGCAAGATGAGAACGGGACAACTAGTTTAAAATTAATGATGATCCAATATGGAGTTTACTTGCTTTTTTTAAATGAATATTTCTTACAAAAATCAGAGTGTTCCAATAGGATGGAAGAATGGAACATAAAATGCTGTAAGCTATTTAATGCATAATATTTTCAAGTTATGGCTTCCATAACGATGAACTGTTGCCATAGTTTAAGGTCCTTTTCCATTCGCTTCTCTTTGTAATTATTGTAATATTTCTTGTTAATCATACCGATTATTAAATCCATAAAACTGGATGCAATGCAATAGGAACTACTGAGGATCTAGTATTGTGTAGTCAATAATCACAAAATTACCATATGCTTGGCTTTTAATTTAATGTTTAATAAATACTTATTTATAATTAGCGAACCAAACCATAATTAAGTTTCACCATATATGTATAACCTTTGCTCTGGTAACTCGCAGATGTGGATCTGAATTTACAAAAACAAATTAATGGGAAATGTCAAAATTGTTTTCGCATTAATATATGTGAGTCTTAAGAATATGGATAGTAAAACACAGCTATTAATTGTAATTGTTGTCTATTTTTCATTTATTTTTGTCAATTATAAATTTTTAAAATATTTACAAAATAAGTTAAAAAGAAAACAAGAGTTAAACTTAAAATAACAAACCTATAAGCTTGCGTACATTATATATTTTGAAAACGAATAGAGTACATCTTGGCCTACCATACTTCACATTTCTTAACAGGATTCATAGGAGAACCTTCGGGACACTGAAAATCTTTGGCGAAATCCTGCATATTGCTGATAGGGCCAAGAACTCGGAACTCGGACGGTGAATGAACACCGGTTGTGATGCGCATTTTCAGAGATTCTAACAATGTATAATTAATGTTTTCTAAAGTGTTCTTTATATATGTATCTTCGATACCAAAACTTACCTTTTCTTTGTATGGAGCACCAGGTTTGTGCTGCTGATAACCAAAACATCTGCTCAGGTGCAAAATCTAATCCAGGTAGCTTGGGCTCGGGGCCATTTTTCTGTGCCCATTTCCTGTAGGCAAGGTAAGATTCCTTAATCCCACCATTATCGGCTATGTTTTCTCCCTGGGTGTTGACTCCATTTAACTAAAATTAAATATAAATATTTGTTTTTTTTAAGCATTTTCATAACCCATACATTCAATCCTGTTGACTTGTCGGTATAGTTTCCATATTGTTCAATGATGCATCGGGCTTTGTTTAGATATGCCTCCTTTGTATTTTCCTGCCACCAATCGACCAAGTTACCATTTACATCGAATTGCCTGCCCTGATCATCGAAGCCGTGAGTAATTTCATGTCCAATAACATAACCTATTGCACCATAGTTCATGTATTTTGGTCGTTGGGCATTGAAGAATTGTCCCTGAAGGATTCCAGCGGGGAATTCTGTAAAAAGATGAAATAAGTTAAGAATAAAGAGTACCGATAACCGATGCGACAATGTTAATGATGGAATTGTACATCAGAAAAGTTATTTACAAACATTTTTTACTATGGGAGAGGGGACTATTTGGGCAAAAAAAAACTTAACTAACTATATAAAGTATAAACTATTTTATTTAATTTTTTTTTGCTTGCTTGAGTATTTATGTGGTTTTATTTTAATTGGAATAATTGAATATGGTTTAAGATAATAGCAAAACTTCAGTTTTTTTTTTAAATCCAGTTCCTTTATATTCAAAGGAAACTTTGCATACACTCAACCTCGCACCTACCCGACGACGACGGTGCGAGGGTACGACCCGTAAGGGGTGGCTTTTATTGAAATGCCAACATATGTTAGGAATTTGCCGACTGTATAGATTTAGCATTTTTCGGGTGAAACTCAAAATAAGGAAAAAAAGGGATTGTCCCAGTGGAATGACATTCGGGAGAAACTCCTGATAGGGCTGATTGCTTTCGGCTCCAATCTTCACTTCGCCACATACACTTTTGAGATTTCGAAATGCGAGATATTTCAATGAAATCCTTCATCTGATGCATCTCTATAACTTTGGAGCAATGATTTTGCATAAAACAATTTTAAAATATTGGGAATTATTATTTTGCAGAAAAATAAGATACCTATCAGTGCAAAAGCTCGTTTTTCACATTTTTTTTTTCAAATGAAGCTTTGTTGATTTGGCGACTCTTGAATTAGTCAGCATATTACCGAAATCCGCAATCAGCAAAAAAGATTGTTTTATTAATTTTTTTTCAAATGAAGCTTCGTTGATACGCCGATTCTTGAATTAGTCGTCATATTTCCGAAATCAGCAATCGGCAAAAATTTTCGTTTTATTAAATTTTTTTCAAATTAAGCTTGTCGACTTCCATAGGTACATTTAAAAGAATATGCCGACTCGAAAAATGGGGTGGCACACGCCCCCTCGCTTCGCCCCTGCACCTATCCCAAATCCTATACATTCCTCACTGTTTATACGCCGTAATGGCGTTTGCTAACACTGTATTTGCGTAAGCAGTCAGCAAAAAAAAAATCTCATATAAAAGTAATGTATAGGGGGCAGCATGTCCTCCTATACATCAATTTTTTTGTCCCAAACCTAAGTACATATCTACTTATTCTTTTATATGCATTCAAAGCTGAAATGATTTCCTAGTTTTGTATTTTGTACAAAAATATTGTCTCCTGTAAGAGTTGACTAGCTATCGGCTTTCTATTTTAGTAATGTCATGCAGAAACCTAAGCAAGTTTTTTGATCTTCACTTCTTCACGAATTCACATGAACGACATAATTGTTTCTTACCAATTTTTTTTATATATGACATATGTATGGTTTGATGATATATGTTGTAAAATGTAACAGTTTTTTCGTCACACAAAATTTAGTTTTTTTAGATTTCATATTTCAGAAATCAATGCCCCAGTTTAACCTTAAAAAACTTGAGACTGATCATTTTAGGTTTGAAAAATAAAACAGGTTTGTCTGCAATGCCGAAACTACAGCCACATTTCACTATCTAAGGATTTATAAGAATGTGGGTCTTGCCATTAACATTTGTCTCTAGTTTCCTTATAGATAATAAAACGCAGCTAGAGACCCGTAGGTAAGAAACATCGCATTTTGACACCAACAAAATAGAATATGAAAAACTTTTTTAAAATAATCATTAAATTTTCTCACATGACAGGTGAGGTCCTGTAAAATCAAACTTTTTGCTCAAATTATGACTTTTGATGTGCAATCCGAAAAATCCGAAACCGATTGTTCTAAAAACCGGTTATTTCATCCCTAAAATGACATTGAAAAGAAAGAAGCGACCAAATGACACCAGGTACAGTTTTGACAAGTGTGATTTAAGATTTCTTTGCCAATACTCTTTTTAATACCGAAAACAAACCTTTTCGGTTTAGCAATAGTTTATTACTATTGCAAAGGTAACTAACCAATAAATGTAACAATAAACTATGAGTATATACATTGGTGTATGTATGCCTATGCATGTATTATAAAATTTGAAGAAAAAAATCATCATCACAATATATTTAAGTAATATATGAAAATGACTGCTTTGGAGCAATAATAATATGAACCTCAATATACCGGAAACTTACGTATACTATTTTCCAACGATGAATAGAAAGCATTTACAATAGCTGGTCTAGCATGACGAACCCAATCAGTTTTGTTGACCGGCAAGCGCAACTTGTTGAACGATTTGTCTGTTCCGAAAACATTCATTCTGAGGAACGATGCAAAGTATTTGCTTGAGTCAATATCCAATTTGTCGTAGTATTCGCTCAATTTATTATCATCAATAATCTCATCAGGGTATCCAATGTGAGTAGTCATTGAGCTCAATTTTTCTAGAGCCGACTTTCTTGTTTTTTCATCCATCCAATCGACTTGAGTTAGAATTCCGGAGAAAACGCTTCTTACAGCTAGGTTCCAGAAATCGAGTGAAATGAAACCGAAATCGAAAATGTAAATCGAGTGAATTCGTTTTCAGTGTTCTGCATTTCGAGCGATTTGGTAACTCCGAATTTTTTTCGAAATCACTTTTCGTGAAATTGAAACCGCTGATGTCAGCTGTCATTTGGGATATTATTGAAGTATTTTTATTTTGGCAAATCGTTTTCTTGTAAAAATTTTTATATTGTTCGCGCGTTTAAAAATATAAAAGTAAAAGTAAGTTCGTATAATGAGTTCTGCTTTAATAGTTTTGATGTTGCAGACTGAAAGAAATAAGTACGCACGAGAAAAAATAAAAAGACGAAGGCTGCGAGATGTATCTAATCCCTTGGAAATTGCAGATACCGCGTACGTTATTTTAAGACTGAAAACAAAAGTTAAAGCCTGTCAATTATTATTTTCTATTGTACATGTAGGTTCATTTCATACTACCGTCTTAATAAAAGTGCCTTTCTAATGGTGCTGGAAATTGTTGAGCCACATCTTAAACAATCTTCAATTCCTGCAACTTTGCAGCTAGCCGCAGTTTTGCGTTTTCTTGCCGAGGGAAGCTTCCAAAGATCAATTGGGAAAGATGCTGATATCGCTTTGGGTCGAAGCACTGTTTCAAAAATGCTAACAGAAGTACTCAGAATTTTGGAGAATCGAATTTGCCCCAGTTGGATAAAACTTGCTACTTCCGATGAAGATCAAAGTAAATCAAAACGACATTTTTTTGAAAAATTCAATATTCCGGGTGTAATAGGATGCATTGACGGTACCCATATTAGAATGTCGCAGCCAAATCAAGATCCAACGCTTTTCTATAATAGGAAGGGGCACTTTTCAATGAATGCAATGATTGTTAGTTGTTTTATTTTTAAAAATTAGTACATTACTTACGTTTCTTTTGAACAGATATGCGATTACAACTTAGTAATAAAAGCTGTCGACGCTCGTCGTCCAGGATCAAGTCATGATGCTCTGATCTGGAGTATGAGCAAAGCTCGGAACTATTTTCAAAGAAGATATGACAGAGGGGAGCGTTCTTCCTGGCTTTTAGGAGATGCTGGCTATGGATTAGAGCCTTTTCTTCTGACGCCCTATAGGGATTCACAAGCGGGAACCTTAGAGCACGCATTCAACCAAAAACATTCGTCAGCTCGAAACGTAGTAGAGAGGACAATCGGCGTTTTGAAAAATCGTTTTAGGTGCTTAGCTCGCTCTCTTAAATACCAGCCAGATAAAGTGGTACGAATAATTAATGTTTGCTGTGCATTGCACAACATCTGTAGACATTACAAAATACGAAATGAAGATGATGAAAACATTGTGCTAGAAAGCGAACGAAATGAAAATGAAATAGAACCCGAGATAATAGAAGGGGCTATAAACTTGAATGAAGCCAGTGAAATAAGAAACCAAATTGCTAGCAGAATACACTTAAGACATATTTATTAATTTAAGATATGTATATAAAGGTTTAAAAGTTGAAAAGCATAAATAAAGTTTTAAAAAGGAACACAAATATTTTTTTCAGTTCTGAGTTTTAAATCTAATAGGAACCAAAATAAAATTAAAAGCTAAAAAAAAGGAACATAAACGTTTCTTCACAGTTCTGAGTTCTTAAAGATAAAAAAATACATTTAAGGCTTTTTTAGTCTTGCAGTCCACTTCCCTTATAGATATCGAGCTTCATTTCTTTAAGCTCTATTTCCTTTTTTTTCAAAAGAATTTCCTCTACTCGTAATTTTTCCATTTCAGTGTTGTGTCTCTTCGTTTCTTCGCTTATTTCTTGCAAAGAATTTTGAACAGAGTCTACAGATTTTTGTAGCTTTCTCATGGTATGGTCCATGTCCTTCACAACACGAGCAAGTTTGCTCGAAGCTGCCATTGTGCCGTCCATTTTTTCACCAATTTCTTCAATTGCTTTGGTTTGGTTCGCAACTAATTCTTCAACACTGTTTCCGGCTTGTCTCTTTCTCTTCGCTGCAGCTGGTAATGCAGGTTCAGCGACTTCTTGCGTTGCTTCTAGTTCCTGGCTTATTTGTTGGGAGTTGTTGGGCATGGAATTGTTGTTTCCATATTCAATTTCATCCTCCAAACCGAAATCCATAGTATTGGGAATTCCCTCAACGACGGTATAGATACCGCAAATTTTCGCAATGGTGTCTTCTGTAGGGGATATCACAAATTTGTTAAATGGCCCCCCTCCAGTGGAAACATCTTCAGCTTTGTTATGTGACAGCTTCTTTCTAATTGAACTCTTCCAGTCTGTCCAAACCTTCAATAAAAAATGTAAATCATGACTTTTTTTAATGTTGGTAATTTTTTATTATTATTTACTTTTTTCCAACCAGTCGCGTCCTTCTGCGGTGGACCATGGCTGTTGAGCTCTGTTTTTAATCCGTCCCATAAAGCTTCCGCGACAACCCGATCTCCTTTCATGTATCCTCTAGCAAGATCTTTGTGCTGCTCCATGAAGTTGATAATAATGGCTTCTTGTACAGTATTTTTGTGTTTACCCCTGTTTTAAATATGTTTTAAGTGCAATAAACTTATCAAGTTTCATTTAAAAATCGTTTTTGTACTTACATTTTTATTCGCGTCTCTCTTTCTTAACAATTTCACATCAAATGAACAAGATCGTTTTGAAATCGCTTGCAAAACGATAAAATCGAAATGTGGAACACTAAAATTTCACTTTATTTCAATTTCGATAAATTCGGAATTGAAATCGATAAAATCGAATTGTAGAACACCGAATTTTATTTTCGATCGATTTCGATTTCATTTCGCGTGAAAGTGAAATGTAGAACCTAGCTGTTATACTATCGACCATTTCCAGTGCAATGTGTTTGGCATCTTCTTTAAAGTATTTTTTAACATACAGCGAACCAATCGATATGGCCAAACTGAAATATGTAATTTAAAACAAATTGCGTTAAAATGTGAAATTATTTTTGAGTGTCACAAATGAATTTACAGAAAGACAAATTTGTTAAAACTTTACGACACAAAAACATGGTTGCTTTCCGTTATTAAACATCACACATATCACACAGAGCAGCTTTTGGTGTTTTCAAAAATTCATAAAATTTTCGAAACCTTTAAATAAAATTATGTATATAGGCTTACAATATACATAATACATTTTATATGAACCCAAGCGAAGGGATAACAATATTTAAAAATGGCAAATATGGCGAACATTAAAATGTAGATATAAATGGTTAAATGTAGTTTCATGCGTGTCTTTGTATTCATTTGCTGTGCAATTCATGAAAAATATTTTTTTTTCGAATTTCAAAATTTGCTCATACCAGTCGTAACGTTTGGTTTCTCCACTGTATAAAGTAACACTGTAAAAAGTTTTAAAGAATTTTAATCAAGGAACAAATTATAATAATGAATGTATCTACATATGTAGGTATGTACATAAAATCTATGATGGATGAAAAAACATGATATATTATTCTAAAAATAGCAAACAATCAGACCGCTCTATCATAATCGAATTGTGACATATTTTTCTCCGAGTAGATGTTCCGTTTGATAAATCTGAAGTTGGTAATGTAAAATAAGAGAAACATATTGAGAATTTATGAAATACCTAGTTAACATTAGACTGCCTCCTAAAACCTTTTTTGACTTTTCAATATTACTTCTAATCAAACTAGGAAGTTTTTTTGTATTTTTTTTGTAGGGTAGGGTGGGGCACTTTCGACGGTGGGGCACATTCGACTTTTAAAATTGTGAAAAGACAGTTGATTTTTTAATCAAAATTTTAATGGTATTGTTGGCCACACTGTTCTCTCCTATCATATACTTATACTTCATATACTTATTTTTAGGTACAGTTCTCTTTCGACTGCTGTGGTGTGTAGAGCATTTTTTTTAAATTTAAGTGATTTTGTGTAACTTTGCTCAGGCACGAGGTAAGCGATATTTTATTTTCTGATAGCGGAATTTATTAGGTGTCCAATTCAAGTTGTAGTGTATTATTAGATGTAGATGATGGTATATTTTCTTTAAGTTATGTTTAGAAGTTTTCAAAAAAAATTATTTTTTTTATAAAAATTAAGTGTGGGGCATTTTCGACGATAGCAAGTGGGGCACTTGCGACAATAGTCGAATGTTCAGTGAATTCCTTTTTACCCAAGTTTATTTTTAAAAAATGATTCAATACCTTCATCAATAAGTTATTGATAGTTTGTGATCTAATTTATACATACTGCGTATGTATGTATATTTGTATAAAAACTGAATTTGATTTTAATTTTAATTTAAACATTAATTTCTGAAGTACCTTATTTAATTTTTATGTTTTTAGATATAAGATTTATTTATTTAAATAAATAAAAAACAAAGTGCCATAATCGAGCAAAAAAATATCTTTTTTTTTCTACATTCTGTATCATCTACACTTGCGTCGAATGTGCCCCACGAGTACGACCCCATAGACATTTTGAAGTAGTTTTTTAACATATTTTTTGTAAACTCTTAGGTTTGAGTAAAGTCTTAAAGCTTTGTGAATTCCTTTAGTAAAATTGTTAAAGTGTCAAATAAAACAATAATCTCATTCAAAAATTCATTTTATAAAAGTTATAAGGAATTTACAGAAAATCTGTCGAATTTGCCCCACCCTACCCTACTCTAATTTTTTTTTTCTTTCTTTCGGAATGTGGGGACCAACCTTGGAGACAGGGGCTGAATTACGGCATTTATGGGCCATACGTTATTGAATTATTTGCTTTGGCATTACTGCTCCATTCAAGATATATGTATTGCGAAAACGGTGCTTACATTGGACTGGTTCTTCAGATTTTTTTCGACATTTCAGTAATCATATCTCGCTCCTACTTCCAATAGGCATATAGAGTGCCAATGGAAATAATTCAGTGACGTAATGATTTTTGCTATTATATCGTATGACCTAGATTTCTTGGGTTTTATATTTCCTTTATAAACAAGGACTTCAAGAACTAATTTTCACAAAAACATTTTAGGAAAATTTACTCGAAACAGTACTAAACAATCTGAAAGCTCAATTTTCAACAGCCTTCTCGCTCCAGATGGTTTCAATTGGACATACTCGTAAGTTTGAAAGTTTAAGAAAAACATCTTTCAAAAGTGGTTTTGAACGAGCTAAAGTTTTGATTCTCCCAAGTCTTTCATCTTATAAAACCTTTTTTTTTGTAATATGCGAACTTGCCATATTTCGGCTCTAGTGAAAACATCGTATTACATTTGTAGTATGTAGTTCTTGAAATTGAACACGAATCTGCTGTCGATGCCTTGAATATCATTCCAAGTTAGATATATGTTGCTCTCTTGTTTGATTTAAGGGATCGCTGCTTTATGGAGTTTTCAATTGGCAGTCCGAAAGTGGTTAAAGATTCTGGTTTTGCTTCTAATTTCAAATCCAGAAGAGAATTTCTCTTCTTTTTCAGAATCAGAACTGTTACTTTTGCCCAATTGAATGCATTCAGAATGCTTTTTCTGCTTCCAGATTGTCAATTGAAAACACCATTATATGCCATTATATATATATATGCTTTTATTAAGTCTTAACACGTTTTCTTCATGACAAAAAATTTTGAACATTGGAAGTTGCTCCTTTTGAACCCTGAAAGTTGCTCCTTTATATCTACTAACGCTTTCGTCTACATTAAGTTTGGCTTTATATATACCCATTTTCCCTGCTTTGTACGCCCATTCTGTTGTTTTAGCAATAAGTGAAACTACTGATTCTCCTGAATTTCAAATTCATGGGTATAACTTAGTGTCTTTATTCCTTCCTCACCATGGTCTCACCGTCTACGTAAGATATAATGTTGCTTTCCAATTTCAACCACAATATGGTCCTGGTACCAACCCCTTGTTTAACATTTTGTGGCTTAAACTCTCGGTAAACAGGCACATCATACATTATTGTTTGCTCTATCGAAGCCCTAATTTGGACAGAGTTTCAACTTCTCGCGAATTTGATGCTCTGTCTGACTCCATTCAAAGAATTGTTTCCTTGCATCCTCACACTGAAATCGTTATTACGGGCGATTTCAATGCACACAATTCTTCTTGGTTTCAACATTCGGGCCATAAAACACCCGAAGGTATGTGTGCTGAAATCTTGGCTGAGTTTCACTCAGCTTTTGAACGAGCCAACCCGAATATCGTACGTTAATGGCCGAGCCGAAAATGCTCTTGACTTGTTTCTTACCTCTGACCCTGATAAATACACAATCAGTGTATTAACGCCTCTAGGCACATCTGACCATAATATCATTTCCGCAAATTTTTCGTGCCAAAAAACCCAGTTAGAGAAAGAGCTCCTGTGAGAACTGTTTGGGAATACGAGAATCTTTAACTGGCCACTATGCTTCCTCGGTAGTGACGTAGACTCCAGCGCGGATATGATAACTTATATGATTCTTTTGGGAATGAGAACTTTTATCCCAAATAGGGCTAAGAGCATCAGACCCAAAGAGAAACCATGGTTCGATGCGAGATCTAAAGAGGTTATTAGGGTCAAAGAGGTTAGCTTCCGATGTTTTAGAGCCAACCCAAGTGAGGAAAACCGGAAAAAGTTCAAACAAGCCAGGAAAGCCTGTCCATATCTGAAGGACCAAATTTTTGCATGACCAGACATTAAAGCAAAAAATGTCCCACAGGTATTAATTTTTTTTTGTAATTCGTAAAAAACATAAGGAACAAAACATCTTCCTCAGTCCCAACACTCGTTTTCAATGACACTCCCTTCGTTAGCTCTCTCGAGAAAACTGACTTATTCGTTAGGCAATTCGCCGCCAAGTCTACGCTGTCTAATAGTGTCATGACTCCCCCAGTTCTTCAACGCGTAAATGATTCTATGGGACAAATCTTTTTTCGTACTCGAGCTGTGGCGAGAGTCCTAAAAGATCTCAACATAAATAAATCCGCTGGTCTGAATGGTATTTCCGGCATTGTTCGGTCACAGCGGTGTCCCAGGATATGAAAGTTATGATAAATTGGCAAGAATAGGATCAACACTTGATCTAAATCAGGTAGACCCAACTGTACAGATCTCTCCCTGTAATCTTATACAGGCAATTGTGAGTAAAGTTTTGTCTTTGACAAACAAAAGATAGAGTTCGCACACAGGTCTAGTTTCAGTAAACAAAAGACTAAAAGAAATGCCCAACTAAGCAAAAAATCTCTCTCTCTTCTCGTGAGCATTACCACAGGGCATAACCAACTGGGTTACCACAAGAAGAAGACGAAACTCAGTATGGATGACTTATGCAGAGGCTGTGGTGACGAGGATACACATGAGGATACTACTCATTTCCTGGGCCACTGTCCTGCGCTTTGCCATCTGAGAAACAGGCTCCTCCGGAAACACTTTTTCGATGACTTGGAGGAAGTCTCCTCTATTCCAAGTAAAAATCTACCGTCCACCAGTCGTTGCATGGGGCCACTGCCCCTACCCCTATGGCCCTACGGGCCTGGAGAAAGTTTTGATCTACGCCCAAGGAAAACATCCTGACGGGTTCAACTCTCCTCAACCAGGTGAGTCTGTATGTTTTTGACTAAACAATACACCAACCGGTATATCTAACCCATCCACCAGACGTTGAATGAGACCACTGCCTCTACGGGCTTGGGGGAGGGATGATTTAACCTGGAAGGGGTAAGGAAGGGGAACTCGTCTAAGAATATTCTAGAGGCGTAAATCTCTCCTCAAGGTGATTATGCGAAGACAGAAAATCCTCAATTCAACTGAATTGTAGGTACCTTTCGACTTTTCGGAATATAGCCTGCTGAAACCTTAGGACTTGTCATAGGTTATTCAATAAGGGTATCGCAATTGACCTACATTGATCGAAGTGTGACGGTAATAAGATTAATTGTCAGCCCACTTACCTAACCTTCTTTCGAATCGCTCTATACAAGAAGTGTTAGATGGATTCAAGTCTGAGACCCAAAACATAAATGCTGGTGTGCCACAGGGTTCTGTTTTGTCTCCGACCCTCTTTCTCATTTTTATTAATGGTCTCCTGTCTGCAACTACTAATCCAGTAAATTGTTTTGCTGACGAAAGCACCCTTAGCTTTATATATTCGTTTCTAGATTCACATCCCTGCTCTTCGGACGTGGAACTGAAACGGCTAAATATGATAAGTACATTAAATTCTGACTTAGACAGCATTGTACAATGGAGGTTAAGAAATCGCGTAAAATTTAATGTTTCGAAAACTCAATGGTGCCTTCCGTCGTTAAAGCGAGATGCCCCCCCTCTGCCATTATCTATGAGTGGCACTTGTATCGAATAGTTTATTCGATCAGCTTGCGATTCTAGGTATATGTATCACAAACCATCATTTGTGGAATGATCACAAACTTAACGTCGCCAAAAATGCCGCAAGATTTTTAGGTTTCCTTTGGAGATACAAGAAATTCCTTTCCCCTTCTGATCTGGTTATTATAGAAGTTATAATGTCCAAAACTTGAGTACGAGTATAACTCCCATCTCTGGGCTGGTGCTCCAGTAACTTACTTAAGCCTCCTGGACAGTATACAAAGACGAGCCTTCAAAATGATCGGAGATAGGAACATCATCATTACTTTTACGTCACTCGAACACCGGCGCGGCGGCGTAACGTTTCAGTTAATTTGCGCTACACAACAAGTGTCAAGCCCTTTCCCTTGTTAGAATGCTCACACAGAGCACTTCTTCGAATGAATACCATCTTTTTAGACAATCCTCTCGAAAGTTACTGGATCTAGTTGTCTAAGGTCAACGGTGCCACTGATGTATGTACAACAAATTGTCGTTTTTAAAAGAAAAAAAAAAAAGCTTGCAAAGTCTTTAACAAAGTTAAAGAATAATTTATCAACACTGCCCCAACACAAGATACGCTCTAACATCAACTATTTCAAACCTATAACTTAGACAAGAACATGGCGTGGAAATTTCGATAATCCCGTAATTTTGGGTTAGTAAAAGAATAGTAAAATTTATTTACATACATATGTATGTATGTATGTATCTTGCCCCGTTTGGGCGGGAGGGGCAATTTTATGAAAATAGAACTAAAAGTAGAAAAAAATCGATAATACCACAGATACTATAGTTCCATAGATATCGCATCGCACGTAGAGGAAAAAAATAACCATTTTTCAATTCAATGGGACGTACCACTACGTCCCAGTTTGATCAAACAAGCTTGAATCATACTCAGACATGATGTAACTCTTGTATTGCGTTAACAAGTTGCTTGTCGTATTTTTTAAATTATTTCTTGTGTCTGTCTTTTATGTTGTTTTCTTCTTGTATACTTTTTTTTGTATTTCATGGGTGTAATTCCTTTATGTGCCTACCTGTGGATGTAAAAAAGTTTTTGGTCAAGGTTTTTCGCTAGATAATAAAAGCATTAGCGCAGGAAACTGGATAGATAAAAAAAGTTTTTGGTCAAGGTTGTTCGCTAGATAAAAAAAGCATTAGCGCAGGAAACTGGATAGATAAAAATAGGATAATCAAATTTAGGACGAAATAAAATTAAAATAAAATGCACGACTGCATCGCACGTACTTGCATTAAAGCATTAAATTCATTATTTAAATTGCTAAAACCAGGCAATAAAAATGTTAGAGCTGAAAAATTCAAATGCCATCTGATGTTTTAAAAAAAAATATGAATTCATTAAATTTTTTGGTTTGGTTTGCAATTTTAATGACCTCAATAAAATATATTTCAAAACTAAATTTAAAAATATAATATTGAACCGTTTTTGAGATATTGAATTAAAAAAAAAATATTTTTTTTTTAAAAGTCCAAAAGACTTTTTTGAAAATTTTGATATGCAATATTGTTTTGCTTATTAAGTTCATTCTAAATAAAAAAATCAATAAAATATATTTTGGAAAAGTTCTTTTTCGTTGTTGTATTTTGACGGTTTCGACAACCCCATCAACATATCGCAAAATGTTTTCGAATATAGTCTGAACTGAAATCTTGAGCCCTTGGATTTGAGACGATATGGATAATTTCTCTTTTTTTGAAACTTTGAAAGCAGTATGCGTTCTCTTTTTGTTGTAATGCTTTATTTTTAAGTTTTTTATTTTAATCTTTAAACTTAATAATTTTTTTTTTAAGTAGTAAATGAATGAAAGAAAAATTGCTCAAATTATTTTATAGGCTACCAAAACATTCAACACAATCAAAGCAATTGGATTTCCTCATAGCTTTTATGGAACGCAACCCAGGTGTTGCGAAAAATTATTTGCCCAATAGCCAATCAAAAACAAGCCTGAAGTAAGTTGCGCTTCAAAAAAAATAGTTTTTTATGTTTTCACTTGGCAACATCTTTCTAACGCCTTTTTCGTTTTACATAATCACTCTTTGTCGTGACTATCGTTTACTCCAGTATCGTTTATTTGACTTTCGTTTCGTTTTACATAATAGGGCCCCAGCCAACAGCCATAAAAATTAACATTCAAATCCTTCGAAAGTCGACGACGAATGAAGTAAAGTAAAATAAAATAAATTCAAAATAAAAAGAAGAAGCCACACGCAAACACCAAGTGCGCCGCCACGCACGGTGCATCCCAAAAAATATAGATATTTATACCGGACCTACCAGACATGGCAGTCGTTCGCTCAAAAGATTGAGAAGCGAAGAAGAAGAAAGGGTTGGTTTGATTGCTGCAAAATAATAAGATAAAAAAAATACCTGTGGAGCATATTGTGTGTTGGAACGTGGAAGCGACAGTAAAGGAAAGACACCAAAAGGGTTGCATTGGCAAACGAACACGAATTCAAATAAGAAAATGTATGTATTTATTTTTCGAATGCAACTCACAGGTCAAACGTCTTTTGCTGGGCCTGGGATAGTGGGATTTCGTGTGACAGCTTTGATATTGTTCTGTTGAATTTGGTTGCAAGGTTTTACTTCAACAAATCGCTTTAAATAGGGCATAAAAAAATGATCATTTTTATTTGCAATGGATGCGATATCTATGTTACTCTATTATCTGTGATAATATGTACCTACTTACAACTAAGTTCGATACTTTTTATACAGCCAGTTTTTTGTACTATAAGTTACATTTTAAATCAGGCAAAATGTACGCACAGTTTTCCAAAAAATGAGTTTCAAAAACAAAATTCGGAAAAAAAAAACAAAAAAAAGTTTAAAGTGTAATTTCTCAAAATCATAAAATTTAAAATAATTTTTTTTTATAGAATTCGGTGCTCTTATTAATTCCTAATCAAAAACTGATAGATTCTTTTATGACTTCTAGTTTTGATAAAATTGAAAATTACTAACTACACCACAGAGCTGGATGAGATGGAAAAAAAACTTATGGAGGACCTTCATTACTTTAAACTGATTCATAAGATAAACTGTTTTAATTAATGCATCATATCTGTGGTATTTGTGAGAAACATGATATTATTCTTATACTTAAATTATTCCATTATTTTTGGAAGCTACAAATTTTAATGCCTGCACTTGATGAGTTATACGGTTTCTACCAAATACCACCGACATATTCATACATACATACACCAAGCAATGAAAGTAGGTTTACAATAGACCAGATAAAAAGCAAGTTTAATGTAAGACTGAATTCAGAGAAACGTTAAAGTAATTGTTACAAAAGAGAAAGCCTTTTTTCTGAACTCGGTTTTACCATAAACTTTGGTTTCAATAAGGTCTAGTGTAAACTTACTTTCGTTGCTGAGTGTACCTATAAACATTTATTTTTTCAACCCTACAAACCATATTTTTCAATGTTTCAAAATGTATTCATCCATCGTTTTCATAATAACCGACAAAATAATTATAAATATACTAAAATTTATAATGTAAAATGTACATATGTGTACGCATTGTATATGAATTTACATAGTACTATCATCAGCACGTTCCACACGTCGGTCGGCCCCCTGGCGATCACAGCACATACTAATTTTCTGATTGCTGTTTCTGTGTATATACAAGTGCGCCCTCAGACGACCACAGCACACAACTCAGAAATTATCGTGATGATAGTACTATAAGTATAGTACTATAGTACTATATACAATGCATATACGTGCTTTATAAGGTTTATTATATTTAATTTACTTTTGAATTGTTATAGATTTACAGTATTCCCCGCTTAATTGCACTGACCATTTTGTCAGATTTTTCGGTCAATTATCCGGGTGGTTCAATTAACGAAATCCCGCTTAATTGACTGACCTGTTCAATTAAGCGAAACCCGTATAATTGCACGAGTCGGTCAACTAAAAGATAAAATATCGGACATCAGCTCCTGTCTTTGTTAGAGTTGATGTTGGCAAGGCTTTATAGAAGAGGCCTGGCTCATCGGCGTTGAAAATATCACTGGCAGTATAATTTGATATTAGATTAGGGAGAATAGAATTTAGAAAATCGTCAGCACCTTCAAAATCTGCAGATTCAGCGTGCTAAGGGAACATTTGTATTTGGCATTGGCACACAATTCAGTCTTATTTTTGTCTCTCGATTCATTTATAATTTTTAGTTTTTGTTTAATTGAATTTGAATTGAATAAACTTGTGTACTTTTTTCCACTCATTCTTATTTATTTATGTTTATTATTGTCAAAATTAACGCGCCGCCGGCAGCCAACATTGAAATTTCATATGACGAAAAAAAAACAAAAACAAACAAATTGGCACCAGTGCTCGCTGAATAAAAAATGACAGCTAACTATTAAGTGCTTCCAATAACTGAATTTTATTTTTAGGTTTGTTTCATTATAATTTTTTTGTGCGTCCAATTATCCGAAAAAATTCTATATTATTTAGTTTTTAATCTGCATATTTTCATGATCAATTAAGCGAGTAATTCCATAAAGCGGGGTTCAATTAACCATCTAAAAAGCTATGCTTCTAATACGGGAAATTTTCGAACACAATTTTGTCGGTCAATTAAACGGTATGTTCAATTGAGATTACTGGGGATTACTGTAGCTTGAAAAATTTGTATATTATTTGTATAGTGTCTAAAGTGAGTAAACATCTCATTTATAAATTTAAAAAATTGTGTCAATGCAAAAATATTAGAATACGTTTTTAGGTTGAAAACCAAGCAAAAACAGGGGTGGAATCGCGTAAGGCGATAGTTGATTGTTGACTATCAAAATGGTTGCTTTTGCTCCACGTAAGGTGATTTGACTATCACTTTTTTGCTATGGTTTGTTAGTGACAGCTATTTAGGTGTCACTTTGAAAATTGACTATCAAAAACAGTTTTTCCCATGCATGTGCGCATCATCTTCAGTTAAGCTAGGCATACACGGTGAACATGTTGATGTGATTTGTTGGACAGCGGTTCGCCATACACGGCCCAACATGTTTATAAACTTCATTTTTTGTGTGACTGTCTTGAAGGCAAGATGTGCGATAGAAGTGCGGATGATGCAATAGCATGTTTTGCGACGACATGTTAATTCAATGAAAATAGTTACACAAATGACGAATTGTTATCCCACAGGCCACAACGCCATACACGACGAACATGTTGATAAACTTCAAAACTTGTTGTAAACTTGCCCATACAACTTCAAAGTTTATAAAATATTTCATAAACCGTGGATTTGTTGGCCAACATGCCCACACACGAATAATTTTCAGCCCAACACCAACAAATCACACCAACATGTTCACCGTCTATGCCTAGCTTTAGCTAGCATCGAAACAATTGTCTTCATTTAAAAAATAAAGTCTTATGTAACAATAAAGGTGCTTGTGTTTTTATTTCGTTCAATTCAATAATTTTAGTTATGAACATAATGTATTACTCGCTAAATAATAATTTAATAAAATATTTATTGTTTGTGTATTCTCTTTATTTATTTACAGCAATGAATCTTCAACCATCAAGACTTCATCATCATCATCAACATCAGCTGCACCACCATCATCTACACCACCAACAACTAATACTTCACTTACCATCACAAACTAAAACTAAATTTTTTTTTTTTAATTTCTGATCTGAAGTCCAGATCACGTAAAAATAAAAATAAAATGGTTATTTTGAGCTATTATTTTGAGAGCTCTTATTTTCAGAACTCCTGGACCGATATCTCGTAGGTTTTATTTTCAGAACTCCTGGACCGATATCTCGTAGGTTCGATTGAACGGTAATCGTTTTGACAATTGATCTCTTTATCACCAGTATAGATATAAAGATAAAGAGAGAATAATTGTCAAAATGACAAGTGTTCAATCGAATCTGGAAAATTTTTACCCAGGTTTTTTGATAACTGCAAGGTAACGGGTTTAAAAAAGCCGTCATAATAACATCTCAAAATAACTTAAGGCTCTTACAGATTTTTTGAAAACCGAAAAGGAACGGTTTTATAAAAGCCTTCATATAACATCTCAAAATAACCTAAGACATTTACAGGTTTTTTGAGAAGCGAAAATAAACGGTAACAAAGTAACTATAGGGCTATTACAGGTTTGCTTAGAACTTTTAAGAAACGTTTTCAAGTTTCTTATAACCTTAGAGAAATGGTTTATGAAAAACCGTGAAAATGTCTTAACACAGGTTTTTTAAAAATTGTATTCAAACCGAAGTCATAAAATGTATGATATCAACAGTAAACCAACTAAATATTGGTTGTGTAAAAACCCTATATTAGAGGCTTTGTTGGGGTTTTGAAGAAAATTTAAATAAAAAAAAAAAGTTTTTTTACAAACTTCATCTAAACGGCATGTATAACATTAGCCGTGTTTTATGAACAATTGATAGCAACTCAGCAAAAATTTTTACACACAAAAACAATAATAAAAAAAGTGATTATAAAAACTTTGTTATTGTTTCTAAGCAAAACAAAAAGTGAAAATAAATTTATTTGTTATTGTTTGTGTGCAAAAATTTTACTGAGTTGCTATCAATTGTTCATAAAACACGGCTATTGTTATTCACAAACCGTTTTTTACATACTTAATTCTAACCAACGTTTTGATTCTACTGACCAAATCAGGGTATGGGGAAGTCATACCGACGTTTTTGACACGTTTTTGAAACTAATTTATGTATAACATTTAGATTTATGTATATACGCAGGCATATGGACGGTATAGTATCTTAAAAAAAATTTTATTAATGCAAAAAACAAACTTATTCTAATGTAAAAAAAAACTTAGAGGTTTCAAGTTCCAAAAGAACAATCAAAGTTTTTTTTTAATTGAAAGCTTTGGAAAAATCCCCTACTATATTATTTAGTTTTTAATCTGCATATTTTCATGATCAATTAAGCGAGTAATTCCATAAAGCGGGGTTCAATTAACCATCTAAAAAGCTATGCTTCTAATACGGGAAATTTTCGAACACAATTTTGTCGGTCAATTAAACGGTATGTTCAATTGAGCGAGGTGCACCTAAGCGGGGATTACTGTAGCTTGAAAAATTTGTATATTATTTGTATAGTGTCTAAAGTGAGTAAACATCTCATTTATAAATTTAAAAAATTGTGTCAATGCAAAAATATTAGAATACGTTTTTAGGTTGAAAACCAAGCAAAAACAGGGGTGGAATCGCGTAAGGCGATAGTTGATTGTTGACTATCAAAATGGTTGCTTTTGCTCCACGTAAGGTGATTTGACTATCACTTTTTTGCTATGGTTTGTTAGTGACAGCTATTTAGGTGTCACTTTGAAAATTGACTATCAAAAACAGTTTTTCCCATGCATGTGCGCATCATCTTCAGTTAAGCTAGGCATACACGGTGAACATGTTGATGTGATTTGTTGGACAGCGGTTCGCCATACACGGCCCAACATGTTTATAAACTTCATTTTTTGTGTGACTGTCTTGAAGGCAAGATGTGCGATAGAAGTGCGGATGATGCAATAGCATGTTTTGCGACGACATGTTAATTCAATGAAAATAGTTACACAAATGACGAATTGTTATCCCACAGGCCACAACGCCATACACGACGAACATGTTGATAAACTTCAAAACTTGTTGTAAACTTGCCCATACAACTTCAAAGTTTATAAAATATTTCATAAACCGTGGATTTGTTGGCCAACATGCCCACACACGAATAATTTTCAGCCCAACACCAACAAATCACACCAACATGTTCACCGTCTATGCCTAGCTTTAGCTAGCATCGAAACAATTGTCTTCATTTAAAAAATAAAGTCTTATGTAACAATAAAGGTGCTTGTGTTTTTATTTCGTTCAATTCAATAATTTTAGTTATGAACATAATGTATTACTCGCTAAATAATAATTTAATAAAATATTTATTGTTTGTGTATTCTCTTTATTTATTTACAGCAATGAATCTTCAACCATCAAGACTTCATCATCATCATCAACATCAGCTGCACCACCATCATCTACACCACCAACAACTAATACTTCACTTACCATCACAAACTAAAACTAAATTTTTTTTTTTTAATTTCTGATCTGAAGTCCAGATCACTTAAAAATAAAAATAAAATGGTTATTTTGAGCTATTATTTTGAGAGCTCTTATTTTCAGAACTCCTGGACCGATATCTCGTAGGTTTTATTTTCAGAACTCCTGGACCGATATCTCGTAGGTTCGATTGAACGGTAATCGTTTTGACAATTGATCTCTTTATCACCAGTATAGATATAAAGATAAAGAGAGAATAATTGTCAAAATGACAAGTGTTCAATCGAATCTGGAAAATTTTTACCCAGGTTTTTTGATAACTGCAAGGTAACGGGTTTAAAAAAGCCGTCATAATAACATCTCAAAATAACTTAAGGCTCTTACAGATTTTTTGAAAACCGAAAAGGAACGGTTTTATAAAAGCCTTCATATAACATCTCAAAATAACCTAAGACATTTACAGGTTTTTTGAGAAGCGAAAATAAACGGTAACAAAGTAACTATAGGGCTATTACAGGTTTGCTTAGAACTTTTAAGAAACGTTTTCAAGTTTCTTATAACCTTAGAGAAATGGTTTATGAAAAACCGTGAAAATGTCTTAACACAGGTTTTTTAAAAATTGTATTCAAACCGAAGTCATAAAATGTATGATATCAACAGTAAACCAACTAAATATTGGTTGTGTAAAAACCCTATATTAGAGGCTTTGTTGGGGTTTTGAAGAAAATTTAAATAAAAAAAAAAAGTTTTTTTACAAACTTCATCTAAACGGCATGTATAACATTAGCCGTGTTTTATGAACAATTGATAGCAACTCAGCAAAAATTTTTACACACAAAAACAATAATAAAAAAAGTGATTATAAAAACTTTGTTATTGTTTCTAAGCAAAACAAAAAGTGAAAATAAATTTATTTGTTATTGTTTGTGTGCAAAAATTTTACTGAGTTGCTATCAATTGTTCATAAAACACGGCTATTGTTATTCACAAACCGTTTTTTACATACTTAATTCTAACCAACGTTTTGATTCTACTGACCAAATCAGGGTATGGGGAAGTCATACCGACGTTTTTGACACGTTTTTGAAACTAATTTATGTATAACATTTAGATTTATGTATATACGCAGGCATATGGACGGTATAGTATCTTAAAAAAAATTTTATTAATGCAAAAAACAAACTTATTCTAATGTAAAAAAAAACTTAGAGGTTTCAAGTTCCAAAAGAACAATCAAAGTTTTTTTTTAATTGAAAGCTTTGGAAAAATCCCCTACTGTAGCACATTTCAGTATTTTTAGAATTTGTTTTTAATTCAATACATATGTAGGTAATTTACATAATTTGTTTTACGATTCTACATCAAAATTTTCTATTCAAAAAAAATTTAAGCTGGATGCCTAAACATCTTATCTGCAGATGTTCATTTTTTTTGTGTTCGCAAAGATGAAATAAAAACCAAAAAAAAAATCACAGCCTCCCCATGTCCATCTGTAATATTTATGTCGTTTTCAATTGGCAATCCGGAATTGGTTTTAGATTCGGAATCTCAATTGAACAGTTTTTTTCGATTCTGAAAAATTTGAAGTTTGGTGTGACTGTATTAGTAAGTGTAACATGTTTGACATATTAGTATATGAACTCCTGCAGGAGAAAATCAACTGCATCACTTGCGTCGTCATCACTTGATGAAGAAGATGAGGAAGACGATTCCAACAATGTTTCTAACAAATTAGGAACACTTGTTATGATATTTCAATATTATTATATATCCATTTTTTATATTTTAATTTTAATTTCAAGCAAAACAAGAAATCCAATACTTCGGTATCTCCTTTACTCATCTTTATTAGTGCGATATTTATGATAATAATAAGGGTATTCATGCAACGAGACAATTTTCCGCTTTGCAGAAAGATATAATTTTCCGCTTGACATTTGCATGACCACCCCATAAAAATGCTTGCATAAATGTGAGAAATAATTAGCTGTCACAACTTAACGTCACAAATTACTTCTCGAAGCTTTATAAGGTTTATTTCTTCGCTTTCTGCATCAAATCTGTGAGATAAATTTATCTGGTTTGCAGAATATTTTTCCCATACAAATTTTGACAGCTCGTTTCTGCGGAGATAAAATTATCTGGTTTCTGAGGTTTATCCTTAGAGTATACATATATAAACTATAGTAGTCTCATGGTGGAAGTCGAATGGGGCGACATAGGAAATTGTTCGTAGGAGCAAGAGGAGACTATTTTTTGGATTATTGCATCCAAAAAACATCAATAATAATATCAATTAAAACCTCCATAAGCTCTCCGCAAAAAAAAAAGAGTAAGGGTTGCAGGCATACTTTAGATGTCGCCCCATTCGACTTCCACCATGATAGTACTATAGTTTATATATACAAAGGTTATATATACTCTAGGGGTTTATCCGAGTTTTCCACCGTTGCATGAATATCCTTAATATATATTTTTCGTTACTTCTCTACTACCTTAGAGTATATATAATATGGAGTGCTTGTTCCTATATCAAATACATTGTAACGCCAGAAGCACAGTGGGGATAACGCACTCTTATTCGAGGTCCGCGCTTTTGCTTCCCGAAATTAGTGAAACTAGCGCCCCCTATAAAAGCTTCACGTTTGAAATTGAACAAGCTCTCCATGTTATATATGCTCTAAGTCTACTACGTAAAAAAATACGAGACAGAATTAAAATGTTACAATCATCTCACTCTTACATTCACACATATGTAACTGAAAAGTTGAAACGTTTTATCACAATAAATACAGTTGCTTGTTGCTTCAACATTCTGTTC
Organism: Syrphus vitripennis; assembly: GCA_958431115.1. NCBI lineage: Eukaryota > Metazoa > Arthropoda > Insecta > Diptera > Syrphidae > Syrphus > Syrphus vitripennis. The sequence goes on from OY288108.1 coordinate 66,179,705, forward strand.
TGTAACCTGTGGTTCAGTATATAACCTTTCTTTCTTGCACTTCTATTTTTCAAGCAATTCGCAAATGTCAAAATTATATCGGCATTGCATATAAATATTAATATTTAAGTAAAAAATTGGATACACAAATTTAAATATTTATATGCAATAGAAGTGAAATCAGCTCCTACGTAGGAAATGACGAGCTTATCCCGTAACTTAAAGGTCAGCTTCATGATAGTACCTACTGTAGGTTTTATATAGATACAATGCCATAGCTGAAATAAAAGAAAAAGGAGAACGGATCTGTTTTTTTTTTGTGGGAATTTTATCTTTTTATATTTTATATAAGACCATTAATATTCATTCTCAATATTTTGGATGCCAAAAATTAAATAATTCAGCGCTCGATAAGCCCATCCCATTTTATGGGGTTTTCCATGGGTAATTAAAAAATGGATTTTTTTCGTGGCACATCGAATACAATTGGAATTGATTTTTTTTTGTCATTGTATTGGTGTAAATTCGTGTACGTGTAAAAGAATATTTATTTACAAAATCTGGAACCCGATTTTTGTTTTCTTTTTGAAATAGAATTTTCATCACATAAAAAAAATCTTCACCGCTTGATTTTTTCAGAAGAAGAAGGCGAAGTGGATGAATCTTCCAATTCATTTAAAATTGCTTCCAAAAAAAATTACAAATAAAAAGAAAAACTTGTATCTGTCAAGCTAAGAGCTGAAAGTTGTATTAGTATTAGTGCCAAGAGGGGGAAAACCTGCCGAAAAATTCAGATCTGCAGATTGGATTTTAAATCAAAAATAAATCAATTTATTTTGGCCCATGGAATGCAAAAACAGGGGAAATCTTTGACTGATCTGGATCAAAAATAATTTCATTTATTTTACCCATGGACATTGTATATGAATTTGCATAGTACTCTCATGAACACGTTCCACACGTCGGCCACCTAGCGATCACATCACTTACTAAGTTTTTGGTTGCTGTTTCTGTGTATGTACAAGTGCGCCCTCAAACGACCACATCACACAACGTTTGGAACGTGTTCATGAGAGTACTATGCAAATTCATATACAATGCCCATGGAAAACAACTAAACGTCACAAATTACTTCTCGAAACTTTATGAGGTTTATTTATTCGCTTTCTGCATCAATTCTGTGAGATAAATTTATCTGGTTTGCAGAATATTTTTCCCATACAAATTTTGACAGCTCGTTTCTGCGGAGATAAAATTATCTGATTTCCGAGGTTTATCTGAGTTTTCCACCGTTGCATGAATACCCCTATTAATGTCATTACTATGTAAAACCTATATAAAATTCAACTCGCTATACCTTTTGATTAATTTTCAAATTTTTATAAGTTTTGATTTATGAAATAATTTAAAAACATATTATAATTCTATTAACCAGAAGCTATGTTTGTTGGTTAAATGGAAAATGGAATCCGTATTTTTCTTTCGCTGGTGACCGTTAATCGGTAAACGGATGACTAGAGCCCCAGAGTGTGGGTACACTTTCAAACATGAAAAATTGTCTTAAACTATTATTACTAGTGATATTTCACTAGTTTCGTAATTATTTCGAAGAGAAAACAACTTATGCATTTCAAGAACCTTACCTTCCACTTGTGATGTCAACACATTCCTTCCAGCGCGCTTCTTGTTCTTGTCGTCCCGATAGTGCTGTTGCATACTGCAATTGACGTTTTCTAAACTCTTCAGACAAAAATGAAGCCGAAAACGCATGAATCCTCCACATCATGTAATTGGCAATTGTACGTTTTGGAGTTTTTTCCAACAATGGTCCAAGTTTATCGAAAAAGCTTGGCACTGAAACATTAATAGGTTCATCATCGTCAATTTGGAGTTCTTTTGGAAGTAGTCCATTGATATATTCCTTCCAACTAACATATGTATAGATTTTTTGAAGTTCTCCAACAGTTTTCAAATTATACAAAGCCGACGAGTTTCGACGTTGTTCATTTGGCCACGATATCTATTTAAACTTAACGTCACACAAAGAACTCAATTTAAAAATTAAAAATACATACATTGGCCAAAGCTATTTCAAATTGAAGAGATTCACCGAGTTCTTTCAAGGCAACATCTCTATTAGCTCCAAAAATAACAGCTATGTCAACCATATAGTCATAATAAGCCAAAACGAGAGTGTCATTTAGACCCTTGACAAGAAATTCTCGACTCAGGCCAATTGCCGATTGATCGATCTGTCAAAACACAAAAGAAAAACAAAATCTGAGCAACAAAGTAGATGTTGACTTTTGGAGTAATTTCTTACATCAATCAAACGCTTTGTTGAATTCTTAAGATCAACACCAATTGAAAAGTCCAAAATATAGTCCATGCTGAAGCCAAGATTACGGAAGTTCCTAACAGTATTTTGCCAAGTCCATGAGTTATCAGAATTCCAAGATTCACCTTTAATAACTGGCCATCCACCTATGCTTTCAGAAATGTTTGAAATAGGACTCGCTCCTAGGTCCTCAATCAAAGCTGCAAAACCAAAAAAATAATTAGTATCCACAAATTTGAATATCACACCAGATACAAATTTATATTCCTACATTTGTTCATGCAAGCCCTATACAACTCATTAGGTAGTTGAAAATGTTTTGGGACATTTTCGTCAGGTTCTCGTTCAATCAACGACTTAAGCTGTTCCTGGAGTTTATCGTTGATCTCTGAAAAACTATTAACGGACACTTTGTCTTCAGGAATCACTTCAGATCGTATAAAGTTGCCACAAGCAAACTGGTAGAAGTCATCACATGGTTCCACAGTTTGATCAATGGCATTCAAAATAGTTGAAGCAGTGTGAATGCATTCAGGTAATAGACAAATTTCAACATCACGCTTATTTGAAGGTTCGACTGCTTTTGACACTGGTCTTTCTGGAACTTGTAAGGCTTCAGGTGGATTAGCAGAACCTGATAAATTCGAACAGTAATATACAATTAAAACTCCTTCTTTTGTTATAAATATAAAATGTGCACTCACCTTTGGTCAATTGGTTGGACAAAATCACTGAAACTAATCCTATGACTAGGCCAATTATAGCAACCAATGCTAAAACGCAGAGCAATGTCAGACATCTTTCAAGAGTTGAACGGCGCTTCCACCAGTTTGGATTTCTGTAAAAAAAGAATATATTTTAGTTAGTTGTAATTTAAAAAATTAAAAACGAGTACAGCATCTTCTGTAGCTATTACACTGATTTCAAAACCGATTAAAATAAAACCTAATAAAGGATGAAACTAATGATGTGACTTCGGTATAGCAATGCGTATTGCACATGGCTCTGAGGAAGATTGGCCTAATTTTAAGTTGTAACTGGAGTCTGATAATCGGGCTGGCATACGTTAAATAGCTGTTACGCTATCTTATAATCATGTTTGCGATTATAAAAATATACATTGTGTATAATAATTTTAAATATCTGCTCCTCAAATGAAAAATTACGTAAAGGAATGACTTACTGTCGGACACACAAATTTTCTGCGATAAACAGGAAACAGCACATTTAACACAGATTAACGTCACCAACAAACTGCACGCTGACCACCAGTTTTCCAAACACAATGCCAACAGCTCCAGCTATCTGCATTGCTTGAAATTCCTTTCGAAACAACAACAGGAGCAATTTTCAAACGACGCACGCACTCGTCGCGACGTTGTTAACGTTGCTGGTGCTGGTATGATCTGAATCTGTTTCTAACCATTAAAGAATTGGTCCTAAAACATTGGCGACTTGTGAAGTTGCTGGTGCTGTTTCAATATTTTTCACATACCTACATATACCTAGGTGTGCGTGTGATTTTGTTTTGACTTACAAATGTAAGTTTCCACTTAGAGCGACAAAAATTTGAAGCATTGGTTTTGGTTTTCTTACAATCGTTTTCGTTCGGGAATTCGGAGTTACTCCTTGTTGACTCTTGTTACTCCTTCGATTGGCTGTTCCGAGTAAAGTATTCACAGTTTTTTCTGTTCTCGATTTTATAAAGGAGTTAACTTGGAACACGCAAATACAAATAAAAAACTTCGTAAGATGATTTGTCAAAAGTTGAAAATGCTTAATGGGGACATTTTGTTAATTAAAAATCTGACGTTGTGTCTGTGTAAATTTTTTTTGGAATTTTTCAGTTTCCTTTTAGTTTAACCTTTGTATATGAAAACTATAGTACTATCATGGTGGAAGTCGAATAAGGCGGCATCTAAAGTGTCTGCGCAATCCTTACTCTTTTTTTGCGTAGAGCTTATATGGAGGTTTTAAATGATATTTATTGATATTTTTTGGATGCAACAATTCCAAAAAATAGTCTCCTCTTTCCCCTACCACCAATTTTCGACGCTTAAAGACTCCCCAAATCGAATTTTACACCTCAAATTTTGCAGCGCCACCACAAGGTCCGCGCAACCCTAAAAAAACTCGCCATGATAGTACTATAATTTATATGTATGTATATACAAAGGTTTAACCTGCAGGTACATACATACAACTGACTGAACTCTTATTTGAATATTTCTATTTCCCGTTTTTCCTTTCTACACGCACATGAAACTAAACTTTTCTTATGTAATTTTACACATTTTCTTACTCTTTCCTTTTCGTACTAATTTTCCGAACCCGAAAATGCCTAAAGGTCAGAGTTACGTTAGAATTAGCATGATGCTGTAAAGATAAATTAAACCTTTTGCAATATTGACCTTAGTAAAAGTTACTAAAAATGTAACTGCATAGAATGAAATGAAAAAAAAAAACGTCTACTAATTTCACTTGCTACAAAATTGCTTAATCCGTTAATTAAAGAATTTGCTAATTGTTAAATGAAGCATTCAAAGAAAAACTAGAAAAGGTAAAAAACAAGTGACAAAATTAGAACACCAAATATTCATTTGTTTGAATTCAAAGGAATAATTATTATTAATTCAACATTTTATATCAAATGCATGTTTTTTTAATTTGATGATGAAGAATATAATGTGCCTATTATATATCATTTTCGGAATTTGTTGATTTTGCCAATCATGAATTATTGTATTGCCGACAGTTATTAAATGCATAGAAATATTTTTGCAATGAAATATTTTTTAATTGTTGAGAACAAATCTTTATTAGCTATGTAAGCAATTTAAATGATCATTTTTAATAAAAAAAAAGCACAGAGTTAAGGTCACATCAATGCGTTTACAATATAAGGCATTTTTTTGCATGGTATTGGTTATAAATTATACCAGGTTGTTTAAATGTAGCAGAAACTATTTAAAGATGATAATTTTTTGATGGCCATGGCCATACGGCATACACCACCGAACTAATTAGTTCAAAATTAATAACAATAAGTTCAATTTATTTCTTCAGCACCATATTAATTTTACAGTCAATCTGATTTTTAGAATTGTCAAATAGATTATGTTGGCTAACGAGTCCTTACTGTTTTAGACGGGTTCGGTTTGATATTACTAAGGAAATTATGTTAGCATGATTTGTTTTTCGTAAGATTTATTTCCTATGTAAAAATTTATAAAATAGTGACTTGATTGTCAATAAACACAACACAATAATTATATTCAAACTGGTATGATAAATTTTTTTTTAAAGAAAATTGCAGTATTTCGACGTACAGAATTATGGTCTTACAATTTTTGAACACATAGAATTTTGTCATGCAGAAATTAAAAAAAAAGAAAACAGTATTATGATCCGCTTCCCATAAAATTTCATGAATTAATTATTTGCACATCAGATCTAATCTTTCTAAGATTACGAGTATTTGATAAAGTTTATTATTTATTGTCCTATCGTATTCCCAATTTGCCAATCAATTGAATGGACGATAACAATTATTGAATGAATAGAAGTGTTTTGCCAGTGTTTTGTCTGTCGAGCCAGATTTACAAAGCATTTCGGTCAAGATAGTCCCGAGAATACTTACAAAATGTACAATATTGCGAACGAAATCAAGAAAAGTCAGAAAACTTTCGATGATGGCCTTGTTACTGTTGACGAAGAAAAGGTAGAGTTATTCAAGTACATTGTGGAAAGAACCGTGTCTAGAGCTCCAAAAACTTTGATAATAATTGCCTTTTTATCTTTTGCTTAACATGAATTATCAACTGAATCAAGAAAGATCGTATTTTGAATCAAAATTATACAACAGGGAAACAAAAACTTTTGTTTATTCTCAACAGAAGCTATTTTCCTTAAAATTATAAAAAATCATATAAAATATTATTTTATTTAAGTGCTAAAAAACTATTTGAATATTTTATTCTCATAACGAGCCAGATGACGTACTTTTTATTTATATGAACACTTTTTGTTTAATTTGGTTTTAGAAAGAATTTAATTGAATTTGCCAAAAAGTTACAAATGTATGTACATATGTATGAGAAAATCTGTAATGAATTATTTATCATTAAATGTTCTGTTTTAAAAATAAAGAAAATATAATTAACACCTTTAAAAAAAATACCTTGATTGAGCTTAAATTTTGAAAGAAAAAAAAAATATCAAAAGAATATGTCATTTGAAATTTTTAAACAACTGTTTTTTTTTTAATAAACTTAATTTTAATAAGACATGAGTTCTATAAAAAAAAATTCTTAGAGATCATTAACTTGATTGAGCTATGAAAGAACAATACAATAGGAGTATTTAGAAAATGAATAGAACAGATACAGATAGCATGTCGCATGACTTGAGAGTCTTTAGAAAATTAGACAGTCATTACTTCATTAGAAAATTGATTTATTGATATCTAAACGTGCATGAGTTATTAGTAAATATGACCAATTTAGTTTAAAATTTCAAAATGTATGATTATTTGATTTTTCTTACGCTAGTTTTTGGAAATTTTTACAAAATTTTTAAATTCATATTATATGATAAAAAATCTAATTCTCTACAGAAAGTTTCGTGTGTTAAATTCTCAAACTTGGTTTGGTTTTTTGAGTTATACCTTTGTAAATGAAAACTATAGTACTATCATGGTGAGTTTTTTTTAATGTTGCTCAGACCATTGTTGTGGCGCTGCAAAATGTGAGGTGTAAAATTCGATTTTTTTTTTTTAATTAAGATTAAGATATACCTAGGATAAATTAATTTTTGTTCAATCCAGTTTATTTAAATGCAAAAGAAACTTTGCATGCACCCCACCTTGCACCCACCCCACCTCGCACCTACCCCAAATCCTACAGTGGGCCCAAGCAGGGGGGTTGGTAGTAGTTGTGGTTATTTTCAATTTTCTCAAAAACTAAAAGGCATAAAATCATCTAGTTTTCAGTTTTTGATTGAAAATTAATAAGAGCAACAAATTATAAAAAAAAAATATTTATAAACTCATGGTTTTGAAATATTTAAATTTTTTTATCTTTTTTTACTCAAATTTTTAGTTTAAAATTAAATTTTACTTGATTAAAAAACTGGCTAATAGAATAGAATGTTGGCTTTAAAAAAACGTATATCGTAATACTTAATTTTAAGTTAGTATTACCGTTATTTTTTAATTATTTTTTTTTCATTTAACGTACATACATATTTTTTAAATTGCCCCTACCGCCTAAACTTCCATAGTAAAAAAAGTCTTGTTTTTAACTGTTCTATACAAATCCGCCATTAAACTTTGTCGCCTGAGTTATCGTACTCTTGCCAAAATAACACACAGTTCTGATTTCTAAGCACTATTGATTCAGAATAAACTGAAATAATTTTTTTTAATTTTTCAATCACTTTTATAAGTGATACTATAAAACAGTTATCAGTTATCACATTGGCATCATTATAACACCTTTTATTGATTTTGAATTGAATTATTACAAATCATTCTACATTCCACATTCCATTTATTATACTTCTTCATATTTATGAATGTTCATACATAATGTATGTATGTACTTATGTACATAATATTGTTTAAAATTAACTTCAAATTTAAATTGATCTAGTAAAATAGAAAACAAATATTTACGATTGTACATCGATACATACATACGTACATATGTATATTAAGGTCTGTACATGAGAACTTTGTCGGGAAGTTAAACCTACTTAAACTTGTATTCAAATTAAATCAAATAACAAAAATTAGCAACAATTAGAAGCACTCGAATAGGCACAGAATTTTACGCACATGTCCACATCAATTTTTTTTTTTTTAAATATAAGCACCTGTTGGCAAAACTACCGATCATTGCCTCAGAGAGATTAGAGCAAGGATCGAAGGAAATGTTACTAGCCCAGGAAAATTAGACAAAAATACAGAAACTTCGAATAAATTCCAACACAGTTGAATTTTGGTTTAGTGCTTCATTTCGACGTCTTAAGCATGTCCTAAAAAGTACCACAATGTTGGACTTCGCTTAACTTTTAATCTTTTTACTAATATTTTTTTTTTGTGCGGGTAAAATGGTGTTCCTTATTAACATTTAGATGAGTCTTTTTTTAGTATTATATCAAATGCTATTTATTCATGCATTGCACTGCATTGTTTCCCAAGATGGCGTCGTTCAGCTTCGACATTTATTTTTTAAAAGGCCTATTTTGAGCTTAAAAAAAAAGTTTTGCATATAATCAAATGATGCATTTCAGTTCTCTCCAATTTTTCCCCAGTTGAGCTGATTCCTCTTCGACATTTCTTCAGCATGTGCTTCTGGATCGGTGCAGTAACAGCGGATCCGCCATTGAAACCAATTAAGAACATGAGTAGAATTGAACCAAAATGAAAAAGTTAATGATATTACCTTTAGCATTTATATTATGGTCCAGAAATATTTACTTGAGCAGATGAGAAGTTCATGAGGAGTGACATTTGAATCCATAATATGCAGTCTTAATAGTAGCAATCAAATTATCTGGAAAGACTCTTCTGCGCAAAGCAAGCCGGATCGATTCCCTATTTACACTGCCGAACGCCTTTTCGAAGTCGATGAACAGCAGCTTAAGTGGTGATCGATATCAACGCACTGTAAGGTGATACTCCGTAAGCTGTTAATGCGGTCCACACAGGATGATCCAGTGTGGAACCCTGCTTATTATTATCTTGGCTATTGAAGGTACCACACAAATTTGTCTCCAATTTTCGCACTACATAAAGTTCCCCTTTGGGAGTTTGACAATAATTTTCAATTTTTCCACACTTAAGGAAAGCTCTGTGTTTCCCAAGCTTTCTCAATGAGATGGTGCAGTACAGAAGCTCTGTCGATGTCGACCACAGCACAAAGCTGTGTGAAACGTGCAAATGACAGTACTATAGATTTAATATAAAAAGTATAGAGTTTAAATTGGATTGTAAATAAGGTAGACAGCAAATGCCATGCTCAAACGATAAAATTTATCATAAATATTGTATTCAATATCTTCAAAATATCAACCAATAAATATCTGATCTAAAATCTAATAATGATTGGTTGTTGGGCTGGGAGTGGGAGGTGACACGACGTACTCTAGTCCGGAGCCTCTAGTTTCACAGATTTTCCATTCAAATGAAAGAATCCAACAGCGACCGATAGTCGTCATTATTTTTTAAAAACACATTCCACGGATTCTAGGGGCCCTTTACAAGCAATCCGAACATTTGCATAATAATAAAGAGTATTTTAAATAAAAAACAATAAAACGATTTTGTGTAGAATGAACAATTTAAATTCAAGCTGAGTTCGAAATCCATTCAAAAGCAAACATTTAAAATACAACTTTGTAGTCTAATGACCGCACTTGTGAGGACATTAACTCAATATCAAACCAGAATCTGATAAAATTTAACACGTTTTGAAACAACCATAAATTACTGCAAATTACCTACCTTACGTTTTTACTGAAGTCAAATCTGGGCTGTGAATTGAAGTTTGGAATTATTTGAAACTATAGAATTTACACTCAAATCCAAACTGATTTTTATAGTCCAATCAGTCCCCAGTTGTTTTTTCACGAGATAACATTTATTCCCAAGAAAACGTCTTTATTGTACCTCAAATGTTGATACCCAGCCAACCCGGTTAAAAATTATACAATGCCTTCCTGAAAACTTAATCGTCATGATTGAAGGATTCTAATATGAACGTGACATGTATGCAATTATAAAGTAATTTGAAGACGTTCTTTTTAACAATAAATCAACTAATAATTTATAACCAAGAACGCAAACAAAAATAAAAAACAAACAAAACAAAATGACAAATGAATGCATATGAAAGTTTTTTTTTGTTTCGGATTCTAAAAAGCACAAATAATGAAATTGCTTGCATTTCAATTCATTGCACATGATGTAAATATATACACATGTACTTGTACATAGCTGCGCCAAAAATGATATTTATACTTTACTTTATTTTGTTTTGGTTTCAATTTGGAACTTCCTACTGGCGGAAAAAGATTGTTACCATATAATATTAACATGTCATATTATGTGCAATATAATGCACCTGTTTGACCAGGAAATAGCCTTCATATTGTTACATAATAAAATGTGCTTCCACGATCCCAGCAATGTAGGTACCCAAGCAGAAGCTTTTTATTTTTAGCACACTTGGTCTTTGCACACAGCGTGCCTCTTAAAAATAAATTTGCTCTCCAAACTTCATCTTTCTGCAAAGATAAAGTTCGGACACTGCTTTTGTTATAATCATTATACTGCCTAGCTTTTGTTAGTAAGTGCTTGCAAGTGCATGGGAGCAGCCCCATCTCTTTTAGGATTTTCTTCCATTAAAATTACAATGCGTTTTTGACTAACTGATCATATCTAACTAAAATTGATATTAGTGATGTGAAGTTTAGCTAAAATATTTGTATATATAAATTATAGTACTATCATGGCGAGTTTTTTTAGGGTTGCGCGGACCCTTGTGGTGGCGCTACAAAATTTGAGGTGTAACATTCGATTTGGGGAGTCTTTAAGCGTCGAAAATTGGTGGTAGGGGCAAGAGGAGACTATTTTTTTGGATTATTGCATCCAAAAAATATCAATAAATATCGATTAAAACCTCCATAAGCTCTCCGCAAAAAAAAAGAGTAAGGGTTGCAGGCATACTTTAGATGTCGCCCCATTCGACTTCCAACATGATAGTACTATAGTTTTCATACAAAGGATTAACTATCATTTCATCATATTTATTTCAGTTTATATTGTTATCATATAACAATAATAAACCTTTAGCAATGTATCCTATCCAATCAAGAGAAAGCAATAAGATATGTATATTTTTTTAACATCCGTCCGATGTTAAAACGACCTGTCACCCATCATGTTTTCGTGAATTGCTATTACGTAATAGGTTTCAACTTCGGTCACTATTCACACAAAGCACAAAGCGAATACAAAAAACACGGGTTTTGGTAAATTTATGGGTTGTTAAGTTTGATGGCGCTTTGAAATTAAGCAAATCCATTGCTTGATATTTATTGTTAAAACGTTTACTTGCATACAGTTTTTGTGTCGGTACATGATAATAGTGTCCAATTAACACAAATGTATTTTAACAAAATATTGATTATTTGATTTAGGTTCTGCACACTATTACGTTTCAAGTTTGACCGGTTTAAAAATTGGAAATTGCTTCAGCAATAATAATATAATTGATTAAAGATTGAATAACAAGAAAGTTTAAAATTCCTATTGACTTTGAATTAAGATTTTATACATGCATGCATACATACTCCTATATTATGTATAAATCATTCAATTGATAACATCATGTCGAAAAAAAACCTACAAAACTTAAATGTTTTACCTCGTCTAAAATTTTGGAAGAAGCCAAGTAAACAGTTCCTCAAAAAAAAACAAAAAAAATACATGTGTTTCTTTTGGGAGTGGTTTTTGCGGAAAAAATGTTTGACGTTTAAATTTTTTTATACAATATCTGTGAATTAACCTAGAGGGAAAAAAATGTATTCACTTTTTGTTTTGTACCTCATTTTTTTTACCACATACATTTTTACCCCCGTAAAGAACTGTCTTTTGTGGTACATTCTATGGTAGACGGCAGCGTGGTAGACCCTTGGGGTGCGCCTTGGGGTGCGCAACTGGATGGGGTTGGCTCAAGACCGGGATAGGTGGAGAGACTTGTTGAAGGAGGCCAGGACCGGACCCCGGTTGTCGAGCCGATGATGATGATGAAAGAACTGTATACTTGCTTGATCTGACAAAAGTTTTTTTGTTTACCAAGAATGTAGTTCGAAATGACGTACAAAAATGAGAACTGTAAAATCGATTAATTTTTAGATTCTTATTTTGGAAAAAAAAATCCTTTTGATAACAGACATGACTGTGCTCTGATTCCGGCAGGTCTTTAAGTTTGAATTTTGGAAAAAATTTTCTTGTCCGAAAAAAGCTTATCTTTTTTTAATTCAAATAATCAAAAATCGTTAGAGCCGTTGCTTGAAAAATAATTGTTTAAGCATTTTCTGATTTAAATTTCAAATTAAATTTCAATTTAAATTAAAAAAAAAAAATACAAAATTTACCCGTTTTCAAAATATTGAGCCTTAAAAATTAAAAAAAATATGCAAAATTGTGATATGCAACAATTCCTAACCTATTATGAAAAAGTCGAAAAACAAAACTCCGGCTGTAACGCAGGTGTCGTTAATAATGGTCTTTTGAAAAATATTTTTTGTCTAAATAATTTTAATTATGCACCTACTTGCAAAACTTCACTTTCCAAGTTCCGAGTTTGAAGAAAATCGCTTCAGTAGTTTAGTTCCGCCTAAGTAGTTTAGTGCAGCCTATAAGTAGGCCAAGGACTGGTAAGAACACGGACCGATAGACTTAATTACTGGTCCCACTTTTTTTGCGTTCTATCACAATGTTCATTTTTGTGTTAGGTTTCGAGTTCGATTTTTTTTTCGTATTAACATAAAGTAAAATGTGGGATATCAGCCAATATTTTACTGTACCCGTCAATATAAAATGATGACTGTCTTTGTTTTTTAGTACCTACTTTATTGTAAGCTAAAAAAGTCGTGGTTCATTTATAATATTTATTTATTCGGGAATACATACTAACATATCTTTTTTAATTGAACGGTTCTAATTTTAGAGTTTTTAGTTTGTGGGTTTTGTAATCGCGAGATTATAAAAAGTAATTGAGAGATTCTGAATATGCAAGATCTTGTAATTTCATATTTCGAATGCGAGACATTGATTCGCGAGATTTCGTAGCTATCCTATTAATTTGCGAGATTTTGTTGTTCGAAATAAAAAAATGCGTGACTACGTCATAAGAGGTAACACTCTCTTGCAATAATTCCCAAATTATGATATGGTTCCATAAACCAGAACTTTTCATTGAACTTTTTCACACTATTGACTTTCCAAATAACAATATTTCATTCGATTTGAAAGGTTTCTAATACTCGTATTAGTCCCACAATTCATAAAATAGATACCTACCTACATTTTAACGAATTTCAACATTGATTTTAAGTGATTCCTAAGCATAAAATCTCTCCCAGCTTTTGAATTATTCATCAGTACCAAGACAATCGTGTATTGAAAACAAAACTTAACTAACCACCCCTTATGTTGATGGTGTGTTCATTACAATTATTCATTGAGGACACACTTTAGCAGATATATCCGAAGCTAATCATTATTATAATTTATTTTTTCAACCAATAACTTAAGAGTATCTTGTGAGCGGTGATGCTTGAGGTGACCATGTTTTTTTTTTTTGAATATTTTTTGTTGGTTAGCTCACCAAATCTGTTGACCTAACCTTGTATTAATTTTTTTTTTTGTTCTTTATCTTTGGAGTTTTTAAGACCCTTCTGCATTCATCCATCACTAAAAGACAGCTTGTGGAGTTAATTTATAGGATTAACTAAATCTGATTTAACTCAGCACTGAAAAACTGGGTCTCAGAAGGCCAGTTCTATAAATATGATTCAATTTCTTCTGTTCAGTATGTTAACTCATTTTCTCTTTATTTAACATGGTCTTCGGGTTGGTTTACATACTTAAACTGATATCGTTAAACTTAAGTCAGTCATTTGAAATCAGTAGACTTTCAACAGCGCAGTGGTTTAAGTTTTGTACAACCGGCTATTAAGATTCAATTTGTTTAAAGTTATTAACCCGAATCTAAGGTTGAACTACCTAGTATATTGAACATTTTGGACAAAATAAATATTCCTACACTTAGGTATGTATTTTGTTTTGCAGATAACAAATAATAATTCTGTTACGTGCAGGCTAAATTAAATGCAGTGAAAAAATGCTACGGAGTTAACTCAATTTTTTTTTTTAATAACTATGATTTAACTCAGTAGTGAAAATTGTTTTCTTAATATGTTTAATGCTTAATAACATCTGAATTAAAACAACAAAGAAGCAGTTTTTTGGTTCAAGATTAACTCTTACTTTCAGTTATCGAAGAAATATTTATTCTGTTGATCCAACGTTAACTAAAAAATTTGTTGAGCTAACTCGAAACAAACTGAAAAAGTTCTTTTATATTTAAGTTCCGAACAAGAATGAACCACACTTAAAACATGTGATCTAAAAGCTTTCAAGCTGAAGAAAAAATGTCTATATTTTAAATAAAAACAGATGGTAACCATTTTTCTACCTTCAATGACAAATTTAATATCGAAGAAAAAAGTGGATAATTTATACAGAAAGGCTTTTGTAACGTTAAAACTAAATTATTTTAAGAAAAGAACAACAGATGGTTAAGAACATGGAACACAAAACAAATAAAACATTCCTGCGGAAGAAGCGATAATACATACATATATGTTTAAAATCTCTTTTCTAACTTTTACTTTCTCAATTGAATATTTATGCTAGGACTGGGAGTGTTAATTTAAAACCATCACCATCGTGTTGTATTTATTTTCCGCTATTAGCGCCATCGTAGGATAATGTAACTGTGTCACCAAAACCGTCAGCACCCGTAGTCGATTGCAAATGCCAATCGAAGGCGAATTCGAGTTCATACAAATTAGCATAACGAGGAGAAAGTTCATAATAAATTTTCATCTTAGACTTTACCTAGGAGACTATAGATTTATGTATGTATTGAATGAAATGGAAGAAATAAATGAATTGAAAGACACCAAAATATCGCAATAATATCAAAACGAAATTAAATAGAAACAGTTCGAGTCTAATAAAAGTGAAAGGTGAATGTAAGTATAATAAAACGTGTAGTAGCAGATTAGACATCGGGCTTTTACTTCATTTAAATGCTTTGGATGAAATAATAGATACATCCATACATTACATCCATATGTACGGTACTATTACTATGTATATAAATAGGGTTAGTGTTATAACTACTAGGCTAATGATTAATCTCCACCTCCAAGTTTGTGAAAAAGAAGAGTCAGTAGAGGTTCTTGGTTATAATTAGTCTAGGTAGCTTAAAACAGTTCTGATCAGGTAGAAGTCCTGATCACATTTTTTTCATAAGCTTGCTTTGAGTTGATCAGGGTTAGGGCTAGTTGTATTTCAAACCTAGGCTCAAGATTTTAACTCAACGAATTAAATGTGGTATCTTGTTAGTTGAAACATGGCGCGACAAAACATGTTTTTTTTTGCAACAGGGGTTTTTGTATGATGATATGAAACCATACAAGTGCAGTCAAACTTCCTAGTCACAATTTATGTTAAATTTTGTTTCGTTCTTACTTCACGAAATGTTAGTTTTACTTGGTCATTTAATTTCCTTGTACTTCCTCATTTTCACCCGACCTGCCAAAATTACCACATTTTATCTAAAGTTCATTTACAACAATCAAAATGGTAGAATTGTTCATCTACTATTATCTAAAATTCCCCCCAAACAAAAAAATCTAGTTGCAACTTGAACTTGTTTAACTTCAACCAGTTAAATATCCATAAGCTGATATCTATCATAAATCCAAAAGCAAGCTATATGCTTAAACACTGAACTATAAATTATGTGAACATGGTAGGTAGTTGGATCATACAATGATTACATAAATGCTGGCATGTGCCATCATCGCGGCACTATTGTGACATTTAGCGGAAATAATATCAACAATTAAATCGCAACGCCACCGCCACGCCGCCGCGCCGTTGTTCGTTAAGAATTATTTGGCTGGGTCATACCAGTAAACTTCACATATTTTGAAAATAACGCATTCGTATAAGTGTATGTATAAATAGAGAATAATATGCGTGTTCTGTTGAGTCAACATTTAATTACCTTGTCGCTCTAAACAATTCAAAAAAAAAAAAATTCGGCTTTAATAGTTTGTTGTTTCTTTATGCATATTCATAGTTGAAGACGTTGGTTTATTACACAATTACACATGTATCAAAATTATGATGGATTAAAGTCCAGTCAAAAGGTGCTGGCATATAACTACTTTGTGGTTCATAGCAAAAAGTTGGAAAAATAGCTGTTCATTAATATATTTGCTAACATTATTGAAGTTGCGTCACGCAACTTAAATTAATTATTAAAATTAAAAAGGTTTGAAAATCTATGATTTGCTTCAATAAACCTGAATGCATTTGGAAATAGTAGTTATACTTTATTGCTTGTTTTGATTGAATATTAACAACTGAATATTACCAACTATAGGCTTAGTGTTAGTGTCTACAATCAATTCACGAACTTTTGACTGAAGGCAATATATTTTAAGACCACGATCGATTCACTAGAATCGATCAGTATAATAAAACCAACTAAATAAAAAAGAAGATCAGAAGAGTAAAAGATTCTTCTATGAGAATGTGTTCCAAACAATGTTGAAGTTGTCCGGTTCAGATTAGCCATGTTGAAAATTCATAAATGTTCGATATATGATTTGACAGTTTGGTAAAATCGTCAAATTGGGTAAGTTCAGAAGATGCAGGAATACAAGGCATTTTTATCTAAGGCATCAGCCACCTATGAACTTAGTTTGTTTACTCCAATTTTGTTACAAACTATCAGCGGTTACAGTTGATTTGAATTGAAGGTAGGTTTTCCTGGCCACTTTGCAATGAACTTCACTTGCATTTGCAGGCAATGCTTGACAGCCGATGTGTCGAAGTAGAAATAAAATAACAAGTAGCCGTTCCAGAGTGAAATTCCGATGAAGGTGTCTAATATAAGAAAAAAAAACTCTCCGAAAAATCGTTGTCCTTATTGCTTGGTAAATCACTTTTTTGAATTGCTTATATTTTTCAAAAAAAAAAAAAAAATCAGTGTGTATAAACTCAATTGATTAACAATATTTTTCATTTATTATATAAAAATTATTACAAAAAAAAGATTGCAAAAGTACTGACAAAGATTGAAGTTGACCACAAAATAATGCAATCCCTAATTTAATAAAAAAAAAATAAATAATACCTAAATTATGTTTGTGCAGATAGAAGTATCAAAAGCTTACGATTTATTTAAAAAAATATATTTTTTGTAAAGATACCCGAAAAGAAGATTGAATATACTCTGCGTATACAAAACATTTAAGAAAAAAACATTGGAGGTTGAAAAATTCTTCAAGATATTGAACACAAAAACTCGCTATGCACATCATGAGAAATTTCAGTTGCTATAGATTTTGTTCAATCTCCTGTATTGAGATTATTATAATAAGCTTATTTCCAAAATTATTACTGAGGGAGCGCCCTCAACACAAGAGTCTATAATAAAAGCATATTCGAAAAATGTAGAAAAATGAAAATTAAATACTTGAGAATTCAGCTGGCGAAATGCAGGTAACTTTTATTAGAAAGTGATTGGAAAGTAAGGCAAGGATTTTAAATCAATTGTAATAGCTGGGTTTTGACAGACACAATATAATTTAAAAAATAAGTAGTTACTTAAACAAAATTGGCATTCAAGAATGTAGTTGACTTTGTTTGCAGTCTTTAATTTTTCCAGAATGCTTACAATATTGGTGAAAGGTTTTAAATTTTATCAAATTAAATAACGGTCAACTTTGGTAATAGTCTTTACTTCCATAAGTAGAGAATGTACCTACATATGTATATACTGTAGTGTAGTGAGTACGCATGACAATGATAAACTTTAAGAGTAATCTTTTTAAATTCCATTCAAACATTTACATTGAACAATGTGTTGCATTCAGTTTTAATCTATTAACTTGTTAATTTGCATTAATTAAAAAATTATATTCCCTTAAATTGCATTTGGAAGAGATAAACTTTGTATAATTCTATAAATACTTCTGCTTTACAAATAAGACTTTTGAAAATTATTTTACAATCGAAATCTACAATAACAATAATAAAAATATTTAGGTTATCTACATAGTTTATTTGTTGGCAAAATTGAAATGTATTATGATTTTACTTTGAATTTTAAGTAAACAATTACAGAGTTTATTTTACGAATGAATCAAAAAAATACTGCTTTTGTTACAAAAAAAAAGTTCAAAATGTATTCTAATCTAACTAACATTAAGGGTATTCATGCAACGTCGTAAGTTTACCAATTTTTTAAAATGATGAGCTTATGCAAAAGTTTTATTTTTTGGTTAAATACTGCGTAATTAAATATATGATAAAAATTGTGTGTCAGATAGCTTGTTGAGATTTTGTAGTTATTTTTAAACGTAGAATCTCCCCCAAGCCAATTCAAAATTATTAGTTTTTTTTTATATTAGAATTGGATGACATAACTATGTAAGCTGTTAAAATTAACGAAAAGTAGCTATCGTAATGTATTGGCAAATAACCTCCATTTGTTGCTTACAGAAAACGAGTAGTACCTACAGTTTTTATAGTTATCTGAACTATAAAATATTTAATTTATCACAGAAAAATCCTTGGATACTTTTAACCACTATGCGTGAATCATTTCCCATGTAAAATTTCACAGTTTGTTAACCAAAGGTAAACTTACCAGTGTTTATACCGTGGCATGAATACCCTTAGTATTGTCTTTATAACTTAATTCTTTATCCATCAACAATTACTTATATTAATTTTGAAATTAATTAAACATGTAAATTAGACAAAAAACTAGATCTCTAAACAACCCAATGAGAGTGCAAGCTTATTGCATGTCTAATATTAATTAGTGAACTTCTTTTAGATTAAAAAAAATTATTTTTATCTTAACTAAATCGTATCGTATGACAGCTCATTTTTATACGGTTGTGACAATGGTGTATTCTTGAACGCAAAACAATTTTGTTAAAGTATGTACCCTATTAAATTATTTTATAATCTCTCATTTACATCGTAAGTGTTTTCAATTATTTTAATGCAGGCAAATAAATAATAGAAATAGGCAAAAATGCAATTTATATGTATAGCTGATTATTATTATTTGTTTCTTTTAGTGGTTTACAAAAATTACCTACTACAAAATTTAATCAAATGAAATTGTATACTATGATGGAATATATAATAATTATTATAATGAGGTGCTAGACCACACTAAATAATAGGGCTTTAAAAAAAAATTCTAGTAAGGCAATCTTAACATTCTCTAAATTTGATTAACATTTTTGTTAATAGTAAAAGAAATTAATTATGTTTTTTATGAAAAATATTCATGCGTGAACAAATCTTCCCCAGAATTTTTCCACTTTTCGAAAAATGAAAAGGCCCATTTATTTCCGATACATTAAAACTGAAATCTAGTAATTTCATCTGCTCATAATATCTACTGCGATAGTAAATAATCAAAAAAGAAATTATTTCTTTGAATGATCAAAATCCAAATTTTAAACAACTTTCGCGATAATCATTTTGCTTTGGTTGTGAATATTTACTACCGTACGTTTCCGTATAGCTGGAAAACTAAGCTAAATTCTAGAATTCTACTAGAAAAATAATTTTTAAAAATTTGCAAAAATTTCTAAGCAGGAAAACTTTTCAAATACCAACGTAAAAAAACAGAAAAACCATGAATTTTGAAATTTTTAAATATTTATTATGTTTTTTTTTTTCTTGAAAAAAGACTATCTGAGACATGTCCTAGTAAAAAAAGAGAAGCTTAAACCTGTAATATTACGGATCACAAAAAAATGTGTACAAATTGGCAGAAATATACCCATTCAAACATACCTTAGTATTTTTTTATTTTGTTTGCCGTTTTAGCTTGTTGTTTGGTTTGTAAGAGTTTTAGTTCATTTTTTTTAATCCATAGGTACTTCTTGATGGATACACACATGGACTAAAAAAATTAGGAGTTTTTTTCACATATACATAAATGCTCCTTTATTTGCAGTAAGTATAGGTATCCCAATAATATACTATATTGAAATAAAAAAATTAAGTTCAAAGGTTTTACTTATTTAAAATGACGTAAACTTTTGCTCAAAAACCCCACCTTTCTGTTAATTTACATAAAATTAATGATTGATAACAAAAGAGAATGTGCACCTAATAATAAAACTTAATATTATAATTATATTCAATTACATTATTGCCGTAGACGTAGACTATGCTGATAACACGAACTGTGATTTTAAAAAAATTATTAAAAAGGAAGCCCCTTGATGACAGATAAGAAAACTACATACATATATATGTCCATATAGGTCCATAATTAGCACACACTCATTTTGTTTAAAATTAAATTAAAAAAAAAATTGAACAACCTGTATAACAACTTTTCGATTTTTATATTGACGAGCGATGGAAATGATGAATTTTTTACAATCGTATCGTTTTCACCTTAATCGTCATAAATGAATCATTATGTCAAATCATGTTACTAAATCAAATAAAGAAATACATGTAGGTTTGTTTGAGAGTGCCAGAATGTCTAGGAACTAACTCTAAAAGTTTATACGAATGAATTAAAGAAAATATACATAAAAGTTGTTGAAAGTGAGCCAGATCTAGTATACTCGATCTGTTCATATTAAATTGGAAAGTTTTTTTGTTGATGGATTTAGTTAAGCTTTAAATTGTAAACAGTGTAATATTAAATATTTAAAGAGTGTTACGGAATGAACAAAAGCAGTCATTTGATAACTGTTTTTTGCATATTGTACCTGTATAAGACCGTTCGAATACAATTAAAACCCTGCCGGCATTGAAGAATGTGTTTTCTACAGGTTTTTTGTTTGTGATAAGCATACTAATTTATTAAAAAAAAATTAAAAATTTGCCTTTTTATTAATTTATATTGTTGCGTTGGTACAAATATTATAGAGATAATTGTTGAATAATGAATGATTAATTAAAAATGAAAAAAAAAAACCTGAAAAAGGAAAATGAAAAAAAAAATATATATAAAATATAAATAAAAAAAAATAAAATATAATTAAAATTTTGCCGATTAAATGAAATCCGCATTCTAAAATTAAAAGTTAAAAAAACATATCAGTTTCCACAAAGTGATGATTTTGACGTTTGTGGGAATACGTGATAAATATAAGTATTGATATTTGAAAACATGTTCACCACAAAAAAATACTCGAGTCGAAATAAGAAGACTTCAACTTGAAAAACCGTTATGAAACATGCTTGAAAAACAACTTTTGCAACAAATATTTGAATCAATTGAAAACCAAAAACTTGTATACATAATAACTTCGAAATATACATATGTATTTAACACAGATCTATTTTGTAAATGCAACAATATGTAATCTTTTGAATTTGTTGCTTCGAAAAATTCATTAAATTCAAATAATGTATGAACTTTGTTAATCTATCTATTTTCATCAATAATCATAACTTTGTATGGTTGAATAGCTAATTCTCAAAATTGTTTTTCAAGGTATAAAGGGGTTCCTATAGTAACCGCTGCCCAAACGTTCGCAGACGCACTCTGTATGAACTACTAGGTCATCATTTGATTTGAATAACGAAAATGCTGGTGTCTTTCAGAGATCGTCCAATCTTATTTAAAATTTAAACTTAAAACTCGGGATGTATCCACAGTCAATTTGATATCCCGTTGGATACATAAATCCGGATCTGAACTAAGTGGCCGAATAATATGGAACTGTACACTTAGCTGCATCTTTTGTTTCATTTAATCTTAAAAGTAAAACTCATGTCATAACTCTTATGACAGTTGACCAGGCAGTGATTGCGCTGCGGGAATCTTGAAAATTAATTTTAATTACACTCGTACTTTTAAAATTAGTTGTTGCCTTAATAGAAACACTAATAATCATCAACAGCAAACAACAAACAACAAAAAATTAATATCAATAAAGTATTCATTCCACTTGTAAACATGCGGCCTAGAAATTATAAATATGAATTTCGAATCACGTATAGTGGAAGTTCCATCATTATTGCGATTTACGAAACAGAGGTTATGCTTCCGATGAAATAAACAAAAACATTAACAATATGTATTTTTAACTGAAAGAGTATGTATATATGTATTTTAATATTATCCTTGGGTAACTTTTGACACAATGCAAATATTGGTCGAGTGACTGTGGTGGTGCGACACGCCGATTTAAGGAGGACGAGTAAAAACTTAGAAGCCGCCGCCGCGCCGGTGACGGGCGCGGTAGCGGCGGCGGTGGCGGCGTTGCGTGGTGAATTTTTTCGTCTTTGTTGTGTCTACTTAAACAATTTGTTTAATTGTTTACATACGGTCATACGTTTTGTATCAAATTTCAAAGGCTTCGGTGTGCATAGTTGATGTATTCCTGTTTTTCCTCTTTTTTATTTGTCATAGTTTTTCTTTTGAGAAAATGGACCTTATATTATGTAACTGCATTATTTTGTCTGTCTCATTCATCGGAGTCGCTATCTCTGCTATAAGTTTGTGCAGTACGTCATACTCTTGAGGTTAAAGGGTTTGTTTTGTCTGGATGATGTTGAAAGCATGCTTTACGCCGAAATGAAAGTGAAAATGTTGGTAGGAAGAAAATTAGGGGAAGGCTTAAAGTAAGTAGGTGCCTACCTAACACTTAACCTGAATTCTTCAAGTTTAAAATATGTACACCTACATATATTATGACTTTACCGACGTCAAGAATGGTTATATACCAACAGAGAAGGAAACACTTTCACTGTTTTCAGCGTTTTAAATTTGAACGTGTCATATTTGTACGTACAAATTGGCTCAAATGATTTGATACATATACGAGTAGTAGGAACAATAAATTTCAAGAATACTGTGGGATTTAAGAAAATTTACTGCATTAATGTCCGATTTCATAAATATTTCACAGGCTTTTAAATTTTTAAAGAAGAACATACATATGTACATATTATTTTGTATGGAACAAACGTCATTTTGCCTGTTCATTTTTTTTAAAGGGCTTTATGAAGTCGGCTTTAAGCCTAGTACGCTTCTGACGCTAAATGAAAAGTCCTATACAAAAACTGAAAGAACGATTTCATAAATAAAAATGTCCATGAGAGAAATCGAAAAAAATCTTCACTCACTTTTCGCACACAATTAATTATTGCTTAAATTCCAAATTTGTATGACCTAACGGAGGAGCATATTTGAGTTAAGAGGCTTTTTTAGTTGAGAGCGTTCGATTAATAGCAGCCTAAGAGTCATAATTGCTTTCTTTCTTTTTTTTGTTGTTTTCTGTCTTTTTGAGAATTTATCTTGAAGCGTCGAAAATAGACATAGTACATTTAATCTATGTATAATGCAAATTCAATACAAAATGGAATGGATAAAATGACTAACCGTAGACCTAATCACAAAGGAAAGCCAAGAAAAAAACCGAATCCTAAGTTGAGCAAATTGCAAAATACTTTGAAAATTTCGACTTCAAAATTTATAAATTAATGTCAAAATAGGTATGTATGTATGTCCGCTTAATTTTTTGAACGAACTATCATAACTGTTTTCGGCTTGTCCAAAAATTGTTTTATAAAGATATAGGTAATAGTATAATACCGCAGTTTTTTTTAAATAAGGTAAGACCAATTTAGTAAATTTGTTCTTACTTTAAAAGACTGTTGAACATTTTCCGACCAACAAGTTTTTTTTGTTATTGGAATAACGATCTTTAAGGTTATAGTTGAAAAATTATTAAAATTGAGGTTCGTCACTTTGTATCTTCTAAATTCGTCAGCTAAGTTGCGGTTTATATCTGGTTCAAATGTCTAGTGGGTGTTAACATCCAATTCCATGCTTGAACCAGCATTGAGGCACATCTAACCTCCCGAAATCGATGAGTTGAAATTCTGAACCAAGGCTGGCTGATCAAGATTGTTTAACTGGTCCTATAAGATGAGACTTATTTGTAAAAGTTCATTCACGTGAACTAGGTACTATGTACTTGTACATATGTTTGTATCAACTTTGTATAGCATGTACATAAGACGTATGCTTAAGAAATACGATATATCAATTTAACTAGTTTCTGTTTTTAATTTATTTTGTGTGGTATCTATTAAATGTATATATGTACATATGTTAATTTAACTCAAAATTTTATAGTAACATGAAAAAGAATGACAACTTTTTTGTTTGGTTAAGAAGTGTTTTAATTTGTATCCTACAAAAAAAAAACTTATTTGATCAGAAATATTAAACAATAATAAACGCATTGAGAAATTCCCTACAATTTTAAACTCATACACTTATGGTCATAACAACGATCATTGGCATGTATTTTTCAAAAATGAGTGAAGTTATGACATTCCTGAACTAAATGTGTAAGTAATCAACGGACTGAGATTGACGTATTGAAACATTTTCTGATGACTTCCTCATAGTTATTGGTCACAAATAATTATTTATTTAAATTATTTATTATGTATTTAAATTATAATTTAAGTAAATTTTTAAAAGCTACAGAATTTCTACTGTAAGTAGCTACAGTACTCAAATGTTGGGAGAAACAATAAACCATATTATTCAGTCTTGGGTGAAAAGAACTTTTAATCCAAAAATTCATTTAATTATTTATTTATTTATTTGTTGTCTATAAATAAAAAAAAAACTTTCTTAGGATATTAATTTGACATTACATACAAAAATTGGATGAATGTATCAATCTTGATTAAACAACTGAACAAGAACAAGTGTATTATAAAGCAAGTGTTGTAGAGTGATGCGTTTCTTTCAACCCAGTGCACTTCATGTTTTTTTTTCCGAGAATTCTATATCTATGTAGCTATAACAAGCTGATGTACTATCAATTTTTATCCGTAAACACCAAAACTAACATCTTAAACTTGGCATACAGTCTTAAGATTTTGCTGTTTCTTTTTTTTTCAAATATTTTATCCCTTTTGCTCTATCTCTTTCTATGACTTTTATGACAAAACGATTTTGACGTATAATAATTTTTTTGACGTAAGTTTATGAATAAAATAAAATTTTGATTGTGATGGAGTATACGCCAAAGTCATTTCTTAATAAACTTTAATAACTAAATTGTTTAAGAATACCCCATAACCATTTTTGAAAGAGAATTTCAATATCGTGTCAAGAAATGAAAAAATCCCAGCACTAAGGTATCAAACCTGTGATTGGTTTTCCTTTTGATGAGTGAAGGATTGTCACTTCCGAAAGCACTACCTCGTGCGAAAAATTGATAAGATTTCCAAAACTGTAGTTTTTTGGGATTTTAATTTAAATTAAGTTTAAATAATTATAAAATGAGCTATGTACATATGTATAGATTGTCTTTTAACCTAATATACAGAAATTGTTTCAAAATCATAATAAATATCGACTAAAATGTCGAGCCAACATTTTTACCCTTCTTCAATTAAAAATAACTTGACTCATCACATGTATGTACAAAATTTTAAAACTTGGAAAACTCTTAAAATTATTTTTTTAAAACGAGCTTTACAAAAATTCAGACGGGTCTTGGAAAATAGGAAGATAAGGATGCATATAAATTTTGAATTTCCGAATATCAAAAAGAGAAATTATTAGTAAGAAATTATAAAACAGGAATTTGTTCACCTCGGTATTCTCTATAATACATATGTATATACATATTCGATTATTGGCTGTAATATGAAAAATATTTTTTGCCGTCAGATGTTCAAGCCACTTTAGATACATGAATAAGTACATTTGTGGGGACTCCCTTGCAATTTACCAAAATAAGGCATGCACTCTATTTTCGATGGAACCAAAAAAATATTTGACAGTTAGAATTTAATCATGTAGGTTAAGCTACGCAAATGCAAATATTTAATTAATAAATGCAAAATTATCAATTTCACACAGTTTACCCACTGTGCTGTTGCTAAAAAATACCTGCATAACCCCAATCACTTTTTCGCTTTCGATTGACAGATTCAAATTTTATTTATATTTTTTTTTCTTTTTTATTATTGAAACTTACGTTATTACTGTCTGCATACCGCTTGTCATGCTCTTTGTACAGCCTCTGAGATCTCTCGATATATGTAATTTGTTGTTGACTTTTTTATTCAAAAGATTTGTAAACCTACGATTTGAAACAAAACGATTATTCACAAAACAAACACAATTAATGGGTATTTTCTTTGTTGAAAGCTGTTACTCTGTTAAACAAAAAATAATCAAAACACACTGCACGGATTTTGTCTGGTGAGATGAAAAATATTTACAATGAAAATCACACAAGATATCACTATTGTATAATAAACAACAAAAGATAATTAAACGAACAGGACCAACCTGTCACAATTTTTTTTTGAAAGGAAACAGGAAATCGAAAAAATGACACCTTAGTTTCCGTGTCCGATTTATAAATTCTCTCTAGCTATCTAAATATGCATACATATTACTGTTATGATATGGGAGAGTTTTTTTTACCGATAGCGAGTGATGTCGTTGTACGAATGAGACTTTCTTGACGAGCTTTCTAAATTATATGTTTGTTGTCTTCGTCGATTACTTTAGAAGAATTTGTATTGAAGAAGGTTTTCTTGTTTCTTCCTCGAAGGTAGTAAAGAGCTTGCGCTAGACTTAGTACTCGTATAGTGTAGTTTATTTTGATATGAAGAACAGCAGATATAAGATACAGCACAATCCAATGTCGACGGTTGATACCGACGAACTGAAGTTCGAAATAACGCTGGCCAATGATTTTATATGGCTAAAGTTGAGGTTTTTTGTTGTGTTTTTGTCAACTCATAGGTATGGTATATGTGATATGCCTGCCTGGATGGAAAGATTTTTTTTTTTGAAAACTAAAACAAAACAAATAAAAAATTGTATCCATTGCACACATGAACATCAAATTTAATAATACAGAAAGTAGTGTTGAAAATTAAACTCGTGTAGGATCAGTCATATTTGTTTCGTTGATAAGAATTTTTATTCGTACCTTAATTAACTCAAATCACGAGATGAACACAATAACGGTTAAAATATTTCTGAACTTGTACATGTTTTTATGTAAAATACTCAATACAGCAGGTATTGCTATCAATATCAAATATTTTAAACTCGATTTAGTTTCTTTTAGAATTTATCCCTTATTCCGAATTCATATCAGAGGTGTTTGTTGTTTGGTATTTTATGTCGTTTTTTTAGAAGAATCGGTTTCGATTCTATTAACGCTGATTCTGGTATACTAGAAGGTAGTCACTTTGTACCAATCAACGACGTTGTTTCGAGAGTAAAATCCTGTAGAGATTATCTACACATATGTAATATAAATCCGTTCTACTTACGAACCGGGTGTGCACTTCTTAAAACAACCCAAACCTTTCATTCCACATTGAATAAATTGTTACTAAGGCCAACTAAATGCTTGGTTTTACAAAACGTTGGAATTAGAAATTTTCTTCCTTGCACAACACCTATTTTCGGGTACTGCATGTTCACCACATTGAACGTAATGGTGTCAAACATACGGGTTATGTAAATAATGGTATCCTCAACTTGAGTTACTCAAAGCTAACACTAAATCACAGATTTTATGGTCTTTTTAATTGAAACTCACTCAATACATATTTTTGTTATATGTAGGTATGCTTAGAGTATATATAATATGGAGTGCTTCTTCCTATATCAAATACATTGTAACGCCAGAAGCACAGATAGGGGGCGCTAGTATCTACTTTCTTACAGTTTCGGGAAGCACCAGCGCGGACCTGTCAAACTTCAATCATAGTTTTTTTTGTATTATTACAAAAAAAAATAAAATTAAATTTAATTAAATTCTGGAGAGGGATAACCACTAATCAGTGGGGATAACGCACTCTTATTCGAGGTCCGCGCTTTTGCTTCTCGAAATTAGTGAAACTAGCGCCTCCTATAAAAGCTTCACGTTTGAAATTGAACAAGCACTCCATATTATATATACTCTAACTAGGTATGTTATAATAATGTTTACCGAAATAATACTTTATTTTTGGACCTAGGATACAGTTTCCACTGTCAAGTAATAATCGGTTGGCGGGGTCTATCCACTCACAACAATTTTTAAAATAATTTGTGTTTTGGATTATGTTTTTTTCTGCCACTTCTAGATACTTTTGTAGACACCCATACTCTGGAAATTATAAATGACAATTCTGGCCTTGAATGTAAGTACACCAACCAATTTAGTATTGAAAGTATTGAAAAGTTATGTTGATCTGGTTATATGTTTCAAATATGTTGAGAATCAATCATGGAAGATGCGAAATTTTTGAAGATGAAGATGGTCACTTTAAATACATAAATGTTTTAGCGTTTTCCCAAATAACTGCTTATTACAAAATTACCTTTGATTTAAAACCAATATTGTTTTTCTACCGATTTTAGCTTAGGTCTCAAGATACATATGTATAGTAAGTTTTTACAAACATATAAGCAATATTTCAGTTTTATTCCAATAATTTTATTGGAATAACACTGAAATATTTTTGTTTCAATGGCCAACTTCAGTCTCAAGTAACTCCCATCTGTCATGGTTGATTGTCAAAATATTTTGCACAGGTTACCAGCTCAATATCCCATATAAAATTGAGCAATTCAAATACCTTTCGAACTCAATCAAAAAAAAAAAAATGCGCACTTTTCGTTCGGACCACTGGGTGGCAATTTTTTTTCAAAATGGAGACTAAATCCCTTGAAACTCATAGAATAAATCTTAACTTTGATAATTTCTGTATTAATTTTTATTTTAAATAAATATAAAAATAAATAAATAAAAATTGACTATTTGAACAAAAAATGAAATACATATTTTTTTTTAATATAAAAAATGTTTTTGTGGAAATTATTGCAGAAAAGGTGCAGAAACAGCAAGAACTGGAAATAAGCCAATCAAATATTTAACGTAATATAGTTTGTATGTAACTTCTATGTTATATTATCTAGGTTTGATTGTAACAACATACGTAACGTAAAATCAGTAGTAAAACATAGATTTTCTCGATAAGTTGGTGTTGAAAATAAGTTCCGTCTAGCTTACGTTTGAATTTTTGTTGTAAAATTGAATATTTTATCACTGAAAAATACTGAACCAATTGCTGAAATTCTGTTTTCTAAATAAATTTTAAAAGCTATAGTGTTCCGGAGTGAAGTAGCGATTTTATAAGTAAAACTGTGAGTACTTGTACGATCAAAACTGAGGTGTCTATGGATAGAAACAATTTTATAAAACAAAAGTATCCGATGAATGTGACAAAACCGTTCACTTTTAAGAGTTGATATGTCCATAGTTGTTTAAAGCATCTAAACATAAATTGAATAGTACCCAACCTAACACAATTAAAAATATATCAATACCTATTAGCTATTACCTTTTAGGGAAAAATTAAAATTCCAATGGTAAATTCTATAAGTTAACATTTTCTAAGAAATTAAAAATAATGCACCATTGGCAACGCTACTTCGTAAACTACAACCTAACTTAATTTGCGATGGAATAACTTGGTGAATACTGGGATATGTGATTTCGTACTGCTATTGCCATTGTAAGGTCTGTGTTCGACTAACTAAAACCTGACTAGCATCTGAATCGTGTTTCGATTTTTTTTTCGCGAGGTACCTTGGGATGGATTTTTTTGTTGTTTTTATTTCATTTTTCTTCTATAATGAAGTGCCGATCAGGCGTTGAAGAAGCATTGAATGCGAATACCCACAATGTGTGAAGTAGAGTTAGGTACACGGTACACCTTACTTCATAAATAATGTGTCGTGGACGAGTAGGTATATGCTTCATCTATCGAAATTACTTTTGATATGGTGAAAACATCATCAGCTGGGTCACGAAAGCCTTTAACGTGTGGTGGGAAATGTACCGGTTTGGTGGGTCTGAAAAAGGTTTTTCATTGCTATTAGATGAAATTGAATGTGTGTATGTATATAATATAGCAGCAGAAAGCAACTAATCTAGGTAGATACTATAATGATAATATGTAAAAGGTTCAGTGATCCCACAACTAAATGCGTACACATTGACGCTGGACATTATACGAGTAATTTATTCAGTTCTCTCGGAAAAGAGCTAAGAGATTGAAAGCTTGGCATAGGAGTTTGGCTAGTAGAACTGAACTGACTACAGAGAGCCTGATAATATCGTATGTTACATTAAATTTTAGTAATGTCTGTAAAAATGATCGACCTCGCGACGTTTGCTTGTTGAAGTTTTAAATCTAATATTTTGTTAAAAATTGTTAGATGCTTCAAATATTGTTTAATAATTATGCCAATTCAATCAAGCACTTAACGGCATTTCCAAGGCGTAATAAATCTCGTAAGTTTCTTTCAACCAATGGGCTTTAATATATTGGAAGGCCAGAAGATTAGATACCTACAATGCATTACATTATTGCTTTTAATTACATATTTAATTAGATATTTTGTCTTAACATTTTTTTTTTAATTCTACAGTTAGGTACTAGTTTTTCTAATTACCTATGATTTTTTTGTAGTTTTTTTTTTAGTTCTAATAGTAACTTCTACTAAGTATTTTAATAATAATTGTATTTCTTGCTGTAATTACTGCATAGTTATAGTATACTCTTACAATTAGAAATACATAATTATACCGTCCAAAATCTAAGGGCGTCCTTGGATTGTCTACCTTTTTATTGGATCGTACCATCTTCATTTTATGTTTAAAGGTGGTAAACATAAAAATAAAAAATAAAGGAGATGACGTAAAAATGTATGGGGCTTGGGCCATGAGCGTGCAGGAACAAGAGTGGTACCAAAAGAAAGGTAATTACTTGTACATCAAAACTTTGAAGTTTTAGGAAAATCGTAGGAGGGGATTTCGAGATTTTCACGTTTGCACTTTTGTGCATATATCATAGAAACCGTTAGACACACGCATATGTTTTCGGTATCAAATAAAAGGTGTGTTTCAAACGACGTTTAAATCATGAGCCTACGACTTTTAGTTTTTGAAATATTCAATAAAACTTTATAAGCTTTGAGACCTAACGGTGAAAAAAGATATGATGTCACTTAAATTTTTTCCGAAATTACTGATTTAAAACATAAAAAAATTTGTTTCAAAGCTTAATTATTGAATATTTCAAAAACTAAAAGTCGTAGGCTCATGATTTAAACGCCAGGTTGAACACACACCTTTTATTTGTTTAACGGTTATTTGTTTAACGGTTTCTATTATATATGCACAAAAAGTGCATCTGATCAATTAACTTCAAACGTGAAAAGCTCGAAATACCCACCTACGATTTTCCTAAGACTTCACAGTTTTGATGTACATATGTACAAGTAATTACCTTTCTTTTGGTACCACTCTTGTCCCTGTACGCTTATGGCCTATAAAAGTGCATCATCTCCTTTGGTGGCGTGACCGACAGTTCATGAAGAAGAAGGTTTAAGTGACTTACAACTCTGAACCATTCCTGTGTGTGTTTTTGCAGCAATGAAGAGAAGCTAAAATTTTGTATGCCAGGTCCGAACGGCTGGGGTGAGAAACATTATATTCTTGACAAGTCAAACTCTTGCAGAAGTTGTCAATTTCTCGCATCAGGCAGCATCCTAAAAGGTGGTAAGCTTAATTCCCATACAAAACCACCTTACAATTTGCCAATTTACAATTTTACCACGTTTACCATATTATTTCACTGTTGCATGATGAATATCTCTAATCCTTCACTTGCGACTTGAAACATGGCTACCAAATTATCTGATTTTTATTTCCACCACTACTGTGAGTGCACAGAATGGAAAATACGAGAAGAGATGAATATCACATATAAGACATCTTACGTGAGTGAAGCAGAAACATTTTTTTCAGTTGGACACTTTTTTCCCTCCTATATTTTTGTTTTTATTTCTAATGGCCGGTTGCATCAAACTTTAATAGACTTTTAGGCAAGAGTATGATAACTCAGGTGACAAAGAAAATTGAAAACAACCACAACTACTATTTTAATTTAATTATGTTTTTTTTTTTTGCTTGAGTGGTCTTATTTTAATAGTAATAAATAATAATAATGGTAGGTGCTAGTTTGGGTGTATGCAACAGTGGGGTGTGTATGGGAGGCATGCTGCCCCCTGCAACCCCCCTGCTTGGGCCCACTATAGGATTTGGGGTAGGTGCGAGGTTGGGTATATGCTACACAAAGGTGTGTATGGGTGGTTCAACCCCCCTGCTTGGCTCACTATAGGATTTGGCGTTGATGCAAGGTTGGGTGGGTGCAAGGTGGGGTACATGCAAAGTTTCTTTTGCATTTAAATAAGCTGGGTTTAACATAAATTAATATATCCTAGGTATATCTTAATCCATATTCGATTATTACTATAAAAATAAGACTACGTAAATACTCCAGCCAGGAGAAAATAATTTAATTAAAATATTTTTTTTGGTAATTTTTAATTTTCTCAAGAACTAGAAGACATAAAATCATCTAAATTTCAGTTTCTGATCAAAAACAAATAAGAGCAATGGATTCTAAAAAAAAAAACAATGTAAGATAATTTTAAAGTTTTGAAAAATTAAGTTTTAAACATTTCTTTTTAACTTTTTTTGCCCAAATTTTGAGTTTAAAACAATTTTTTCCAAAACTATGCATAGTTTTGACTTCATTTAAAAACAAGCTAATAGAAAAAAGTGTTGGCTTTAAAAAAATGTATAAAACTTAGTTGTGCGTATTACCGTTATTTTTTAATTACATATTTCTTTTCCATTTAACGAACATATTTTTTTAATTGGCCCTACCGCCTAAACGGGGGGAGATAAACCCCCTCCTATAGTAAAAAATGCTGGTTTTTAACTGTTCTGTACAAATCCGTCATTAAACTTTGTCGCCTGAGTTATCGTACTTTCACCGACTTTTAAGTCTTAAAATTCCGCCTATTTCACACAAAATACATCATTTGGAAAATTTAATAGCCTTTAACGGTTTTTTGAAAACAATGCGTCGGAAGTTTCTTTTAACGAACAAAGTTGTTTTTCATTTGCTACTCATCGTTAGATGTCTCTGTACTATAACCAAAATATATTTTTATCATTACTTTTACGTTACGTTACATTTGCAATTTAATCAGCTGTCATCGGAGGAAAAAATTTGACATTTAGCTTAGAATAATTTAATAAATAAATTGTTCCATATTATCAATCACTGTTTTTAATTAATTAAACTAAAACTTAAAAAACAATGTTCTTGGTAGCAATAACAGGTGGAATAGCAACTGGTAAAAGTACAGTAACTGAAGTCTTTCGAAAAAATGGAATTCCAATAATTGATGCCGATAAAATTGCAAGGGAAAGTAAGTTTTCATTTAAACACTTGAAAGTGGTTAGCTTTTTCTTTAATTTCTCTCATAATCTGCATATTATAATTGTTTTGCATTAGTTATTGAACCTGGTAAGCCCGCCTGGTATAAAATCAAGGAAGTATTTGGCGATGAAGTTTTTTTACCAACTCGTGAGCTAGATCGTGAAGCCTTGGGAAAAGCTATATTCAACAGCAATGAGAAAAGAGGCCTGTTAAACGAAATCACACACCCACGCATCCATAGGACAATTACAACGGAAGTGTTCAAGCATCTTATGTCTGGTGCACAGTATGTTGTTCTTGATTTGCCATTACTTTTTGAGACTAATATTCTGATGGATTTCATACATAAAATAATAACCGTGACTTGGTGAGTTGCTTAGTGTTTTTAAGAGGGGGTAATTTAAAAGATTAATCATTCGTATCCGGTGTTTTAACGAATAATAGGTATAGAAATGATAAACTTAAATTTTATTAACGTTATAGTATATCATTTAATTTTATAGTGCTTATTACAAAAACAATTTTATCAATATTGCCTACCTTTTATTAATACCGCATTTTTTACACAGCGAGAGCGACCAGCAACTGGAACGTCTGAAGAATCGAAATAATTTTAATGAAGAAGATGCACTTAAACGGATCGCCTCTCAGATGCCGCTGGATAAAAAATGTGAAAAATCTCATTTTGTCATCGATAATTCAGGCAGTATTGAACAAACCCAAAAAGAAGCACAGCAAATTGTACAACTTCTTAATGGCAGCCGACATCACTGGCGCATTCGGGCATACATTGTTGGAGCATTCCTTGCTGTTATATGTTTTGTATTATGGCTAAATCAACTATTCCACTTTTTACCATTCGATTTATTTTAAGTCAATAAGTCAATGTTTTTGTAAGAGGAGTTTCCTCTAATTATTATCAGTCAATATACATATATTACTAATTCATTGGGTTTTATCTCATCTAAGCAAAAACATTAAAGTAAAAAAATAATACCCGATAAGGTGTTTTTTACATAAATTATAATTATTGTATTATAATTTATTATTCTTTTTTTAATTTTAAAACAAAAGAGAGTTTTCCTTTATGAATTATTTTTTACATATTCCTCTGCTTGAACTTTCACCATTTCAACATTTTCCAGTGTTCCATAGCGTTGCTCGAATTCCAAGTATTTTTTGAAAACAATACGCATTTTTTTCAAAGGAATTTTTTGTATAACAGCTCGCTCAAGTGTTCGCCTATATTTATAAGGAAATGAATCACATAAATCATTGTTATTAAAATTTGAAATCGAAAAAAAAAAATAAACAAAAAACTTAAAAAGACTTACCGTGCAGATTCAATTTTTTCATCTTTAATTAACATATCTATAAGTTGTGACCAGACATCAACACGTTTCGGATATGATGTCACTACCTGATCCAAAAGAGCATGAGCGGTTTCAGGGTTTTTCGAATATTTGTGTGTCAAGTTTGCAAAAGCGACAATTGTATTAACATCTGAAAGAAAAAAATATTCAAAAATGAATAAAAATTAATTTTTGTAGGTAAAGATAATTTAAGATTTCATGGTAGGACTGCAAGGTTTACAGAACATTTGTTAAACATATTTATTTAAAAAAGTGATACCATGATGGCAAGATGTTGTGGGGACGTGGTTACTAGAATCTTAGTTAGGTTAGGTTAAGGTGGCTGTTGGACGATTTCCAACACACATAGACCAAAATTAGGTCCGTTGTGAAACCACATGGATCAGTTGATTTACCTCACTCATTGAACCAGTTGGAGCTGCGAATGAAGCGTAGGAGACAAATAATGTCGGAGTTTATTATATCACTGGGATCATTGAAAAAGAAATCTCCAAGGTGGAGTTTTCGTCTTTGTGACAGGGCGGGGCAAGTGCAAAGAAGATGAGAGATCGTCTCTTCTTCCTCTTCGTCCATACAACTCCTGCAAAAATCATTTGCAGGGGCTCCAAGTCGAATTGCATGCCTCCCTATTAAGCAGTGACCAGTTAAGACACTTATGACGTAGCCAATATGCAATCTACTAAGGGAGATCAATTGTTTGGAGCGTTTGGCACTAAGTCTAGGCCAAATTAATTTAGTCGCTGCACAGGTGGTGATGTTGTTCCATCTGTAGTTTGCTCTCCCTATTGTATCTTGCTTCAGCATAAGTTTACAAGTAGCTAAAGGAACAGTTGGTCAAACAATCAAGGTAGCGGAGCACGAATTTGAAGTGGTGCAATCCTTTAAATACCTTGGGTCAATAGTAGCAGCCGATAATAATATAGAAGAAGAAATACGCGGGCGGCTGCTCAATTCCAACAAAGCCTACTATAGTCTGTCAAAGCTCTTCAAATCCAGAAATCTCACCATAACTTCAAAACTGCTGCTGTACAGGACCATGGTCCTGCCAGTACTCACGTATGGATCCGAGACTTGGGTGCTTAGCAAAAGACACTCCGACCTCTTAGCCGCGTTCGAGAGAAAAGTCTTAAGGAGAATTGTTGGCCCCATATGTGAGGAAGGGCGATTCCGGAGACGGTACAATCATGAATTGTACGCAATCTACCTTGAAGCAGACATAGTGACAAAAATTAAGCTCGGTAGACTCCGGTGGGCAGGGCACCTAGCTCGGATGAGTGAAGAGGAACCTGCTCGGAAAGTTCTTTGTGGTACATTCTATGGTAGACGGCAGCGTGGTAGACCATGCTTGCGCTGGAGAGATGGCGTAGACCAGGACGCCCGAAGCCTTGGGGTGCGCAACTGGATGGCGTCGGCTCAAGACCGGGATAGGTGGAGAGACTTGTTGAAGGAGGCCAGGACCGGACCCCGGTTGTCGAGCCGATGATGATGATGATGAAAGGCATACCTACGCCAGCTTTGTGAGCTAGCAGAGGTAGCGTTGTTCCTCTTTTTGCAAGTTCGTCGGCTTTGCAATTTCCTGGAATGTCTCTGTGGCCCGGCACCCAGCAAAGGTGAATGTTGAACTGTTTGGCCATCTCCGATGATGAATTCGTAGAGACAGAATCTAGGGATTTTAACGCAGCTTGGCTGTCAGAGAAGATGCGTATATCAGTTTTTGATATAACGTTTTCTCTAAGCCAGGAAAGGACTTCTTTAATAGCAAGGATTTCAGCTTGGAACACGCTACAGTGATCAGGTAGACGGAAAGAGAGACTTAAGTTTAGTCTTTCGGAGTATACGCCTTCACCAACCCCATCATCCGTTTTTGATCCATCTGTAAAGAAATTAATGGGATCATCGTTCAGAAAAATGATGTGTCCTCCCAGGTAGACCTGGAAGGGATAGTCACCCTGAAGCTATTGTTATTGAAGTGTGGAAAGGGGATGGTGTAGTCGATATTACTATTAATTGATCTGAATGAATTCAGAATAGCGGAGTGGCCAATCTGATTATTGAACCACTGTGAGGAGGCTTGAAGCCTTACGGCAGTGTTTGCAGCCGTTTGCTTACTGAAAAGGTCAAGCGGTAATAGATGGAACAGAACATCAAGTGAGGCGGAGGGGGTAGAGCGAAGTGCTCCACCCATACACATGCAGGCTGTTCGTTGGACTTTGCTGAGCTTATCACGATTTGTCGCTAT
Organism: Syrphus vitripennis; assembly: GCA_958431115.1. NCBI lineage: Eukaryota > Metazoa > Arthropoda > Insecta > Diptera > Syrphidae > Syrphus > Syrphus vitripennis. The sequence continues at coordinate 66,216,862 of OY288108.1, forward strand.
GTCCAGCGCAGTCCACCATACCGCTACTCCGTATGTAAGGATCGGCCTTATAACCGAGATGTATAGCCAGTATGTAATGCGGGGCTGAAAACCCCATTTATTTCCAATGGCTTTTTTACAAGAGAACAAGGCTACTGTGGCCTTGTTTATTCTTTCTTGAATGTTCGGTTTCCAACTTAATTTCTTATCCAAAATAAGACCCAAGTATTTTGCCTGTTCTGAAAATTTAAGTGGAACACCGTTTATGTGGGGAGGGTCGAAGGGTGGGATTTTGTATTTCCTGGTGAAGAGGACAAGATCGGTTTTATGTGGGTTAACACCTAGTCCACACTGATTTGCCCAGTTGATGAGCTTATTTAAAGCGTTCTGTAAGAGTTCTTTAAGTGAATTGGGATGTTTTCCCGTCACTGCGATAGCAACATCGTCCGCATAGGCAAACACTTTGTATCCCTCTCCTTCTAGAGTGATTAGTAGTTCATATATTACTAAGTTCCAGAGGAGAGGTGGTAGGACACCGCCTTGCGGCGTACCTCTGCTGACACTCCTTTGTGTAATAAAATCGCCCAGTTTTGAGTTAATAATCCTGCATCTGATTTATCAAAGTACTGATCGATTTGTCTACCTTGAGAGATGTCAATACACGTGTAATTGCCGATGTGTCGACATTGTTAAATGCTCCTTCTATATCTAAGAAGGCAACTAGGGTGTACTCTTTTTGGTGGAGGGAACGTTCGATTGTACGTACTATACAGTGTAGAGCCGTTTCAACCGATTTCCCTTTATTGTAGGCATGTTGGGCCTTTGAGAGGAGGGACTTATCAATATTTGCCCTTAAGTGGATATCAATCAAACGTTCAAATGTCTTAAGAAGGAATGATGATAAGCTGATTGGTCTCAGATCTTTAGGGTTCACGTGACTGGATTTTCCAGCTTTTGGGATAAAAAAAACTTTAACTTGTCTCCACGACAGTGGTATATATGCCAGTTTTAGACACCCTTTAAAGATATTTTCTAGGATGGGCATTAGAAAATTTGCAATTTGTTGCAGTTCAGCCGGAATTATACCATCCGGACCTGCAGATTTGTAGGGTTTAAAGCTGTTAATAGCCCAATGTGAAATATACCTTCTATTTCAAACTGAAGGGTTGAACATTTGTATAGTAATTATAGTCTCTTGCCTCGAGTGAAACACAATCAGTTTGAAATTAAGGGTCGCAACATTACTACATGCAAGATCCCCTTATTTATTGGCCTATGGATCGATGAATAAGACAACGACGCGACTGGTCACGTTGGATTAAGCACTATTAAAATTATGGAAACACATTATTCATTCACCCCCTACCCATTCCATGTGCGTTGGTCTGGGGAGAAGTGCTAGGAATTGATCTTGGCTCTATTTATGGTTTATCATAAAGATAAACATATATATATTAATTATTTAAAGCCAGGTCGAGACTAACAACTAACTATGATCAACTAGTTAGTAATTTTACCACCTTAGTGATTTCACAAAATTAACCGGACAGGAAAATTACATTAATAAAATCAAATGAAATAAAATTAAATTTAAAATAAAAAACGATCTTTTACTATCCGACTTACTTTGAATGCATTTTGGAATACCTTCAACCTTCATTCCATCCTCAGCAAAGACGACTATGTATCCAGTGCTAATCATCGGCGATGCAATTTCTTGTGATTTGGTTAAACAGTAAAAGCACAACAAAAAACTATACCACTCACAATATGTAAACAAAAAAAATGAAAAACAAAAACGGTCAAACGCGATTGAAGAGGCATGATACAATGTTGCCACTGTCTTGATTTAAAAGATTTGTGCCCTCCTTTTTTTTTTTTTTTTAAATATATAATTTTGCGCGCGCTCAAGGGGATGGTGTACCCTTTATATGTTTGTTCAACACAGCGCGGGCGTGATGGATAGGGATGGGAAGGGATGGGAAGGGAAAGGTGTATGGAAAGGTATGTGGCGCGAGGTACTGAGACTGAAGGTGGTGGTTGTCTCAGATTTTATCTCCAGGGTTGGCGGCTGGGCTAAAGCGGAGAAATGCCGTGTCTTATATCAATGTCCCTTTATAATTCGCATTATTTTGTTCATTGTCATATTTGTTGGGCATACTAGTATTTACTCAATCACATGTTGTTAGTGTTATGCCTGAACAACATGTAATGAGTAAACCAGCGGCCCACAATGATCAATGATAATGGAATAAAAACATGACATAGAACTACGGCAGGGATCGAACCTGTGACCTGTGAGGTTGACAGGCGACCACGCATACCATCGCGCCACGGCCAACCCCGAATATAAAAACTTTCAAATGCGTCAAGTTGTGCCTCATTTGTGACTGTTTTAACTAGGCGTACACTATCTTTTTCGTTTACGTTATGGTCTTCCGTTAACACATGTGATGCTACGGCTGAGCAGAGGTTTTTTCAAACGAATGCTGGTGATATGGTCATCAAATCTCTTTTCTACGCTTCGTTTTGTTTGAGCGATGTATTCGCTGGCTACCGACACTACTGTTCGCCGGTCGATTTGCAGCTTGTTTTTTTTCCGACCAATACTTGAAGCTTACGCCTAGGGTGAAACGTGAGAAACACAGAAGTCGTAAACAAAGATAGTACGCCTCTAGGACTTTACACGTCGTGTGCGCGGTAACGTAAACTATTAAAAACCTAGCGTGTTCACGTTTGCGAAGTTGTCCATGTTTACGAAGGTGTAGTTCTTTAAATTTTCCAAATAAATCAGACATGTGTTTTAACTCAAATTCACATATTTTTTTGTTTTTCGGTTTGTACAAACGTAATTCATAAATGTTTTGTTAAGAAAAAATAATAAGGTTGGTTGAAATTAGTGAAAGAAATGGGTTATCTTTTTCTGAATTTTCTTTTTTTGCAAATTGCTGAACACGGCCTTTTCGCGGAGACGTTTAAGGACATTCACTTTTTCTTTTAGAGACAAGAATTTCTGTATTTTTCCCGACATATTTCACGAAAAACTTTAGATTAGATCATATCAAATCAGAACCGCAAACTAAACTAATAAATTACTAGCCAGCACTCACGAAAAATCTTAACTGGGTTTTCCCCGTTATTTCCACGTTATAGCATTAACTGGGATTCCCCGTTTAGTAAAAATGATTCGGAAAATAGACAAAACGCATAAAAGAAAGCTATTTTTCCTATGCTGATACATTTTAAATTTGTTCACGTTATAGGGCTTTCTTATCGTGTTCACGCTACAGAGTAGTCAGTGTAAGAAAAATTATGTTCACGTTAGCCGGTGTTCACGTAAGGCGGTATTTTTTTTTAACGCGAGTCTAATGTAATGAGTTGCTACATAACTCAAAAAATATAACTACCTACAACTTAGAGGTTTTTTTTTTAAATTGTGGTAGATATAATGGAAGTAAATCGGAGAATGGTGTCGTGGCAATGAAATGTCTGCTCTATTTGAGACAAAATTTGCCACAATTTTGACCACTTTTTAGCTTTGTAAGATAATTAACAATTGCTTTTTGAGCTTCAGAGCCACGAATATCGTGGAATCGGCGGGAAAAGTGACGAGCAAACAAACTACTAAAACACCTATTTCCGTCTGTAAAACCATTCTGTTTTTTTATAAAACGATTTACGGAAAAAAAGTGATTCTCACTTATTCATACTCAAATATCTGAAAATATAGTAAGATATATCAATTGTCTGTACTGCTGAAAGTTATTGCAAAATATAACCAGCTAAATGGGTACTTTAAGTACACTCCAGACCAAAAGATATTGTTAACAGAATAAAAATGTTGATACTTAAATTTAATGTAAAATTATAAAATTAAATCAAAAATTTAAAACTCTTATTATTATATAGAAACTATGACTTACGCTCTCGCTCTGGTAAAACTGCCAAAGCTTTATGCATCATCTGCTGGGCCCGGTCATGCATGCCAACCTTGTACAAAGCAATAGCACTACACTTCCACATTTCTATGTTTAGTTTAAACTTCTTTGTCACTGTGCCAACCAATTCAATTAACTCTGGTGTTTTATTAGCTTCCCCCAAAATCTCCAACACTCGCATATAAATTTTCATTTGATCATTACTCAACAATGATTCTTTAAGCACATCATTGAAGTTCTCTTTTGTGCCATAACGTAATTCTAAATTTAACATAGCCACCCAAATGTTAATGAGCTCATCGCTCTCTCGAAACGATATTGCTTTCAATGCGCGCCTTGCCACAGCCCTGGCTTTATCTATTTCCATGGCTTGCAAATGAAAAACCATGTAGTTGATCCATTTTTTACTGTCATTTGGTCCGGATAAGACCAATCGATCAAATTGGTCCGTTGTCTCAGGTAATATATCGGGATTTGCATATTTCTCTTCAATATCGCGCAAACGGGCTTCTTCTTCACGTGCAGCTTTGAATTTGTCAGCAGCTGTTTGTTTTTTCTTCTTTTTAATTTCACTTTCTCCACTCGGCTTTTCCTCGTCTTCATCGCTACTAATGTCTGCTATTTTGTTAGATGCTAAACTGCTTAGATCTATGGACCAGAAATTTGTTGCTCCAGGCAGTGTTTCTTTGGCAGATGTTTTTTTTACCTTTTCGGCAATTGTTGGAGGCTTGTCTTTCTCTTGCTGTAATGGAGTTCGTGATTGTTCTAAGGTGCGCTTACGTGGCAAAGGCGCAGGGTCATGTGTAGAATCAACAATGCTTGGAACTCGATCTTCATAAAACATGGGTGTCGTTTTCTCCTTTGGTTTTTCCAAATAATTTGTTTTAGTCACTCTCTTCATAGCGGCTGGCATATCTTCTTGTTTCTTCACCTTCTTAGAAGGTGGTAGCACATCTTCCAATTTTTCTTCCAGCTTCCTCTTGTATTTCAGTATTTGATGCCAAAGCTTGTGAGTTTCTTCTAAAACAGCTATTGGAAGTTTTTCATGGATGAAAGAAAGCTTACAAAAATCACCTTCTTTAACCTCATTCGTATTACCAGCTTCAAAATCATTGTAATGCAGCCGTGTCGGAATATATACCAGAGGATTTTGGCCCTTCTTTAACGAACAAACTAATGCATTGTTCAGCTTTAAGATTATCTTAGCATTGATTCCTGTTTTATTAATTAGGTTTTCGGGAATATTTTGACTACTTGTAATTCTGCTAACATCTTGCGGATTACTGCTAAGGTAAACTATATTATTCAAATAGTCCACCCAAAGAACAATGCATTTTACCGATGTGCCTTCTTTTGCTGGTTTTTGCTTGCCTTGCAGCGTTTTCTTTATCAAACCCATTGCTTTATTTTTTTCCACTTCCATCACCCAATCCTCTGTATCTGCATCTGTGCCTTGATAATTTGCCGAGACCTTTTCGCCTATGGTCAATTTAGCTATTGGATTTCCTTGTTTTTTTAGTGCGTTTTTGATTTCTTCAATATCCTTTAAATAATTGGCGAAATATTCTCCGGTCTTGACTAAATCTCCATTCCAAACATCGGAAAGCTTTGCCGAAACTCCAAGTGTCTTTGTTGCTGTTTCCTTGCTTAGGATCTTAACATAAATGACTTGTTCTGGAACCATAACAACACTTCCCGGCTTTACTGCCTTAATGAGCAACATTTTTCTATGAACTTTTACGGTTTTCGTAAACCCTTTGATTGGAACTACGATTTCTATAATTTCACCATCAACGTTTTTGATAAACGCTCGCATTATGTCGCCAACTTCTACCCGCTTCCATTCAATAGTTCCCTCTTGGAAATAGTCTAAATCCCGTATGCTAAAAACATTCTTTGTAATACAACAAGCTGTGATTTGTTGTCCAATATTATACGTTTTTAATTTAATAGCAGATAAATCGGGAAAATCTGAAAGCAAACGATCTGGTACGAGTGCCTTTAAACTGAAACTGTCCTCTTGCTTGCTTTCAACTAAAATTTCTAACCCAGAATCCATTACATGTGTTATTGTTGCCCTGCAAAATTCTCCAAGTTCAAATTTGTCCTCAGGCAGACCAAGAACAATATTATCCTCTGAACGTGATGTGATGCGAAAATGCATTGTTTGTCCCTCAAACAATGTTGCAACGCCAATGAGTTTCGAAAGATAGAGAACTCCTTTGATATCGTTGAAGAATTTCACTACGACAAAATTTGTTTCGCATTTTACAATTGTACCCATAAATACGCTGTTTAGTTTAGCATTATCAAGTGATGACAGAATCTTGCAATCTTTTGTCAAGTATTCGCTTAAATTTGTCAAGTAAGCAATGTTACGTTCAGAGTTGATGGCTAGCACACGACATTTTATTTTAGATTTCTCGGAAAGTCCAGTACTCGTAGGGGACAGGTAGATTCGTTCAATAACACCTGAAAAAAATATAAGAGAATAAATTACATTTACGAACAGCATCAATGGAAAATAAAGATAATGTTTTTTTTCTTATATGTATTTAATGATTTAGATTTAAGGCCTGTTTCACGATTGCTGCTGCGCAATCTAGAATTTGGATAATTCTTCGAAGAAGGCGAGAGACGTTCAAAAATTGAAACTGAAAGACATTATCAACGGTGCATTCTATACGAATGATAAAAAAAAACTGTTCTAAAATTTATCACAAACGGCTCCCGGGATTTTTGATAAAATTTAATGTGTTTATTTGCATGATTATATATACTCAAAAAAAGGTTTTTTTGGTCTATTTTTCCAGCATTGGCTTATATCTCTTAAGTGATGTTTTTAATTTACATATAGTTAAAGATAACACTTTCTGCTTTCCAACGGTATACGGTTTGTTATAATCGGTGGCGAATTCATTAAGATACAAGCAATCAAAGATTATAAAAACCGATTTTTTCGAGCTTTTTTGAACATTTATCATTTTCAATTGAACCTTGTGGATAGAAAAAAAATATAAAAAAATATTTTTTGGGCTCAAATAAAATATATTTTTATGACAAAAATTTGAAGACCAAATTCGTTAAAATTGAACGAGAAATTTAGAAATAATAAAGTCAAATAAAGTAAAAAAAAAAAGTTATCTTTCCAAAAAATTTAACTATAATTATGTAAATTAAAAAGATCACTTAAGAAATATAAGCCAATGTTGGAAAAAAAGACCAAAAAAACCTATTTTTGAGTATATCTCGAAAACGGTTCTTTGAAAAAAAAATTACTATCATTTTCGTTTTCAGCGACCCCAAATTAGTAAAAAAAAGTGTTTTATTTTTAGGTAGCATCGGTGACCCAAAATTTTGTAAACTAGTGTTATTTTACTTACTTTTTTTGTATTTTAAAGTATTTTTGTACATCTAAAGATTTTCGGGAAAACAGAAGTTGTAGAGGCACAGAAAATCAAAATGCAAAAGAAAGACAGAGAGAATACCAAAAGAAAACAAAATGAAATTTGTTTTAAAGATGCAAAGGTTCTATTTTCAAATATATCTATTTTTATAAGAGAAATATGTTTCTGCTTACCAAAAAATATGTGCCCTATTTTAAACATTTACATGGGTTTTTATATTTTGCTGTCCTTCGGGCACGATTGTTACAAAAAGCCTAATATTTTCAAAAAAAATATCATAAATTTCACTTTTAAATGAACCGTTTTTTAGGAAATCAAAAATATGAAAGGTAACAGTATCTTCGATATAAAATGTGTGCCAACTTATTGCGTTTATAAAAAAAAAAACTATGAGCGTTTTTAAGAAAATATCGGATTGCATTAATGTATGCAAAAACTTCGATTTCAATTTACTATATACATATGTATATAAGGAATAACTAACTGCTGGCAAAGTTAGAGAACCAAGATATCATTCTTACTTCCAAAGGGTTAACGACTTATGACTTCTGATTTCAAAATATGGCTGTAAAATGAAAATTGAGTCTATTATGTAAGTCACTATCAGATCTCAGAATTTTATCAAAGGAGTATGAAATAAGAACAGGATTTCTCAAAAAATGTAGAAAAATAGTATATAAGGAATAACTAACTGCTGGCAAAGTTAGAGAACCAAGACATCATTCTTACTTCCAAAGGGTTAACGACTTATGACTTCTGATTTTAAAATATGGCTGTAAAATGAAAATTGAATCTATTATGTAAGTCACTGTAAGATCTCAGAATTTTATCAAAGGAGTATGAAATAAGAACAAGATTTCTGAAAAAATGTAAAAAAATAATAAAATAAATAAATAATAAAATTTTAAATACATATGTACGTATCCATTTGTTTTTTTTTTCTAAGAAAAAGATAAAACAAATAATACCTACCAGCCAAATTACCAAACGTGGAATAGCTAAGACTCGGGCTTATTCCACAAGTCCAAATTGTAATTTATAAAACGGAATTGCTCACAGCGAGATAATAAACTCACAGAAGACGGTGGTTTAGCGAAGGAATGAGAACTATGTGAAGAGTATAGGTTCCCAATGAAAGTTGAAGTTGTTACAGAACTTTTCATCTTTTACAAACAGTCAGCTTGATCAAAATTACAATATTACATTTCGACATCAAATCTGTCACTTGTAAAAATTGAGAAATCGAGGCCGAAAAATTGCATACCCAGAGCTTTGAAATGCAAATGTGGGAAATTTATATGAGAAATATTATTTATACATATTTATGGAAATTCTAAGATCTCTGAGATTTTGTGTGTGGGTCGTTGAAATTATTTATCCAGCCATACAACCTTAGTTTTGCATAAACAGTTCGACAGATTAATTGATCAGTGAAAGAGGTTCTTAAGAATACCAATTATATGGCATATCAAAATTTTAAAAGGCTAACATTTTTGAATACATATTTTATTAAATACATAGGTGCTTAAAATTTACCCAATTTGTTTTTCTCTGCGATCTTTGAATTTTCTTTATAAATCATCTTTCTTCCTATTTTTTTTTTTTGGCTAATTTTGGACATTAAAATAATGACTAAGAATTTTGTATTTTTTTGGAAGTCTAATGAGAAAATCGGCAATAACAAATTAGAAAATATTGTTATAATCGACGCTTAAGACAACAAACTTCACTTAACATTAATACAATAACAAAACATCTGAACGAAGAACTTACCGTGAACTTTTCCAATTTGCAATGTATATCCTCCAATCTTGGTTTCCTTGCCAACAATAGTGGCGGTCACTATTTCACCAGGTGACATATCACTAGCAGTGAATACCTTCTCATTAACAGCACTTGGATCATCAGTACAAATGAAGAATCCACCAACAAAATCATAGTCTAACACACGAATGTTGTGCTTTGATTTCTTTGTGTACTTATTCATTATCTGATCCATGTCAAAGTTGCCTTTATGATTTGCTTTGATCATCTTCATTGATATTAAGCCTTTGTGCTTGTTGTTCAGCACAATCACTACACCAAAACTGCCAATGTGATGAACAGCGGCTTTAGACACGATTTCTCCTCTTTGGAAAACTGTTGATTGATCTTGAGAATCGAATAAATTCAAAGACAAATAAACAAACTTTGTCAATGGAGCCACATATAGTATGCGAGCGTTAATGGTCGAATTCAATTCGATATCGTTAATTGAACCCAGTGGTTCTTTTAGATTGTGTTCGTTGATGTACCCTGTAAAGGCTCCATTCATAAGTGTGCCCTGAAGACCATCCTTTAAGTGTTTTGTGACTGTGAAGTTTACGATGGTACTCGGAAGAAGGTAGTCTAAATTGGGATCAATCTGGTCTTTGATTTTTAGGTGGTTCTCCTTGAGTTCTTTGCAACGAATTGTAGTTGCCGACGACTGTTGTTTCAGATCTTCAACTTTCATAAACAAAGACTCCCCAACAGCATGTCCTGCTTCTGATTTTTCAATAGGAAGGAAGCAACGTAAATTTTTGATTCCTGTTTCGATTATATAACCGTGTTCTTGAACTTCTTCCACAGCACCACTAAAGACAAACCCTTTTTTTATATTAGAGTGGACAAGTTCCGAATGCACGTCACTTGGTTTAAGGGAGAAATTAATTTCAGTGTAGCCATGGTCCTGGTCTTTGATTTCCATTACCTTGCCATAGACAATCTGACCAACTTTGTACATTTGAGTGAGTGGTTTATAGTTCTCGACATTTTCGGAGTTGTTAACGAATTCACTTATGTTCTTTGTGTAGGAATCAGATATTGATAGGGCTAAAACTTTTACAATAATCCTTCCCGGTAACGAGATCTTTACACAAATATCGTCGACAGACTTAACGATGCCCAAGATTATCATGCCATCTTGCAGGGATTGATAATTCACGAGACCTGCAGATGCAATTTCAATACGATCTTCTCCTTCGGTCTCCTCAGCTAGCGATTTTTTTGAAGTATGTTTAGGATCCGATTTTTTTTTAAATTGCGTCGGACCAAAGTCCTAAGAAAAAACAATGTTATTGAATTAAGAAAAATAAAAAGCAGCAAATATATATACATACAATATTTTCACTTTTTCTTGCTGTAGTTAGAGTAGCTTGTGGTACCCCACCACGTGGAAAACTTTTCTCTAAAATAACCATTTCGCAACAATATTTAGTTGCTTTTCAATTAAGAAAAATTAAAATTATAAAAGTATTTAAAAATAAAGTTCACACGTGCTCATTAAAAAATGCAAAAAGTTAAAACGTCAAAATGCAGTAGCACTGCCAGATTAAAGTAGTCTCTTTAGTCAAGATCTTTGAGTACATATAAGGTCTGTTTTGTTACTTTTGGAGGACGAAATGTTCAATCTGTCAAATTTTTGAAGGAGGCAGTAGGGGTTTTTCTTTTTTAGTTCAGAACAGGGTATGAACTGTCAAACAAAAAAATCGTGTTTCTTTTTGAGTTCAGAGTGTATAACAGTTCAAGTTTGTGTTTCTTTTTTTGTTCAGAGCATGTTCAGAGATTATTCAGGGCGCACTCAATGAGCTCGGTATACAAAAACTGAGCAAACAGATTTCAATCCTGAACACGCTCGCTCCGAGGAAAGTTCAGAGTATGTTCGACAAGCTGGTGCTCTGTTCCGTGCTCTGCTCTGAATGAAAAAAGAAAAACTCCTAGTGTATATAAAACCTATCGTAGTATCATGAAGCTGAATTTTAAGTTACGGGATTAGCTCCTCGTCATTACTCATGGGGAAGCTGATATCACTTTTATTGCATATACACATTAATATTTTTGTATCCAGTTTTTACTTATGGGGTTTTCCATGGGCAAAATAAATCAATTTATTTTTGATCCAGATCAGTCAAAAATCAGAGATTTCCCCTGTTTTTGCATTCCATGGGGCAAAATAAATTGATTTATTTTTGATTTAAAATCAAATCTGCAGATCTGGATTTTTCAGCAGATTTACCCCTCTTTGCACCAATACTAATACAACTTTCAGCTGTTAGCTTGACAGATACAAGTTTTTTCTTTTTATTTGTAATTTGTTTTGGGTTTGTTTGGGGGTTTTTCTTTTTTAGTTCAGAACAGGGTATGAACTGTCAAACAAAAAATCGTGTTTCTTTTTGATCTCAGAGTGTATAACAGTTCAAGTTTGTGTTTCTTTTTTTGTTGAGAGCATGTTCAGAGATTGTTCGGGGCGCACTCAATGAGCTCGGTATAAAAAACTGAGCAAACAGATTTAATTAATTCAGAGCGCTTAGAACACGCTCGCTCCGAGGAAAGTTCAGAGTATGTTCGACAAGCTCGTGCTCTGTTCCGTGCTCTGCTCTGAATGAAAAAAGAAAAACTCCCTTTAGTTTTGGTTTGAGTTTTCATCTATTAAATAAATAAATTTAAAAAAAATGGAAGCAATTTTAAATGAATTGGTAGATTCATCAACTTCATCTACTTCTTCTGAAAAAGAATCAAGCGGTGAAGATATTTTTCTTTTGCTAATGCTAATAAATAAGGCACCTGTTAAAAAATGAACTGATGATGATTGAATGATGAATTGTTTATGTTTAGGTAGAAATTTGACAGCTTCACCGAACTCGTTTACACGTACACGAAATTACACCAATATAGTGACAAAAAAAAATCAATTCCAATTGTATTCCATGGGCCACGAAAAAAAATCAATTTTTTGATCGAAATCTTCACTACCCATGGAAAACCCTATTAAATATTAATGTTAATATGCAATGCCGCTATAATTTTGACATTTTTTTGAATTCCTTAAAAAATAGAAGTGCAAGAAAGAGAGGTTATAAAACCAGGAACAACAGGTAACAGTACAGAATTGAAGCAACAAGCAAATGTACTTATTGTGAAAAAAAGTTGAAATTTGTCAATTATAACATGAATGTAACTATAAGAGCGAGATGATTGTAACATTACGATTCTGTCTCGTATCCTCTTTGAAATGTTTTGTATGCCTTATTTACTAGTAAATTTTTTTATGTAGTAGAGGAGTAAGGAAAAATAGATATTATTATCATATATCGGACTTACAAAGGGGAGTAAAACAGATACCGAAGTAAAATGTTAGCAAATAGAATTTTTTACCGCCGTATACTTAGCAAGCGACTTTCACGAATTTCAAAATTTTTGGTGTCCAGAGTTTGGAAAACATTTGGAAAAATTTCGAAAACCATTTTTAGAATTTGGAAAACCGTGGTTAATTAGTTATTAACAATTAAAGTTTTGGCGTATAGTTAGCAAGCATGGAAACAAAAGTGGACATTTTTGGTACCAATCGATCAGGAATGGCTTCAGCAAATTCGGAAAACCATTTTAAGAATTTGGAAAACCCTTGTTTAGTCAGTAATTAACAAAATATAAACAATTTGGCCCGGCAAAAATCCTCGTTTCAAACCCTCCTAGTGGGTGCCGGGCGGTAATGATCACCACAGTTATCTTGTACGTTGTCAAGATGGGGATCAGCTAAGGTCAGGTTGAATTGCTGTAGTTTCCTACTCCTTAATAGTAGCAACCTTTAGCAATGCAATCTGACCATAGATACGGGGTCCCTAATTTCAGTGGTGGTGTGAGCGTTTTATACATAATCCGTGCCGAAGAATGAAAGGCTGGGGGGTAAACCAGTCGTGAACGAGCTCATTCGGATGCCTTGGCAGGGTCCGTCTTACTTTCTGCCTTACCCCGGTATATCGGCTCTACCGGGGCTGACCTTTTTTTTCCGACCTACTCGTGGGAACAAAATCTGAAAAAAACAAAATGGACAAAACAATGACAAATATATGCAACTCAACGGACAACGAAGACGAACTGCTGGCTTCTAGCCAGGAGACAATGACGGGAAGCTTTCTCAGCACAGATGCCTGTGTTGAAGAAATGTCTTCCAAACCCTCAGGGAGCATAGCTAGTACCAGCCATAGTACTCCTGTGCTCCCTAAATCGACCAATACCAACAAGCCATCGGGTAGCAATGCCAGCCATAGCATTGCGACCCGTGGTAAGAAGAAATCTTCAGGCGTTCTTCGAAAAAATCAGTTCCTAAGGGCCTCACATATTCTTGGCAAGATTGCTAAGAATGAGGCCGAGGGAACTATTCAGGAGAGGGACGCCGAAGACAAAATCAAGTACCAGAAGATTGTTGAAGAATACAATAATCTTCTGGGAAACAAAGATAAGGCCGTCAAAAGAAACAGGTCTCAAGAGGAGACCTTGCCTTCTAAAAAGAAGAGCAAAACTGACGGCAAAAATATGAAAGAGAAAGCCAAATCTTCGGGAGCGGCGCAACCGCCTACTCTGAGCGAGGTTGTCAGGGATGACCTACAGGTAGCGGTTGTAGATGAGCTTTCCACCAATAGCAAAGGTTTGCTATCGGTGTGGAGCTCTATCGAGGCTAAGCTCTCTGAGATGGTTTTCCTGTATACTCTGACCGCAAGTGAGGGTCCCTATCCTAGTTTCGACTCAGGCGAAATGCTCAGGGGGTACAGGGTTATCAAATGCGATAATGTGTTTTCAAGGGATTTCCTTAGAGAAAGCATTGCTAAGGTCAGCAATGACTGGGAGGGCATGAAGCTCAAGCTCATCCCAGCTAAGGATATCCCTAGACAACCAAAAGCTCGCATTTGGTTGCCTCTCATGGGCATCAAACCTAGCGGACAGGAGCTGATCCGCTGTCTTCAGAGGTTGAACCCACTGGTCCCCATGCATGACTGGGTCGTCATTAAGGTGGAGGAACCGCAAAAGACCAGTGCTTCATACCTTCTGAGGATTAGCGAGGAAAGCATTGGGGCTCTCATAAAAACCGATTTTAAATTGCGTTTTGGCATCAGGCATGCCAAAATTAAAATCCTACGGAATCAGGAACCAGATGCCGATAAAGTAGATGATGGCGCTGAGGTCAGCGCCGCTGTCGACGAATCGGTGGTTCCTGACGCAGCAGGAAGTCCGAAGAATTAAAAACGCGCTGAAGGTCGTCCAGATTAATCTGAAGCACTCTAAATGTGCTTCAGATAATCTAAGAATTTTCCTAAGTGAGGAAAATATAGACATCGGCGTCATCCAAGAACCCTGGGTTAATGGCCTCAAAGTGAGGGGCCTTCAAGATAATCAATACGACCTTTTTTATAAACCAGTAGCCCCTGAACAAGGTAATCCTAGAACTTGTATCTTAGCTAAAAAACACTTAAAAGCTTTTTTGTGTCCAAATTTTAGCACTCCCGATTTGACAGTTGTCAGGCTGGAAGACAAAGAAACAAATGGACTACTGGTGGCTTCTGGCTACTGCGACCACAACAGAGAATCACCGCCTGAGGAGGTGAAGACCCTGCTGGAGGCAGCAAAGCAGCAAAAAACGAGCCTCCTGATTGGATGTGATGCGAACGCACGACATTCACTCTGGGGTAGCTCTGAAATCAACGAACGAGGTGAGTCTCTTTTTGATTTTATTATTGATAACAACCTTATTGTTTGTAACAGAGGTGATACACCCACCTTCGTCTTTCCAAGTTCGGAAAATTACGACGGCTGGGAAGATGTACTCGATATCACTGTTACAAACAACTGTAATTTGGTGGTGGAAAATTGGAGAGTATCCTCTGCAAATTCCTTTTCGGATCACAGGTGGATCCTCTTTAACATAGGTTTCAAGGTAGAAACCCCTCCCCCTTATAGAAACCCTAAAAGAACTGACTGGAAGAAATTTAGTCAGATTACTAAATCTAATAGCCTTTTCACACCAAACTCAAAACGCGGTTTTCAGCTAAAAGTTTTCGAAAACACGAAATGCGTTCACACTGCATATTACATGTTTTCGTCTGTCATTTCAATTTTTTGACAACACTACTGTCAAATTTTGTATTGAAAATTTAAAAACTTATTTGTGTTCACATATTTGCAACAATAAATGAATGCAAAACAAATTAAACTAATTTATATACATAAAAAGAAAATTGAAGAAAACATGAATATTTTGTTAAACTTCTTTTTCTTATCTGAAAACTCATACATGAGAATCAGAAGAAAGAAATTACTTACCACAAAAAGTTTATCAAGAAAACAAATTAAAAACTCGACAGTCAGCTGTTTTTAATTTCTTTTGAAAGCATTCCATCAATTTCTTTCTTGTCGATTTTTGGGCGCTGAACATTCCATAGGTGTGTTTGATTTAGTTCATCTACGAGTTTCCACACGTTTTCGACCGGTTTTATATAAAACATGTAGTTTATGAAAACCTGAAGCTACAAAAAATGTATGCGAAAACTTGTGTTTTCGATTAGGTTTTCATCGAAAACCGATGTTTTGGCGAAAACCGTGTTTTCGGCTTGGTGTGAATACCGTATAAACTGGGCAAATTACCAATTAGTAAAGTAGAAACTGTGGAAGTTCTCGAGTCTAGGGTAGAGACCTTCGAGGCAGCCGTTAAAACTGCCTTCAGGGTCTCTTGTCCAATTAAATATAGCCGCAAAAAATTCCCTCCCTGGTGGAACGAAGATCTTTCGGCACTAAGAAAAATGACCAGAAGGATCTTCAATATCTGTCAGAAGGAGAAATTCTTTCAACCTTACAAAGACTGTCTCAGAGAGTATAAGCGAGCCATAGCATCGTCCAAAAAACTTTGTTGGAGAGAATACTGTCACTCCATAGAAGACATTAAGGATTCTGCCAGATTAAGTAAAGTTTTGTCAAAGGAACATTGCAATCCCTCGTTCCTTAAAAAATCTGATGGTCTCTGGACAGCCTCTCCTGCTGAGTCCTTGGAAGTGCTAATGGCATCACATTTTCCGGGTTGCGAGAACAGCAACCCCGCAACTCTGAGTACTATAAACACCGACCCAGCTCAGGAAGAGCTAATCAATTCCGTTATAACAAGAGATAGTATTTCATGGGCCATAAATACTTTCTCTCCTTACAAATCACCAGGCCTTGACGGCATAATACCAATTATGCTGCAGAAACTGCAAGACATAGCAGTGCCCTGGCTTGAAATAATCTTCAAGGGTTGCCTCTATCTCAATCATGTACCTGAGACGTGGAGACATGTTAAAGTGGTCTTTATTCCGAAAGTAGGTAGGAGAGGTCATGAATCCGCGAAGGACTTCAGACCTATCAGCTTAACATCTTTTGTTTTAAAGACACTAGAGCGCATCCTTGATACTCACATTAGAGTTCTACTAGAAGTCTGTCCTCTTGATGTATCCCAGCATGCTTACCTCAAAGGTAAGTCTACGGAGACTGCCCTGCATGAGGTTGTGCGTACAATCGAGAAGACAATTAACTACAAAGAATATACCCTTGCAACCTTCCTAGACGTGGAAGGTGCTTTCAATAACGTCCTAACTGAATCTATTCGTGATTCACTAGCTCACTTCGGCGTAGATGGTTTCATATCAGAATGGATCATTTCTATGCTAAGTGACAGGAAGATTCACGCTTCGTTAGGAAACACTACTACTACTAAATCTGTTAGTAGAGGAACACCCCAAGGTGGTGTTCTTTCCCCTCTCCTGTGGCTGTTAGTCATGGACAAAATTCTCGTAAAGCTACGAAGTAGCGGTGTTAAAGCAGTAGCGTATGCTGATGATTTGGTTTTATTGGTCTCAGGAAAGTATACCACAGTGATTAGTGAAATCACTGAGGTTGCTCTGAAAAAAGTTAGCAACTGGGCTACAAGAAGTGGACTGGGTGTTAACCAGAGTAAAACGGAACTGATGCTTTTTACTACCAAAACTAAAATACCTACTTTCACCCCACCTCGACTTAACGGCCAAACTCTATCTTTATCTTCTAAAGCCAAATACCTTGGAGTCATTCTTGACCCCAAACTGAACTGGAAGGTAAATATAGAAGAACGGGTCAAGAAAGCATGCATCGCTTTTTATGCCTGTAGAAAAACATTTGGTAAAAAGTGGGGCCTCCAATCTAAGATGATTCTTTGGACGTACACTGCTGTAGTTCGACCAATTTTGTCATATGGATCGATTGTGTGGTGGCCTGCACTTACCAAACAATATAACATAAATAAACTTAAGAAGGTTCAAAGAACGGCTAGCGTTGGCACTACTGGAGCCCTTCGATCCTGCCCAACAGATGCCCTCAGCGTTATCCTGCACCTTCTACCACTCGACCTGCACATAAAATACCTAGCGGCATGCAGTGCTGTAAGACTAAAAGAATCTAACTGTTGGTCTTCCAAGCCTTACGGCCATGGATATGTCACAAAATTGATTCCTCCGGATATTTTTCTAGCTAACACCGACTACTGTGTACCTCCTCTCGGACAAATCGGAGATTTGAAGGCCATTTTTCCTACTAGAGATGATTGGAAAGACGACAGTGTGACGAAAAATTTCGACACAACAATCTTCACCGATGGGTCTAAGATGGAGTGCGGTGTTGGTTCAGGTATTTTTTCCGAGACCCTTAACATCTCCAAGTCTTTCAGACTACCAGACTTTGCAAGTGTATTTCAAGCTGAACTACTAGCAATCAGAGAAGCATGCAAACTGCTCAAATTAAACCAAAATCATACCAGAAATATAGCAATCTGCTCTGACAGTCAGGCGGCCATTAAGGCCATCAAATCATCCGCTTCTACTTCATTACTTGTCCAGCAATGTCGGGGCGAACTATCGAGTCTGAACACTAACCTCCGAGTCACTCTCATTTGGGTTCCAGGTCATAGTGACATAGAGGGAAATGAACGGGCTGACGAGTTGGCTCGACAAGGCTCGGCCCTTCATAGCTCATTAGCGGTCAATGTTAACATCCCTCTTGGTGCTGTGAAGAAACAAATCTTTTCGATTTTTCTCAACGAATCCAACCGCCGGTGGAACAATCTCACAAACTGTGCCCTATCAAGAAAGATATGGCCAACCTACAACAACACACGTTCTAACGATCTTTTATGCAGACCCAGGCATGATATAGCCAGGATCATAGCAATCTGCACGGGGCACTGGCCCATAGGAGAGCATGCAAGAAAGCTGGGAATCCCCTACAACCCTCATTGTCGTAGCTGTGGAGACCCACAAGAGAAAGAAACTGTGGTTCACTTTCTCTGCAATTGCCCCGCTTTAGCCTATTTTAGATTAACTTCCTTCGGGAAAGCATTCCTCGATGACCCAAGTGAGCTTTCTGAGAAGAAAATCAAAGATATGATTATCTTTCTGAATGCGACGAAATGGCTTTAACAATGATTTGTTAAAGTCTATAAAAACCACATCATTCCGTTTTAAATCCTTATTAGATTGACACGAGTTAATGGTATCAAAACGGCGCTCTCCAGCGCTAATTGAGTCGCAAGGCCAGAGCTAGCGACGACCATCTCTATCTATCTATCTATCTATAAACAATTTGACAGTTCTATAAACAATTAATAAGTAAGGATTTCGTAACGTAACGTGGTTAAAATTGACAGACAGACGTCAAAACTAACCTATGTAAACCTATATTTGTCCCAATTTTTAGCTGTCAATAAGGTAGACCCAAACGACGAACATGCTCGTGCTCGCTATAAATTCGTTGTGTAGGGGCTAGTTCGCGAACGGCTCGTTGTTTGAGAAACATTTCGATTTTCTCGTGTTCGTTGGCTTCAATGTTCGCTGTGTACGGACACGTTCGCGAGCAAATCTCATTTTTGCTGTGAATTTTGTTGTTGCGCCTTAATAATGGTACCATTTATGAAAAACACAATACATGCTGGCGTGATTGTCCTTGAAACTCCTCCAACGGTCCTATTTGTGCTCAACACCCAATTCAAAGAGCTTCATGTTTGCATTCTCATCCAATTAAATTGGAAATATCTAACTACCTACATAATATAAATTTCAAACTCATGTAAGATTTGTAACAGCTTTGAGGGAGAAGTTTTTGTGAAAACTTAAATTATCGTCGTTAAGCGCAATGGACGGGGCATGCTTGTGGTTGCTCGGCTTGAGCTCGCCGGAAATGTGTGGGAACTTGTCCACGCAACTTATACCTCATCTGCCACAAAACACAGATCATGCCAATACAAAAAAAGTTTAGAAAATTTAATTCGATTTAAGATTGAATTAAATGAAAATGAAGCAGACGGACATTACCACTTGAGGGAGCTGAAGGTGTTGTTTCAGCGTAGCCAAACCCACCCTACCATGGAAGTTAATTGATGGCCATTTTTCCTATAACTTCCCCTATAAAAAGACTTTACCTTTTACCGTATCTCCAGCTCAGTTCATATCACCCGGTCAGCATAAATGACCTAAAATAAAAAAAATATAATACAACATTAAAAACCAGAACTTAAAATCTGTTGTGGACACCTGTATGAAGAAGGGTAGAAAGAAAAGATTAGTTTTGATTTTTTTTTATGCTACAAATATTTACCTGCACATTCCTTTTCATGCGAACCTCAATTCGCGGCTTTGGCTTATGCGATGTCTGCATAAAAATGTATTCTGCTGTCACTATTAAATAAAAATAAAAAGAAGAGATTGGTAATTAATTACAGTCTTATTTAAAAACGCAACATAGAGCCTACATAAAGTTATGTACTCCTTATAATGCCTCTAAACGCGGAAATGTTATTTATAAAACTTATGCAACGTTACATAGTGCCATAATAAGCTAAACGCGTTTAGGGGTTGAATAGACCCTACATAAGGAAATTATAGTGACGAAATGTCATTTTGATTAATGTCCATAATTTGTTTTGAATAATTCAAATTAAAAAATAATAAAAATGCCCTTCCAATTTACCTCACTTTTAAATTGTGTCTTCCACAAGTTTTCGGAGGAGTGTCTAAAAAGTTATATTAATTATATTCAAACATTTGTTTCGCTTATAATACTTACTTTATCGGAAGAATCCCAATTGGCCGTACGGATTCGTTTAGCTTTCGGCGGTTCCATTATTTTTATTTATTGTTTATTATTTTTTTTTTGAAAGGTACTTCTCTACAAACAGCTGATTTGATAATGACAGTGAAATGGAAAAATGGAATAGATTTCCCCATTTTGGTACTTTTTTTGACATAAGCACTGCATAACTATAATTTATAGGAACATTTTTTATAAATACGAATTTATGCAACGTTACATAGCGGCTACATAAAACCTTATGCACTGCATAACTATTCATCTGTTTAGCGAATTCTATTAAATAAGACTGTTAATTTATGTTATCTAAAAGAGAATGTTATTCTCAAATTGATGATGATGAAATAAACGAACTAAACGAAATAAACGAATTTATATACAATGTTCATGTACATGTTACCGATTTCTACATTACTCCATTTTTCTTCTTAAATCGTTGTTTTCATCAATTCCCTCGAGGTTTAGAAAAAACGCAACTAACGTAAATCGTCTCAACATAAATTCAGCATACTCTGCGAACACACCCAAACAAGAACAAGCCCACGTTCAGGTTAAAAAAACACCTCGAAGTCGGCAAAAGCAACACACAAAGCTCGCGGCTACTGCCAACCATTCTTGTGTTCTGTTTCTGTGATCAAATTTGTTGCAGCTTTGGTTGGCTCTCCTGATTTTTAATAAATAATTCATTTCTGCAATAAATAAAATAATCTTAAATATAATTCAACTAGTAATTAAAGAAACAAGAATAAAAGAAATTGGTGAAGATTTTCTTTAAGTTTTCATTTCATTTGCCAAATCAAGTGAATTTTTTTGGCGCAATCAAGAAACATGGGGGATCGTGGCGACAATGGTAAAAAATGTCTTCAAATAAAATAGTTTACAATGTTATTTCAATAACTATTAATTTAATTTTCAGCTGAATCTTTTGATGATGCTGTGGAAGAACGGGTTATTAACGAGGAGTATAAAATCTGGAAGAAGAATACTCCATTCCTCTACGACTTGGTTATGACGCACGCTCTGGAATGGCCTTCGTTAACCGCCCAATGGCTTCCCGATGTAACCAAACAAGAGGGTAAAGACTATTCTGTGCATCGTTTAATTCTGGGAACTCATACATCCGACGAACAAAATCATCTTCTCATTGCTAGTGTCCAGCTGCCCAGTGAGGATGCGCAATTCGATGGCTCACACTACGATAACGAGAAAGGAGAATTTGGAGGATTCGGCTCGGTTTGTGGTAAGATTGAAATCGAAATAAAAATTAATCATGAGGGAGAAGTCAATCGAGCAAGGTACATGCCACAAAATGCTTGTGTTATTGCTACCAAAACACCGTCGAGCGATGTTCTTGTTTTTGACTACACCAAGCATCCGAGCAAACCAGAACCAAGTGGTGAGTGTCACCCAGATTTGCGACTCCGTGGCCACCAAAAAGAGGGCTATGGTTTGTCATGGAATCCAAATTTGAACGGTTACCTTTTGTCTGCCAGTGATGACCATACTATCTGCTTGTGGGACATAAATGCAACTCCCAAGGAACACCGGGTAATTGACGCTAAAAACATCTTCACCGGTCACACTGCTGTTGTGGAAGATGTTGCTTGGCATTTGCTCCACGAATCCTTATTCGGGTCTGTTGCCGACGACCAGAAACTTATGATCTGGGACACACGCAACAATAACACATCGAAACCGTCACATACTGTCGATGCGCACACTGCCGAAGTGAACTGCCTCAGCTTCAATCCATATTCAGAATTTATACTGGCTACAGGGTCAGCCGATAAAACTGTCGCTCTATGGGACTTGAGAAATCTCAAATTGAAGCTGCATTCGTTTGAATCGCACAAGGATGAAATTTTCCAAGTGCAATGGTCGCCACATAATGAAACAATTCTTGCTTCATCGGGGACCGATAGACGCCTGCATGTCTGGGATTTGTCAAAAATCGGAGAAGAACAGAGCGCAGAAGACGCCGAGGATGGACCACCGGAATTACTGTTCATCCATGGTGGCCACACAGCGAAGATATCCGATTTCTCATGGAATCCGAATGAGCCCTGGATTATTTGTTCCGTGTCAGAAGATAATATCATGCAAGTATGGCAAATGGCTGAGAATGTGTACAATGACGAGGAACCAGAGATACCAGTTTCTGAATTGGAAACGCCAACAGCTTAAGCGTTGAGTCAATCGCAGAGCAACCATTATTGTCGATTTAACGTATTTGTTTATATATTCTATATTCCCTACACTCATGTACTAGGTATTGTTGCAATCCTTTAATCGTATCTCTGGATAAATGTTTTCATTTTTGGTACCATTTTATTTGCAAACAAAATAAACTACTATATTCGTAGATGTGTTTTTATTACTGGTTTTGTTAGTTTTTAAATTTTCTCTGTCACTGCCCTGCGCTCTGCTTTCAAAGAAGGAAATTTTTTGGTAGATACTTCTTCGATAATCTGGAAGATCTATCCAATATTCCAGAAATCCACATATTGAACTTCATCAATGACTCAAAATGGCTTGATTGATTATAGAACACAGGTTTTTATCAGAAAAGAGTGATTGCACTCAAGGGTAACACAATGGATCTACATTGATCTAAGTGTGACGATAACTACATCAATTGTCAGACCAATAACCTAACCTAGTTTTTAAATTCTAATCAAAAATCTTATGATTGGCAACGGGTCAACAAATATTGTTCTATGTGTTTAAAATCTATCTACGGTTTTCCTCTGAATAATCATACTTAAAGTAGTGGAAGAAAGTGGTGTATTTGGAGCTAGCTGAACAGATGTATGCCAGCCTGATTCACCCAAAAATATGTTTCCGATTGTTATGTATTTATATAAGCACATATTATTAAGTATAATCAATAATCTATGAAATAAAGCAGTCTAGTTTGAACCACTGATTTGTATACTTTACATTTGGCGACGAGGATACACAAAATAAAAGTTAAAAAAAAAATTTAATCCCTTAAGCGAGCAAGTTTTATGGCAGATTCGGTATTGTCTGATTCAAGTAGCAGTACATTTACTGTAGTTTCACAAAAATTAAAAAGTGAGTACAAAACGAATTCAATAGAGAATATGAATTCAATTAATTTTATTGGTGCGATTGAGTTTTTCAGTCCAAGCTTTGATGAATTCGATATTTTTATGGAGCGTTTCGAGAATCTGATGTGTCTCAATAAGATTACTGCAAAAAGACAAAAAAATCTATATGGTAAATCCAGGCGGCAAGGAATCATATAAAATTATGCGCAATGTTTCAAGGCCAGATGGAAAAGAAGTTGTGGATTACAAAACTTTGATTGAGAAGGGTCATTTTAATCCTCAAAAAAAAATATCACTGCAGAACGATATAAGTTTGGTAGCAGGAATCAGCGTGCAGGTGAAAGTATTTGCGTATACGTCATGGTCATCAAGGAATTGGCAGAACCATGTGAGTTTGGAACTTTTCTGAATGATGCTCTCAGAGACAGATTTGTGTTGGGAATTATCGACAATCATGTTCGTGCAAAGCTGTTGGAGATTTCAAGTTTGGAGTTCCAGGGAGCAATTGAGATAGCTAGAGGAGATGAGATGGCTAAAAATCAATCAAAAGTTATTCAGCCAGGCACATCAACAGCATTCGGGAGTATAACGAAAGAGGAAGATCTTTGTCCAGATCGTATAACAAGTCTGAGAATTATAAAGATCGTCGCAGTTGTTCGAGGGGAAAGGATTTCCGAAAAAACAATGATCTGAAAGACATAATTTGCTATTATTGCAAAAAAAGGGAGCACGTAAAAAAAGATTGTTTCAAATAAATGAAACGAAGTAACAAGTCGGTGCATGCGGTCGAAGAAGGTGAATTTGGGAGTGGTGATGGTGATGGTTAAAGTTCGGATGAGGGAGCTTGGCTGGGCAGACTTAACTACGTCAAAGAAGTCGCATCAGGATCACTTAATATTAAGTAATTTTTTTTTTTTTTATATTTAGTGCGCACAAAAGGGGATTTTATGTGCGAGCTTTAGGTAAGTAGGAGGGGATGTGAAAGGAGATGTCGGTGAACATTAGTCTTGAATTTCAGTATATCACAATGAGAGGGAAAGACAGAGCGTGGAAGGTAATTCCACATTCGCGTAGTACGGCTAAAGAACGAATCCCTGTACTTGACAGTACGACCGAAATTGGGTTCAAGAGTAAACTGATAAGCAATCCTGGAAGCGCGAGTATTACGTTTGAATCGTTTAAGGGTAGGAATGCAACTGGCTATTTCATTTGAGCACTAACCGTAAAAGTAACGATAAAACAGCGAGAGACAAGAAACGTTACGCCGGTGTTCGAGTGACGTAAAAGTATCGATGATGTTCCAGTCTTCGACCATTTTGCAGGCTCGTCTTTGTATACTGTCCAAGAGGATTAAGCAAGTTGCTGGAGCACCAGCCCAGAGATGGGAGTTATACTCAAGCTTTGGACGTATATAACTTTTATAGATAAGAGCCAGATCAGAAGGGGAAAAGAATTTCTTGCATCTCCAAAGAAAACCTAAACATCTTGCGGCATTTTTGGCGACGTTAAGTATGTGATCATTCCACAAAAGATGGTTTGTGATACACATACCTAAAATCGCAAGCTGACTTAAGTCTTTTCTCTATGCTGATTAGTTTCTTCGATGCAAGTGCCACTTATAGATAAGGGCAGGGGGGGGGGGGGTACGTCTCGCTTTAAGGACAGAAGGCAGCATTGAGTTTTCGAAGCATTAAATTCTACGCGATTTCTTAATCCCCATTGTACAATGCTGTCTATGTCAGAATTTAATGAACTCATATTTAGCCGTTTCAGTTCCACGTCCGAAGAGCAGGGATGTGAATCTGGAAACGAATATGAAAAGCTAAGGGTACTATCGTCAGCGAAACAATTTAATGGATTAGTAGTTGCAGACAGCAGATCATTAATGAAAATGAGAAAGATGGTCGGAGACAAAACGGAACCCAGCATTTATGTTATGGGTTTCAGACTTGAATCCGTCTAATACTACTTGTATAGAGCGATTCGAAAATAAGTTACTAATCCAACGAAGAAGGGTTTCATCGATACCAAACGCACGCATTTTCGATAAAAGAGCAGGATGCCAAACTTTATCAAATGCTTTAGAAATATCAAGTGCAATAATCTTACTTTCTCCAAAACGATGTAAAGATTTGTTCCACTGTTCGTATTGCCGGTCATTAAGAAGCTTTCGATCTTCGAGATATTTCTTGAGCTGATAATTTATCAGCGTTTCCATGACCTTGGAAGGAAGGGACGTAAGTGCAATTGGTCGGTAATTAGAGGGTGAAGAAGATTCGCCTTTTTTTGGGATAGGCTGGACAAATGCTGTTTTCCAACTGCTCGGAATAAGCCCAGAAGAATAGGATAGATGGAAAAGCTTACGCAGGAGCTTTGCCAGCGTGGAAAAACACCTCTTCAGAACAATGGCAGGGATACCATCCGGACCAGCGGATTTATGAATGCTCTTTTAGGGCTCTCGCCACAGTACGAGTACAAAAGAAGATTTGTCCCATAGAATCATTTACGCGCTCAAGAACTGGGGGAGTCATGACACTATCAGACAGTGTAGAGTTGGCGGCGAACTGCCTAACGAATAAGTTAGCTTAGTTAATGATAAGTGTATAACTTTTGAGCTAGATACAGGTGCATGTACAACTGTATTATCAGAACAAGAATATTTTAAAACTTTTAAAAAATTTTAAACTAAATAAATTTTCTAAATCTCTAGAAGTGGTGACTGGTGGCCACGTGGTGGTACTTGGAAGTTTCGAAGTTAAGCTTTGTATATGAAAACTATAGTACTCTCATGGCGAGTTTTTTTAGGGTTGCCCGGATCCTGGTGGTGGCGCTGCAAAATGTGAGGTGTAAAATTGGATTTTGGGAGTCTTGAAGGGTCGGAAATTGGTGGTAGGGGCAAGAGGAGACTATTTATTTGGATTATTGCATCCAAAAAATATCATTTAAAACCTCCATAAGCTCTCCGCAAAAATAAAAGAGTAAGGGTTGCCGGCATACATTAGATGTCGCCCCATTCAACTTCCACCATGAGAGTACTATAGTTTTCATATACAAAGAGTTAAGGTAAAGTCTAAATGTCATGAAAAGCCTTTGAAATTGAAAATGTTGGTTATTAAGAGCAAAAAAACCATTTACACCTTTGTTGGGACGTGTCTGGTTGGACTCTTTATATCCAAGTTGGAAATCTTTCTTTCAAAATGTCGGTAAGTCTCAGACAAATTCTATTTCAAATATTATTGAGAAAATAATTGATCCTAAAGATAAAATGATTTGCATGCTTTAAAATATTTTCGCTGAAGTTTTTGATCAAAATTTAGAAAATCCAATTTTAGGATTTGAAGCTGACGTCATTCTGTATGAAAGTGCAAGACCAACGGTGTTTAAATCATATGCAGTTCCTTTTGGTCTTTGAGAAAAATATAATGCAGAGTTAGAAAGATTAATTAAAGTTGGGATCTTAGAAAAAGTAAGGCATAGCGAATGGGCGAGTCCAGTGGTTTGTGTAATGAAAAAGAATGTCGATGCCAGACTTTGTATGGACTGTAAGGTGTCAATTAATAAGCTTATGAAAACGGAACATAATCCATTACTGCTTCCAGAAGATATTTATCTGAAAGATGCAAACAGTATTTTACTATAAATACGAGTATATAACAAAATGTAAATCCATCATTTTTATGAGGTAAAATAAAAAGATAGCTTTTAAGAGTTTATAATAGGTATAATAATTAATGTAATTATTTTCTAAGGAAAGGGTGAATTGTTATGTATTTATATAAGAACATATTATTAAGTATAATTGTAATGTGCTACAAAGTACCAATTGATGTATATCTGCTTAATTGAAATCAATAATCTATGAAATAAAGCAGTCTAGTTTAAACCACTGATTTGTATACTTTACACCGATAAATTCCATATTTTTGACTGTTGGAAAGTTTGATTGAAAAAAATAGCCTTTTAGACGTATTTTTTTGTTTTTCATTTATACGTAGGTAGGTAGGTAGGTAGAAATGGCGATAATCAAGGCAACCCTGTCTGAAAATCCAATTAGCACTGTAGTGCGCCGTTTTGATACCATAAACTCGTTTGACCTACGATAAAAAGGGGAAAAATTTATAGAGGAGCTTCACAGCGGATTATGTTAGAGCCATTTTGTCGCGTTAAGAAAAAAGATTAGATCTCTGATCTTTGTCTCAGATAGCTCGCTCAGTTCGTGAAAGAATGCTTTTCCAAAGGATTGCATTCTAATGTTTGCCAGAGCAGGACATTTGCAGAGAAAATGAATTACCGTTTCCCTTTCTCGTTGGTCTCTACAACTACTACAAAACGTGTTGTAAGAAATGCCCAACTTCTCTGCATGAACTCCTATAGGCCAATGTCCGGTACACACCGCAACAAGCCTGGATATGTCTTGCCTGGGCCTGCATAGAAGATCGTTTGTACGGGTTTTATTATAGGTGGGCCATATCTTCCTAGATATAATGCAGTTGGTTAAATTGCTCCACCTTCGATTTGCTGCAGTTTGATAGATAGAAAAGATTTTCCTCTTCATAGCACCAAGTGAGCTATGAAGGGCCGATCCTTGCCTGGCTAGCTCGTCTGCCCGTTCATTTCCGTCGATACCACTATGGCCCGGGACCCATATCAGGGTGACAACGAGATTTATGTTCAGGCTCGCAAGCTCATCGCGACATTGCTGGACCAATTTTGATGAAGATGTGGCCGAGTTAATGGCTTTGATAGCTGCCTGACTGTCTGTGACGATAGCCGCATTTCGGTTTTGGTTTGGGCTTTGTTTAAGTGCCTTACATGCCTCCCTTATTGCCAGCAGTTCAGCCTGAAAAACGCTAGCAAAGTCAGGGAGCCTGAAGGATTTAGCTACTTTTAGAGACTCAGAGAAGATTCCAAAACCAACACCACACTCCATCTTTGAGCCGTCAGTAAAGATGGTTGTTTCGAAACCTATCGTCACTATGTCATCTTCCCAGTCTTTCCTGGATGGGAAAGTAACATTAAAACCCTTACTTAGGTTCAAAGTAGGAGTGCAGTAGTCAGTGTTTACCGAGATAATATCTGAGGGAATTAGTTTCGATAAGTAGCTGTGACCGTATGGTTTTGACAACCATTTAGGCTGATTCCTTCAGCCTAAACGCGCTGCAAGAAACTGTATATTTAATGAAGAGGTCGAGCGGCAGAAGATCCAGAATAACATTTAAGGCCTCTGTTGGGCATGTACGCATGGCCCCTGTGGTGCCAACACTAGCTGTTCTCTGTAACTTCCTTAGCTTATCAATATTATAAGCTTTGCTAAGGGCAGGCCACCACACAATCGAACCATATGCTAAGATTGGTCGTACTACGGCTGTGTACGTCCACAGAATCATCTTCGACTGAAGTCCCCACTTCTTGCCGAAAGTTTTCCTGCAGTCGTAGAAGGCAATACAGGCCTTCTTTACCCGCTCTTCAATATTTATTTTCCAGTTCAATTTAGGGTCGAGTATAACTCCCAAATATTTTGCACTGGAAGACAATGTTAGAATTTGAACGTTGAGTCGAGGTGGCGTGAAGGTAGGTAATTTAGTTTTGGTGGTAAAGAGCATCAGTTCAGTTTTACTTTGATTAACTCCTAGTCCACAACTAGTGGCCCAGTAGCTAACTTTCTTCAAAGCCATCTCCGTGATCTCACTAATCACAGGGGTGTACTTTCCTGACACCAATAGCACCAAATCATCCGCGTAGGCAACCGCCTTCACTCCACATTTCTTCAATTTCACGAGAATTGCATCCATGACCAGAAGCCATAGAAGAGGTGAAAGGACACCACCCTGGGGTGTTCCTCTACTCACGCGTTTGGTTGAGATTGTATTGCCTAAAGTGGCTCGAATCTTCCTGTCGCTGAGCATGGAAATAATCCATTCTCGAATGTAGCCTTCTACACCGAATTTGACGAGCGATTCTTCTATAGATTCGGTAAGAACGTTGTTAAAAGCACCTTCTATGTCTAAAAAGGTGGCAAGGGTAAATTCTTTATAGTGGATTGTTTTTTCTACATTACTCACTACCTCATGGAGGGCAGTCTCCGTAGATTTGCCCTTAAGATATGCATGCTGAGAGCTTTCAAGAGGTCGTCCAACTAGGATATCTCTAATGTGGTAATCTAGAATGCGCTCCAAGGTTTTAAGCACAAAGGATGTTAAGCTAATTGGTCTGAAATCCTTCGCAGATTCGTGACCTCGCCTACCAACCTTTGGGATAAAAACTACTTTGACCTGTCTCCACGACTTGTACCTAAGTCGTGGAGAAGGAGGCATCCTTTAAAATTTTGTTCCAGCCATGGAACTGCCACTTCATGCAATTTTTGAAGCATAACCGGCAGTATTCCATCCATGCCTGGGGATTTATATGGAGAAAAAGTATTAATGGCCCAAGAAATCTTTTCTCTAGTTATAACGGAATTTACTAGTACTTGCTCTACATGGGCTACGCTTAGCTCTGTAGTTCAGAGCAATTCGGGGTTATCAGTCTCGCAACCCGGGAAGTGCGTCTTCATTAGTAACTCTAGAGATTCGGCTGAAGAGGCTCTCCAGGATCCATCAGGCTTTTTTAGAAATGAAGGATTACAGTGTTCCTTATAACCCAAGTTCAAGCAACTTACCAAACCATGTTTAACAATTAGGTGCCTGTCAGGTTTTATCCTTCAATATTGCTGGTCTTGGAAATAAAACCTTATTTAGTAATTTTTTTAAATATATTAATAATTTTGAAATATTTTTTTTGTATGAAACTTTTGTAACAACTGAAAATAGTATAAGATACGAAAAATTCTTTCCGGGTTACAAACTTGAATGGATTCCTGCGACGAGAACACAACAACAAACAAGAGGAAGAGCAAGTGGCGGCTGCTTATATGGTTACAAAAAATGCGTAGAACTAGTCTATCAACTCAGCTTTGTCAAGCAATGTGATACCGTTTTTCTTAGAGGATATTTTGGAGGAGCTTTCCTGAACCTTGTTCCAGCGTACATTAACTGCAACCATTGGAGAAGCGACTTTGAAAAACTTATTACATTTTTTGATGAAACAGACCAAAACAATTTCATATTAGTAGGCGATTTGAATGTAAGAACTAGTACGAAAGGAAGTGTAGATGTTCAACTTGGAAACGAAAATTTAGTTCCTACAATCAGAACCTCAAAGGATAATTGTTGTGACCGAAACTCAAATGCATTTACGGAGTTCTTAGAAGAGATCGGAGCGTTCATTTTGAATGGAAGGGGATACGGAGACAAGACAGGTGAATTTACATTTGTAAGCAGCAGGGGGTCTTCGGTCATCGACCACTGCTGTCCATCATACAGTTCCATTGATGCAATTAAAAACTTTAGAATCGGCTGTGAAACTTTCTCCGATCATATGCCCCTCATAGTAAGTCTTACTACACAGGAAGTTAAAACGACAAATGATTCAATGAAGCTTTTACCTAGACTTAAGTGGCGAGATGAAAGAAAAACCACATACGCACGCAGTCTAGAACAATACATACCTCAAAAAATTGCTAGTACTAACGCAGGTGAAGATCTCTGTCTGGCTATTAAGGAATGTGTATACAGTGCTAATGGAACAACTAATCAGCCTAAACTGAACTTTGCACCAAAGAAACCATGGTTCGATACAGCCTGTTTTTACGCTAGGAGGAATGTATTGAAAAACCTTAAAATGTACAGAAAACACAACATCGACGTTTACAGAAGAAAATACCAGGATTCAAACAAAAGATACAAAGCCTTATGCAAGCTGAAACAACGCGATTACTATTTAAATATCGCAAATCAACTAGCGTTAGTCAAGGCAACAAGCGATTGGTGGAAGCTAGCAAAGATAATGCGCGGTAACACTAACAATCAGAAATCAGACATAACATCATCTGAGTTTAGAATGCACTTCAGAGACCTACTTAATCCAACATCGCTCGCAGAAATGTCATACGAGTATTCCTTAATTACAGATATCCATATACCTGTGCTTGATGAAGATATTAAAATAGATGAAGTTCAATTAGCTATCGCATCAGCAAAAGATAACAAGGCTCCCGGCATCGATGGTATTCCCTTCGAATTCTATAAAAACGCCCCGACTAGTTTAGTCAATGAAATCCACCGTCTATTTTGTGGCATCTTTAGTACAGGAACCATTCCCGATTCTTTCAAGCTGTCAATAATGTTTCCACTTTTCAAGAAAGGGAACCCGAACGATGTAGCCAACTACCGCGGTCTGTCTTTCATGGACACTATTTACAAGCTGTTCTCAACTGTTCTGTTGAACCGACTTAATCGATGGGTTGAAGAAAATCAGATTCTGAAAGAATTCCAAGCTGCATATAGACAAAACTATTCAACTGTAGACCAGATTTTCAATCTCTCTTGCCTCATAAAATTACAACTCAATCAAAAAAAGAAACTCTATGCGTTTTTCATAGATTTAAAAGCTGCTTTCGACAATATAAATAGAGACGCATTGTTCCACAAATTGAGACTATTGGGAATGTCCACAAAAATGCTCTCAATACTAAAGGCGCTCTATCACAACAACATGGCAACAGTATGGAACGGAACTAACATCAGCGACTTCTTTCCTATCAATCGAGGCGTAAAACAGGGATGTGTCCTCAGTGCTTTACTATTTATCCTGTTCTTGAATGACCTTGACTCTGATCTACCGAGTGGAGTAACTATTGAGGGCATATCGGTAAAAGTATTACTCTATGCTGACGATATTGTTCTACTTTTAGACAATCCCGCTTCCTTGCAAACAATGATAAATAGCTTCGCTAGTTATTGCACAAAATGGAATTTGCTCGTGAACTTGGGAAAATCTGAAATTGTTATTTTTCGAAACGGTGGACGCCGGGCAGCTGAAGAAAAATGGACTTTCAATAACGACGAAATAAAAATAACTAACAAATACAAGTACCTAAGAGTGACTCTGACTTACAATATGTCGTGGACAGAGCATCTTATGCAGAGACTTGCAATGTCCAAAAACTCCATTAATGCTACCTGGTCAAACTTCATCAAAAACAAAAACATACAGCACTCAGCAAAGTACAAAATATATGAAGCCGCTTCGAAATCAATTATGAACTACTGTGCGCAAGTTTGGGGTTATTCCGAATATAATGAAGTTGAAAAATTGCAAAGGTTTTTTATTAAGAGATGTTTTTCTTTACCCAATAATACACCAAATTACGTGCTTAGTCTAGAAACAGGACTTCCAAAAGCATTCCTTTCTACACTCGAACTTCATTTCAAGTACATACAAAGAGTAAGCACCCTTCCCGAAAACAGATTACCGAGAAAACTTTCGGATGTCATAGTGAGAAAAAAGATTTACTGGGCAAATGAGTGGTCGGAGCTTTTTCATGAAGTCAACATCGAGTTTAACTGGTTAGCAAAGTCTGAGTGGAAAGCATTGCATACAGAAACTTGCACAAAACTCACTGAAAGACATTGGACAGAAAACACAAGCAGAGCTCTTCAATCACGCTTTCACGATGAGTATTGTAACCTGAGCTATGACGAGGTACCAAACTACTTCGAAGATAGTAACTCTCGCGAGATGATCAGTATGGTGTTAAAGTCCAGGAGCGGATTACTTAATTTAAATGCAAGAGCATTCAGAAGAGAGTCGGTAGGCATTTGTACGATCTGCAACCTTGATGCTACTGAAAATACATATCACTTTGTGGGAGTGTGTCCTTGTTTTCGTACATACAGAAGACAGTTTCTTGGAAGTGAAAGCCTTAACCGGGACCAGTTCCTCGAGTTTCTCAACGGACGAAACTATAGTCAACTTTACAATTTCATAAAAAGTGCTCTAAGATATCGAAACCTAATTATAAATGAATTTTCTTAAATATAAATATTCCTAAATATAAATCCATCGCTAAGTCTTTAATGAATATAATATTACAGTCAACACTTTAACCTGACAGGCAACTTAAAAAGTTATTGTCATTTAATTTAATTTTTATCATAATGAATATCAAGCTTTTGTAAAAACTATCTGAATAATAAAAATTTTTATCTATCTATCTATCTATCTATCAGTGTTCCTTCGATAAAACTTTACTGAGCCTTGCGGAGTCCTTTATGTCTTCGATTGATTGACAGTATTCTCTCCACCCTTGTCTTTTAGCTAATGATAGGGCTCGCTTGTAGACTTTAAGAGAGTCTTTATACGGTTGGTAAAAATTTTGCTTGTGGCAGATGTTGAAAATTGTCCTCGTCATTTTTCTAAGGCCGGGCAGTTCTTCATTCCACCAGGCAGGAAGGGTTTTACGGATATATTTAATTGGGCAAGAGACTCTAAAAGCTTTACTAATAGAAGTTTCAAATATTTTCACCTTTGATTCAAGGTCTACTATCGATTCTGTGAGATTCGGTAAATTTCTCAGTTTGGAATTTGCAATTTGACTGAACTTCTTCCAGTCAGTTCTTTTGGGATTTCTATAAGGTGGAGGGTTTTTCGACTCGAAATTAATATTGAAGAGAATCCACTTGTGATCCAAAAAAGAATTCAAAGGGGAAACTCCAATTCTCCACTAATAGATTACAGTTGTTTACTAGAGTAACATCAAGCACATCCTCCCATCCGTCATAGTTTTCCGAGCTCGGAAAGACGAAAGTGGGAGTATTGCCTCTGTTACATATGGTCATATTCACAGGCCAACACTATTTTTGTTTCTGGGTTCTTGATATGATTTTCTTGTTGCTCCTACATCACTTACTAATTATAAAAAAAATTTTACCTGAAAAAGTTTGTTTTTATAGCTAGAATTTTGATATTATGGATTAAAGGGAGATAACTGATAAAAATTGATATTAATTAACTAAATAAATCATAACTTTGATTTTACTCGTTCGATCCTCAAGGTTAAGAGCTTAAAATTACCATGAGACTTAAGGCTACATTCTGTGTAGAACCCATGGGGGTGGGGCCACGCCTTCAATATAAAAAAGTTGTTTGAAAGAAAATTTCAATTTTATTTTTGTTCTTTTAAATGCAAAAGATGATGAAAAATTTCAAAACATCAAAAAACAATGTACTACAAAATTATTGCCCCAACTCTCTTCTATAAAAATGTCATTGGTTATATACCGGTAAACTCAAAAGGTAAGACGGCGGAAGCACCCGAATTGATTTTTGCGAAAAAAAAATTAATTTTGATCAAATTTTGAGTTTGAAACTAGTTTTTTCAAAAACTATGCATAGATTTTGCTTGATTTAAAAACTGGGTAATAGAATAGAGTATTATCTTTAAAAAAAGTATAGTACTTAATTGTAGGTATTACCGTTATTTTTTAATATTTTTTTTTCCATTTTTAGTAGTTTTTTTTAATGAATTTGCCCCTCCCGCCCAAACGGGGGGAAATAGACCCCCCTTTTCATAGTAAAAAAATACTTGTAGAAGTGTTCTACAAAAACCGTTATCATTTCTTAGCGCTACAGTTACCTTACTCTTGCCGAGAACACTTAAACCTTAGAGTTGGTTGAAAACCCATAATATTTATTTATCATTGTAATAGGTGCAGAAACAAACTTAAAAAAAAAGATGCAGTTATAAAGAATTCAATACCAGGATTGAGAAAATCGCCACTTCAACACAGAAACAAAAAAAATAATTTTTTTGTCGACCTGTGTTATGTTCAATAATAAAATCAAAAAGCGACTCACCTCGTTCGTTGATCTCTGAACTTCCCCAGAGGGTATGCCGAACATTTGCGTGGCCTCCAATCAGAATGTTTGTATTTTTGAACTTGGCTTCGGATGTAACTTTGCTCACCTCCTCCGGTGGTGATCTTGAATTGTGGGCGGAATAAAGAGAGGCCACCAGCAAACCTTGCTTATTTTTATCTTCGAATCTGACGACTGTCAGATCGGGAGTGCTAAAATTAGGACATAAAAAACCTTTTAAATGTTTCTTAGCTAAAATACACGTTCTTTGATTACCTTGGTCATGATCTACGGTCTTGTAAAAGAGGTCGTATTGGTTGTCTTGTAGACCTCGCACCTTGAGGCCATTTATCCACGGTTCTTGGATAACGCCAATGTCGAAGTTTTCCTCCCTTAGGAAAACTCTCAGATTATCTGAAGCACATTTAGAGTGCTTTAGATTAATCTGGATGACCTTCAGCGCGTTTTTTAATTTTCTTTATTTGCAGAGCTAGGGCCCGGTAACTCGCTGGGGACCTCGACTCCACCAATGACATCGTCAACCTCAACGTTGTCATCAGCTTTGTCGGTGTCTGCTCCCTGACTCTGCAGAATTTTAATTTTGGCATTCCTTACGCCAAAACTAAGCTTATAATCGGCCTTTTCGAGAGCCCCTAGACTTTCTTCGCTGATCCTCAGAAGGTAAGAGGTGCTGGTCTTCTGCGGTTCCTCTGCCTTTACCACAGCCCAATCGTGCATGGGGACCAGCGGATTTAGCCTCTGAAGACTGCGGATCAGTTCCTGTCCGCTTGGCTTTATGCTCATGAGCGGCAACCAAATGCGGGCCTTTGGTTGTCTAGGGATGTCCTTAGCTGGGATAAGCTTGAGCTTCAAGCCCTCCCAGTCATTGCTAACCTTAGCAATGCTTTCACTAAGGAAATCCCTAGAAAACCTGTCCGCACACTTGATTACCCTATACCCCCTGAGCATCTCTCCAGAGTCAAAACTAGGGTAGGGACCCTCACTATTTGATATAGTATAAGAGAACACTATCTCCGAGAGCTTGCCCTCGATAGAGTTCCACACACTCAGCAGACCTTTGCTGTTTGTGGAGAGCTCATCCACAACTGCTACTTGGAGGTCGCCCCTGACAACCTCACTAAGAGTACGCAGTTGCGCTGCTCCAGAAGATGGCGCTTTACCCGGCCGTCAAGCTTACTCTTTTTCTGAGTAGGTAAGGTCTGTTCCTGAGACCTATTTCGCTTGGCGGCCTTTTCACGGTTGGCCAGACGTTTGTGTATTCATCAACAACCTTCTGGTACTTTATTTTATCTTGAGCGTCCTTCTCATGAATCACTCCGGTCTCCTCATTTTTGGCAATCTTGGCAAGAATGAAGGAGGCCGTTTTGAAGCGGTTCTTGAGAAGAACGCCTTCTGATGGCTTTTTTGTACCTCGTGTTGCACTGCTACTAGAGGGTTTTGGTTTTATATACGGTTTAGGAAGTACAGGGGTGCTATGACTAGCACTGCCTATACTTCCTGAGTTTTTAGGTTGCTCACAAGTGCTGGAACTACCAGCGCTATATGAGCTCCCTTTTAAAGTCTCCTGACTGGAAGCCAGGAGTTCATCCTCCGACTCAGTGGATGGTACTACGTTCGTCTTGTCTCAATCGTCCATTTTGTCTGTTGTATGTATTTTGGTCCCACGAGTAGGTCGGAAAGGAAAGGTCAGCCCCGGTAGAGCCGATATACCGGGGTAAGGCAGAAAATAAGACGGACCCTGCCAAGGCATCCGAATGAGCTCGTTCGCGACTGGTTTACCCCCCAGCCTTTCATTCTTCGGCACGGATTATGTAAAACGCTCACACCACCACTGAAATTAGGGACCCCGTATCTATGGTCAGATTGCATTGCTAGAGGTTGCTACTATTAAGGAGTAGGAAACTACAGCAATTCAACCTGACCTTAGCTGATCCCCATCTTGACAACGTACAAGATAACTGTGGTGATCATTTACCGCCCGGCACCCACTAGGAGGGTTTGAAACGAGGATTTTTGCCGGGCTCATTTATACGTACAAAAATCATTTTAATGATTAAAATCAAACTTCTATCTACATATTTCAAATTTGACAAAAAAATAAAAAAAAAAAATTTCAATTTTACAATTTGTATTTTATTTTCGAAAACTAAATGACCTGAAAACTTCAAATTTTTAGAATTCGATTAAGGACTGATTGAAAAAAAATGTTATTTACTGGGTACATTTTAAAGAAAAAGTGAAAAAATTTTTTTTTATTTTTTAAAACGTTTTTTTAAATTTCTCAATTTTTTTCTACATTTTTTTCTGTTTCTCAATTTTTTTTCAAATTTCTATTTTTTATACTAATTTTTCAATTTTATTCACAAATTAAATTTTCCAAATTTTTATTCTATATTTCTCATTTTTTTCTATTTTTTCTACTCATTTTTCAATTTTTTACACAAACATTTTAAATTTCTCAATTTCTTTTTCTAAATTTTTAATTTTTTTCACAAATTATTTCAAAATTTATCAAATTTATTTTTACATTTTCAATTTTTTTTCTAAATTTTTGGATTAAAAAAAAAAATTTTTCTAAACTTTTCAAATTTTGGTACAAAAATATCTATGTATTTTTGAGCATTTTTTGAGTTTTCTGATGGAGTGAGGAAAAATTATTTTCATCAGTATAAAACAATTAACAAAAAAAAAGTGTTGAACAAACAATTTGAATTGATTTTCAAACGGTCATAGATATTACTATTTGAAAAATGAAAATGATGTCATTCCAATAAAATCTATTGAAAAGCCAACAGGAATCATAAAACTATGATTTCCTATTGTTTCATGCTTTTTCCAATTGCATAGGAAAAAGAGTACCTATATCTATATACAAAATTTGTGGAAATGTGCAACGTTGCTCTCAGAACAATCATATTCGCACAAATTCAAAGCTGTTATCAATTCTTTTATCCTTTTAATTTTTCAAATGGTCATTTCTTCAGATTTGAGAAATTAAAAGGATATCATATGTATGTAGGTACCTACATATAAAAAAAAAGAAAAAAAAAAAAGATATAAAAATATGCATTTTATTCACAAAAGACAAATATGTAGGTATAGTCTAATTCTATTACTTGCAAGAAAAAAAAGGTATAAATGTTTCTGTAAAATATGAAAATTCGCAAGGTACACAGTTCACAAAAACCAAATACGTATAGTAAATTCTATCGATTAAGGACTGATTGAAAAAAAATATTATTTACTGGGTACATTTTAAAGAAAAAGTTTTTTTTTTCTGTTTCTCAATTTTTTTTCAAATTTCTATTTTTTATACTAATTTTTCAATTTTATTCACAAATTAAATTTTCCAAATTTTTATTCTATATTTCTTATTTTTTTCTATTTTTTCTACTCATTTTTCAATTTTTTACACAAACATTTTAAATTTCTCAATTTCTTTTTCTAAATTTTTAATTTTTTTTCACAAATTATTTCAAAATTTATCAAATTTATTTTTACATTTTCAATTTTTTTTCTAAATTTTTGGATTAAAAAAAAATTTTTTTCTAAACTTTTCAAATTTTGGTACAAAAATATCTATGTATTTTTGAGCATTTTTTGAGTTTTCTGATGGAGTGAGGAAAAATTATTTTCATCAGTATAAAACAATTAACAAAAAAAAAGTGTTGAACAAACAATTTGAATTGATTTTCAAACGGTCATAGATATTACTATTTGAAAAATGAAAATGATGTCATTCCAATAAAATCTATTGAAAAGCCAACAGGAATCATAAAACTATGATTTCCTATTGTTTCATGCTTTTTCCAATTGCATAGGAAAAAGAGTACCTATATCTATATACAAAATTTGTGGAAATGTGCAACGTTGCTCTCAGAACAATCATATTCGCACAAATTCAAAGCTGTTATCAATTCTTTTATCCTTTTAATTTTTCAAATGGTCATTTCTTCAGGATAATGTCCTACCTTTAGTGGAGATTAGTGTAGAGTAATTTATAGGGGAAGTACAAAGAAAAAGAATAATAAATATGAATGTCTAGAGAATAACAGAGGATAGAG
The DNA here is from genome assembly GCA_958431115.1 of Syrphus vitripennis. NCBI lineage: Eukaryota > Metazoa > Arthropoda > Insecta > Diptera > Syrphidae > Syrphus > Syrphus vitripennis. The sequence goes on from OY288108.1 coordinate 66,256,014, forward strand.
AAAGCTGTATAAAATTGGAATACAATTTGGTGGGAGTTCGAGGGAGTTAGAAAAAAAGGCTCTTATTGATTTTTTCTTCATTGTCTTTCTTGCAAAGGGGAATTATTTGAATTTTTTTTGCTAGGTAGGTAGGGAATGGGCAATGAAAATTCGTGAAGAAAAAACGATTTTGTTTTGAATTTTTTTAAGCAAAAGGCACTTCGTCACTTTGCACATAGAAAAATATTTTTAAGATTATTTTAATTTTATTTTTTCTTGAAAATTGAAGCAATTATGAAAGGAATTTCTTAATATTTTATCAATTGTTTTTTAATTTCACGTAGTTGTTTATACTTACATACGTGATATTTTAAAATAATTGAAAGTCGACATAAAAAATATTGCTATGGAAAATTGAAGTAAATTTTAAATATTTTTTCGGTTAGGTATTTGAAAATTCAAGTAACATTTTCAAATTGAAACGTGAGTTATTGAAGATGTTTAAAATTCACGTTAATTTTTAAAGTTAATAAATTCTGTTGAAAATTAACGTGAAATTTTTAATTTACTTAAGAACCTTAAAAATTCACGTCAAAGTCTTAATTTACTTAAAAAACATAAAAATCACCGTGAAAATTTAAAATTATTAATTTCTTTTGAAAATTCAAGCGGTATTTAAAATTTGTTTAGGACTTGAAAATCCAAGAATTCTTAAAATACCCGTAAAATATAAAAACAGTGAGAAATAAAATGACGTGTTTTTGGAAAATTGACGTGAAATTTATAAAATGTTCTAATTCTTTGGAAATACACCTAGAATAGTAAAACATTTTTGGATTTTTCGGATTAGCCGCGTTATAAATATTTAATATTTAGCGAGTTCAATACAGTACTCACCCCGAACGTTTCGCTTCGAATTGCATCGAGCGTGGTCACCGGGAAACTACGCTCGATGCAATTCGAAGCGAAACGTTCGGGGTGAGTACTGTATTGAACTCGCTAAATATTAAATATTTATAACGCGGCTAATCCGAAAAATCCAAAAATGTATAATTCCAACCGCGAAAACCTTAAAAGTTATAGAATAGTAAAATTAAGTAAGTTTTTTGAAACCTACGTGTTTTTTAAAGTTCCGTGTTTTTTTTTTGAAAATTCACTTGAAATTTATAAAATAATGTAATTTCTTGAGAATTAACCTGGAATATTAAAACTACGTGTTTTTTTAAAGTTCGGTGTTTTTTTTAAACTCACGTGAAATTTCTCGAAAATTCACAAGAAATTTTAAATTTCTTTGAGAACTACGAAAAATCCACAGGAAAATTAAAAGAAAAAAAACTATGAACTATGAAATTTTTTTAAATAATTAAAACTTTTGAAATTTCACGTGAAATTTTTGAAATTAAATATGTATGTAGGTATGTACTTAGTTTACTAAAAAACTTTAAAATTTAAAATTTCATTGAGAACTATCCACGTGAAATTTTTAACTTCATTTGAGTTACAAAAATTCACGTGAAAATTATTTAAACTTTTGAAAATTCAGGTGAAATTTTTCGATTTGCTTAAAATACTAAAATTCACGTGGTATCTCAAATTTACTTAAAAATTTTGAAAATTGACGTGATATTTTAAATTTATTGAAAAATAAATATACAAATACGTTTATTTTTAAAAATATGTATTTGATTTTGTTCAAGAAATTTTATGTAAAAAAAAACTTTTTTTAATTTTACTGATGGAAATTCGCACGAAAACATTTTTTTAAGCAGTAAAATTAAAAACAAAAAACTGTTGCATAAACTATTTTTAGTGATTTTAGGTACATCAATTTTGTTATCCTTTTAATTTTCAAATGGTTATTTCTTCAGATTTGAGAAATTAAAAGGATATCATGTACCTACCTATAAAAAAGAAATATATCATAAAAATATCACTGTAACCAAATGACAAAAACCAAATACGTATTGTACCTACAATTCTACATTGTATATATAATAGATTCCATATACAATGAATTCTATCACTTGCAAGAAAAAAAATTATAAATGTTTCTGTAAAACATGAAATTTGGCAAGGTACATAGTTCACAAAAACCAAATACGTATAGTAAATTCTATCACAAGCAAGAAAAAAAAAGTTTAAATGTATGTATCTGTAAGACATGAAAATTTGCAACATAGCTCTCATAATATCTCAAATCTCACAAAATCAAATAAAATATACGAAATTATTTGAAAATTGGAAATAATTTAGCTATATCTATACTTCTACATATATGAAAAATGCAAAAAAACCGTTGAATAAATCCACAGCCCAATGAATTCTTTTCATTTTCCCCATGTTGCCTTGACAACATCAACTAGCTCACCTATCTCCCTTACTCTCTCTATTTGTTGTCAGCAACTGTCAAAATGAAAATAATAAATCCTCTCACTATATTCTTGCTGCCTATCATCATTCCGAACTCTCCAATCCTATATTTCGCTACTTCCACGCCACCAAGTGAGGCGACCAAAATAGAAAAAATCGTGTTCCATAGTAGTACTATGTAATTATATATACAATGAAATGCCGGTGAGTGAAATTTATAAAATTGTAGGAGTTGAAAATTATGAAGGTGCTTCTTTATCAATGAAAACATCCTCGCCGATGAAAAAAACAGACATCGCATTACATATGTTAATTTTGTTTGAGAAAGTTTATGCGATTTTTTTTTAATTTAATTAATTTATAGATGATTTCGAATTAAGTTCGATACCTGATGAACTTGCGCCTGGTTATGTAAACGAAATTGAGGAATAGAAAAATGTTTTCGCTTGGTCATCAAGCATAGTCAAAGACACAAGTTCGATTTCGATAGTTAAAATAAATGTTTGTTTTCAATGATTCAATCACATTTTCAATTAAATTATTCTTCGAAATCAATGTGTTTCATTCATCCAGATTTGTCAAATGCACCGGATTCCAAAGTCAGTGATATATCTGATAAAGCTTTGTTTGGAAAAGGTTTGACAAAAAGTGCGAGTGTTCCTGAACAATATGATCTATTATCCAAACGATCATTGGCTCTCAAAAAGAAAGAAGGAAAGAAACGAATCCAAAGATTAATTGTATAAATGTCACGACCACGACGTCCTAGACGTGCTTATATAGGTAGCCGAGATTGTCATGCGGAAATTGTAGCAATTGGTAGAAGATCTGAAAGTCAAGAACAATTAGAACAGCTAAATATAGTGAATCGAGAACGTATGGCAAGATCACGTTTACGGCAATATCAGGAAGAAAATCGGCAAGGACGAAGAGATATAAATTTCAATTTACAAGGTGTTGCTTTCGCATACGATCGTAACATTGATTACAGAGCACATCGATCAGTCTCAATCGGTAAAATGGATGTAATATGTCAATATTGTAAAGCTCTTAAATTTAAGAGTGAAGCACCTGGTATGTGCTGTGCGAGTGGGAAAATAAAACTGCCCAAACTAATTCCGCCACCAGATGAATTAAATTTACTAGTGAATGGAATCACACCAATTTCGAAGCATTTTCTAGATAATATTCAAGCATACAATTCGGGCTTTCAAATGACTTCATTTGGTGCTGATAAAATTATAAGTTTAAGTAAGTCATTTTATGCCCACTAAAGGTCGCTCACGTTTCCTTTAACCCGTCCCTCAATCCCCTCCTATCCCACATAGGAAGCGAATAGCCGACTATTGTTACCAACTCCTCTCCCACCCATCCCACGTTAATGGTGAAAAAACCATTCAACGTTGCCCTCCATTGTTTCCTCTCTCATCCAACTGGGCAAGCTCAGTTCATAATCCTTATAATCAATCCTTTAGTTCGGTGCAAGCACTGTCTGATTCCATACCCCCTCTCTCATATACCAATATCTACCTCCCAATTGGGCTGGATCTAAGGTGTTACACGACCAGTACCGATGATCAGCCTGGCTGAGGGCCCAATTAAAAAACTAGCTCAGTCGTTAACGGAGTATCCGGATACCTGGCGACCTCCGGATTAACTAGCCTTATCTGTATATAATATGTCCATATGGCTATGGACACCCATAGCTCTGTTGTCGCCAGCGGGAGTAAGGATAAACTTCCTGTAGTGAAGGGGTTGTGAAGTATTGCCCCTCCACTACTACAGAGAGTAAAGCTCTCAAAATTTCAACTTCGCAGTTTAGTGGAGGTAGGGTTGTGAAGCATGGCCCTACCCCCACAAGTCCTCGTCCCGGTGGTAGCGGGGTTGTGAAGCATGGCCCTTCTACCACCAAGGGAAACACAATTCCTGTAGAAGTTCGTAGGGGGGGGGGGGGGGGCGAACGGAAGCTCAAACCCTCCAAGACCTTCTATAGGGACATGCGAAATGCTAAGAGAATTCTCCAGACGTTTGGTGAAAAACCAGGCGCTGAGAGAAGACTCTCAGCATAGCGCTAAAATAAAATGGGCTAAAGGCTTCTTAGCTAAAGCCAACAAAAAGACCTGCTAGGACTCTACGTCTAAGCGACAAAAGTCAATGGAGATATTGTCTCAGTACCCAAACGCCCCAAAGTGCAAAACACCCGCACTCGTAACCATCACAAGGTTAAAATGTCCTTCAGCGATGTGGTGAAAGACAAAATTGGTAGTCGCGATCATCGACAGGAGCGACGTTGATAGCACGTTCTCTGCCGAGAATTGGACATTAGTCAAAGGTCAGTTGGCCCTCTGATTTCTGGGAATCATGTCCGACAATCCGGGACCACCGCCCATCACAAACGATGGCGGATGGCATCAAGGCCATATTAAGTTGATGGTCTGTGATGATCAGAGATCGTGTGATCTATTGTCGCTGGCTGTCAGCCGACTCGTGGAGGTCCGGCCTGGTGCAAAGCTCGAGGTCGTCGCCAAGGAAGACATTCCTTGTAGGCCAAGGGCTCGCACCATGGTTCCGGCCGTTTTCGAAGGCCTGGATCAAGTCCTGGAGGTGATCCGGCTATCAAATCCATCCCTCCCTACTCACAACTGGAAGGTTGCGAAGCTGGAAGAGGCAAAGGGACCCTATAGAGGTGCTATCGTTATCATCAATGTAGAGTCCCTTGCACGTCTGGCGCAACTGAAAGGTGTGATTAGGTGTGGGTTTGAAACCATAAGTACTGTATCAAAAATGCCTGCAAATACTCCAGATTATCTCCAACACTCCACAAAGGCTTCGGCCCCCCTTCTTCTACGCCTCTCCAGCAGCGATGAAGATATCGTCCTGATTCAAGAACCTTGGATTGTAAAATCCATTGTTCGAGGAATCAGGACTCCTAACTACACTACTTGCTATGTGCATGAGGTGAGGGTGAACCCAGATCTTGCATATTAGTCAAAAGTAGCCTAAATGTATTTTTACTCCCTAAATTCAGCGATAGAGATATCACCGCCCCAAGACTGGAAACAGCCAAAGGAACGTTCTGGCTGGCGTCGGCGTATCTCGGCCACGACCACCTTGGCCCTCTCCCGGGCAAAACCCTGGAAAGATTAGTAGCTGAATCCCAAAGGCTTAACATCGGCCTCATCATCGGTAGTGATGCTAACGCACATCATACAGTCTGCACTGATATAAACGACAGGGGTGAGTCTCTTTTCGAACAAACTGGCCGAAATATGAGAGAATACTGAATAGTTCAGTCCGACCTGAACTCTTTAATATTCCCTCTAACATTGAAGATCTTGACGACAAAGTCAATAATCTTACCTTAGCCCTTAGCTGGAAAATCCAGCCATGTAAACCCCAAAGATCTAAGACCTATTAGCTTATCATCATTCCTTCTTAAGACTTTTGAACGTTTGGTTGATATCCATTTGAGGACAAACATTGATAAGTCCCCCCTTTCAAGAGCTCAGCATGCTTACAATAAAGGGAAATCGGTTGAAACGGCTCTACATAGTATAGTACGTACAATCGAACACTCCCTCCATCATAAAGAGTACACTTTAGTTGCCTTCCTAGATATAGAAGGAGCATTTAACAATGTCGACACATGTGCCAATGCACGTGTATTGACATCCCTGAAGGTAGATGAATCGATTAGTACGTTGATAAATCAGATGCTAATAAGCAGGACCCACATAAAACTGAACTTGTCCTCTTCACCAGGAGATACAAAATCCCACATATTGACCCTCCCCATATAAACGGTGTACCACTTAAATTTTCAGATCATGCAAAATACCTAGGTCTTATTCTGGATATTCTGAATAGGAAACTAGGTTGGAAACCTGACATTCAAGAAAGAATAAACAAGGCCACAGTAGCCCTGTTTTCTTGTAAGAAAGTTACTGGTAATAAATGGGGACTAAAAACCTACATTACACACTGGCTATTTATCTCGGTTATAAGGCCGATCCTTACTTATATAGCGACAAATCGTGACAAACTCAGCAAAGTCCAACGAACAGTCTGCCTGTGTATGGGTGGAGCCCTCCGATTTAACCCCTCGGCCGCACTTGATGTTCTGTTCCATCTAATACCGCTAGAAATCTTCGGCAAACAAATGGCTGCAAACACTGTCATAAGGCTTCAAGCCTCTTCACAGTGGATCAATAACGAGATTGGCCACTCCGCTATTCTGAATTCGTTCAGATCAATAAATAGTAATATTGACTACACCATTCCCCATCCTCACTTCAATCAACATAGATAGCTTCAAGGTGACTATCCCTTTCAGGTCTACTTGGGAAGATACATCATTTCTGAGCGATGAAGAGGAAGAGGAGACAGTCTCTCATCTTCTTTGCATCTGTCCCGCCCTATCGCAAAGACGAAAACTCCATCTTGGAGAATTCTTCTTCGATGATCCTAGTGATCTAGTAAACTGCGACATCACTTGTCTCTTGCGCTTCATTCGAAGCTCAAACTGGTTCAATGATGGAGGTTAATCAACTGATCCATGTGGTATCACAACGGACCTAATTTTGGTCTAAGTGTGTTGGACTTCCAAGCCAATTTCGAGTGCCGACCAGCCTCCCATCGGCTGCACACGTCTTCGTGAGAGTCTCCCTCGTTCGCCTTATCTGTTTTTTGTTTTCTTTAGTCTTTTGTGCCAAATGTATTAATTACAACAAAAAGAAACAATATCCAAAACCAATTAAATAAAAATTAAATAAAATCCTCTTAATTTTAAATTAAAATCAACCCAAATAAATTATTCCATCCACCTCACCTACAAGAAAAAAAAAATAAATAAGCTAAAATTGCGACTTGCGCAAAAAATCAGTGTTTGTGCGTGCAATCAACCACCATCCATCAACCATCACATCGCATCATCTCAAATCTCCATAAAAAAAAAACACAAAAAAAATCAATAAACGAGTGCAACTAAAACCAATGCAGTACAATTAGCGCAGCCCAAAAAAAAAAGAGAGCAAATGACAAAAAAAAAACAACAGTGCAACGAGTGGTAATCCTTCCTTTTCTCTTCCCTTCTCTTCTCACAGTTACACTGGCTAGATCGTTATGCACATTGTGTGTGGAGCTTCACACACAGTGTGTACATCGATTGAGCTAATGTGATCTCAGATAGATTGCTGTTTATTCTAGTTAACCAGGGGCAGATCGTAGCAACTCAGTCACCATGGCATAACACTAGTGACTGTTTGTTATTGATCGGCTCAAATTGGAGTTTAAATAAACAACATAGTTAATTGTCTGACTTAGGTTTTAGCTAGTTTGAAATTTTGAAATGGTTGGTACATTTAGGATCGATTATTGCAACATTCGCGAACTACGGAAAAATTTCTGTGCTGCATATGTCTACACTGCAAATAACAGGCCAGCTGTTTTGGCACTAAGCGAAACCCAGATAGGTGAAAATTCCGATCACTCAGAATTTAATCTATATGGGTATAGCTTAGTGCCGTTATTTTTCCCCCATCATGGACTAGCCGTTTATATAAGAAATGATGTAGCTTACCAACTTCAACCACAATATAGTTTGTGTTCTAACACAAACTTTAATTTCTTGTGGTTAAAGTTCACGGTAAATAAGCACATCATTCACTCCTGTTTCATTTATCGAAGACCCAATTTGGACAGAAATTCAACTTTTAACGAATTTGATGATCTGTCCGACTCCATCCAAAGAATTGTTTCCCATTATCCTCACATTGAAATCGTCATTACGGGCGATTTCAATGTACACAATTCTAGGTGGCTTCGCTTTTCAGGCCAGACAACACCCGAAGGAAGAATCGAAAATTGGTTTAACGTGGACACCTGCCTATTATGGCCTAATTCCACGGTGGGCCTACCCACAATAACGGAGTCAAATTTAGTGTTGACCACCACCCTGAGGAAGCATTAGCTGCCCCAGTAGCAAATTAGTGAATATGTTGGGGCATATCCACTCTCCTTGCTGTGGAGCGGGGTCTATCTAACACCCCTTGTATCCAGGACCCACAAAGGGGTACTGTATACCATACGCTGCCACGACTTGACTAACCACAGCCACCACGATACTCCCACAAGGGGGCCTACCTCATAGATGGACCCGAAGTAAGGAGCTAACACATCCATGCTCCGGGGGGGCACCATCTCCCGTGGTACCAGAATTAAGCTTCCGGTGGAGCTTCGCAACCATTAAGGTCACTTCTGGATGAGCCCCCACAAGGCTCGAGGCCCAGCAACCTCAGATGTGTACACCCAACCACCAGCCAAGGCAGAAACAAGTAGCCAAGTGCACACACCTACGCACACAGAAACACAAAAACCAACCATAGACCTGCAAGCCTCACAGGAGAGACCCACCCAGCACACAACAAGGAAACTACCGCTGGAGAGAATGGGCACATGACACATGCGCTCACCTCTGCCGCGGGCACATAGAGCTCGATGAGACAGCTAATTGACAAGGACACACAAACAACTACTGCTAGCTGTAACCGGTAAGTTCGCGCACGAGCCGCAGACACCATGCACCCCCATGCGCCATCTATACCGGGAAGTGAGCTTGTTCGCCAGACACGCATACCACCCCCAGCACAGTGACAAGAAGTACATAGCCGCAGCCCACACTAAGCCTCATGCCAATCCCAGAGCGATTAAGATCACGCCAACAGGGACCAGCAATGGGTAAACCCCAGCTACCCAGCAGTGTCTACCACAAGGACAAACAGGAGCTATCATCATCGACGAACCCGGAAGACCCTTTCAGCAAAGACAGCTAAGTTATCAGCCGTCTCCCTTGAAGAAAGGACACGACTGAAATCCCACGCGCCATCTACCCACACCACACCCATTGCAGCAAGATCCCTGAAATGAGCATACTGCGGGCAATCAAGCAAGACATGCCTATGGTCCTCCCTTACCGCTCCACACGAACATTCAGCCGAATCGGCCAAGGTCCTTTCGTGCAAGAACGCACTTAAGGAATCATGACCGATCAGCAGAAAGCCCGTGAAGAGCGAAAAGTCCACAGACCCCCCATTATACAGAAGCACCCTACCTGCCGCACCTACAACATCAGGGAGAAACTGGTAGGTAGCCCTCCCCTTTTCACTCTCAGACCAGCGAGTCTGCCATCTGGAGAAGACACACTCCTTAAGGAGTGCCTTCCTCTCCAAACTACCCAAGACCTGTGCCAACCTACACTCGCTCCAATCAGATGCCGGCAGCCGAAGCTGCCTCCGTAACCTGCCAGCAATACCCTTGGATATCACTACCAGGTCCAGAGGAGGAACACCCGCCAACACCTGAAGAGCACACTGTCTTACACACCCGAAGTGAACTAAGGAGCATGATCCTCTGCGTACTGAGAATCATGCTTCTTCCTGTCACAGTCTTGACAGCATTGTACCATGCACAAGAACCAAATGCTGCACAGGCAACAAATAACCCATTGTACATGGTACGAGCTGCACGCATAAACAGGCCCCAGTTACACCTCAACAACCTACTTACCACCGGCACAAGAGAGACGATCTTCGCCCTCACCTGTTTAAGATGAGGGAGAAAGGACATCCTCTCACCAATGGTAAGTCCAAGATACTTGACTTTCGTCGAGTACCTCAGACTCACTGTGCCAGCCCTTACAACCGGAGGCCGACTCAAGGACAATTTACCCTTGAGCAGCATCATGTTGGTCTTCTCCGCAGAAACCTCCACCCCAACATCAGAGCCCCAGGCACCCACCACACCCATGATCTCCGTGCCCCTGGTTTCCAGCACAGCACGAGACTGGCCTTCGACAAGGACTAGGAGATCATCAGCATAGGCAACGCACCTGTAGCACAAACGCCAAGAAGAAAGACGCTACAGAAGAGGATCTATCATGAGGTTCCAGATGTAAGGTCCACCAACTGAGCCTTGCGGGCAACCCCTTTGAACCCTTACAGAGACAGAATCCGTAGGGGTAGTCAACGCGAGCGGTTCTATTGGAGAAGTAACTTCTCCAAAGACCGATCTCGTGACACCCCACCTCCGCCAGACGTCTACAGACACTCGACCACTCGAGGTAGTCGAAGGCACCTTTGAAGTCAATATATATATGCCAAGCTAATATTTGCTGGCACACCCATCAACTGCATCCTTCACGCAGAGCCATGCATCATCAACACTGCGACAAGGCCTAAAGCCAAATTGGAATGGAGATTGCTCAGGGATGCACCCCATCAGTCTGTCAACCAAAACCCTCTCCAGCACTTTCCCAAGTACCGGAAGAAGGCTGATCCCACGATAGGATCTAGGACAAGTCCTGATCCTATCATTAGACTTCAGGAGCACAATCACCCTTGCACATCTTCACTCCAGGGGAAAGTAATTCTCCCTGAAGCAGCACGAGTAAAGAGCCATCAGGTATTCGGGGACCGCTGCCCAGATGGCTTTTACCATCCTGCCAGTCAGCCCGTCAAATCCCGGTGGCTTCCTCGATTTAAGCCTAGCAATGGCACAACCTACCTCATCCTCATTCACCAGAGTAGCCAATTCAAGTGGGTCCACGGATGGATACCAGTTCAGCCCCCCCTGGGAGAAAGGAATTCATGAGTGCGGTCGTACAGTCCACCCATGATGTGAGTACTTTACCCTCAACATGGATGGACCCAACCTCGAAGGATTTCCTCCCCCGACAAACAGTATAGAGACGACCCCAGGGGTCATCCCGATGTTCATCGGCGAAGGACCTCCACTCCTCATTCTTTCTGTGGGCAAGCATTCCCTTGTATTCAGACAAACCTAGATGGTAAGCAAGTTTTGCCTGATCCAAGTCTGCAAGCCCACACCGTCTGCAACGCTGAAACCGTTCCCGCAACCTCCTCACGTCAGCACGCTTTGTACTCAATTCGGATGTTCACCACTTCACTCTTCTTCGATCAACCTTACGGCTTCTCTGGAAGAGTTGGTCGTTGACATCCCACACGCATTCATTCAACTTGGCAACCTTGTCATCAGTCCTCAGGAGCCGAAAGGCTTCCAATGACATTGACGTCACACTTCTAGCCACCTCATTTTGGTAGAATACCCAATCCACATTATTGAGGAACCAGCGCTTCTCATCCCGAACCGGACTGGCATCCAGATTAGCCCCAAGAGGAGAGACCACAACTAACATGCAGCTGTGATCACTCGTCCCGTGGGCTCTCTGAATGGACCAGTCTAACCGAAAGCTTCGAAGCGCCGAGATATTAGCCAGGGTGACGTCAATGTCACTCTGACCATTCGGACCATCGAAAGTGAAGAGGTCGCTAGGCTCATTGAGAACCACCAAATGCTTAGCGGCAATAAATTCGCTTAGCAACTCACCCCTGCCAGCACTGTAAGTCGCGGAACCACGTTCCGTCGTCTTACTGAATCAAGCAGAGGAAGTTGCATTGGCATCAATGCCGAAAATCACAGGTACATTCCCAACAATCTGAAGCAACCTACCAAGATATACCAAGTATGGTTCGATGTCCAGGGAGTACTTAAAGTAAAGACTACATAAAAATAGCCTACCAAAGTACCCCTCGACACCCACACACACTCCCCATTCACTCGAGTCGATGAGAGAACACACGGTGTTAACGTCGTTCACAACAACAGCAGCACCGCCACTGTCATCCGCGAACGACCGCATGCCACCAGGCAGGCCCCTCACCTGTTCATCGACAAGGTAAGGTTCCTGCAAGAGGGCAAAGCAACACCGTGCTTCACACATCGACTGCCCCAAGTCATACATTGCCGAACGTGAGTTCTGGCAATTAAATTGGAGTATTTTTACTGCCATTTTAATGCCTAGCACCCGCTCTCGCCACTGCCGCAGAGTTCACAATTCCGACACTGGATCGGATCGTAACAATCCCTCCTGTTGTGGCCAAACTGGCCACAACGCCAACATACAGACTGTGTCTACCTGCACTTCGACACATAATGGTCGAGGCTGAGGGACCGGTTGCACCATGGAACCAGAGGCTTTTCCCTTATCGGTAAGGAAAGGTGCTTAATATAGCACCTGCCTCCCTTTAAAAGAAGAGCACCAGATCTTGGGCTGTATTCCAAGACACCAGGGGGTGATGATCTGGACCTCCCTCTCAAACTGTTGCTCAGTGAGTCCCCTCAAGTTCAACTTGAAGAGCTCGCTGCGGAAGTCCTCAGAGGAGATCCTTTTCTCCACACCCCGAACGATAAGGGACATGCCCTTGTTGGTCTCAGCAGACAACCCCAACTTTTTTGATGCTCCATAAGGGCATCACGCTCAGCAACAGAGGGGGTGCGATTTAGAACACCACCGTTCTTGGCAGGATGCATAGAGTGGATCCTGACACCCACAGCAGGAACTAGCTCCTCCACCACCCTCTTCTTAATAGCTTCAGAAGAGACTCCCTTACCACCCTTCAGGACAACCGACCACGTCTCAGTAGGCTTAGCCACCCCAACATTAGGCTGTAAGACCTGTGATTTGTACTCGGAGTACCTCCAGCACCACCAGCCAACAACAAACCAGCACCCAAAGAAGGACCCTGTCCAATACCACCACCTGGACCACCTCCAGCACCACCAGCCACAGACAAACCAGCACCCAAAGAAGCACCCTGTCCATCCTCACAAGCTTCCAAAGAAGCACACTGGCCAAGACCACCACCTGGATTCACTTCTAGGAAGAGCATCTTTCCTCCCTCGGAGGACGAGGAGTCTGCCTGAACATTCTTCTCGACCTGCCGCTTCCGAGACTTCTCTGCCAACGAACCATCAGTCTCCATGGCCGAATCATCCGCCATGGAATCCGAGGCCGAGGTCAGCGGAGCATCACTATTTTTCCTTTCTTTGGCTTTTCCTTTCCCTTTTCTACCTCTAGTGGAAGCGACTCTCGTTACTTCTACCTTCATGAATTTGGATCTATCGGTGGTAGGCTTAACAAAAGCCTCCTCCTCATCCCCAGTTTCTGCATCCATGGTGAACTTACTATCACCCCCCTTACCTGCCATGAGTGTTTCAACTCAACACTCTATAACTCCACTCTCTACCACTGTCCTCTCTGCACTAACACTGCACTGTTCACTCACTCTCAACACTGTTCTCTCTCGAGTCTCTCTCGACACTGTTCTCACTCACTATACCACACTCCGAGCAAACTACTAATTAAGGCGGACCACTTACCAAAACTGTTGAAAATAGCTGGCAATACCCAACGTGTATGGCACCACTTCCTTAAACGTATACCTATAATGTAATTGTAACTTGGTATCATTATTACTTTTTAT